>VZQC01010550.1:2919788-2935727 GCA_009823505.1 Rhizomys pruinosus | reverse complement strand
AAAAAAAAAAAAAAAAAAAAAAAATTAATAAAATAAATAAATAAATAAATAAAAATAAAAAAATAAATAAATAAATAAAAAAGACAGAAGCAGAGGGTAACCTCCCAAATTCCTTCTACAAAGCCAGCATCACATTAATACCAAAACCAGGAAAAGCTACAACTAAAAAAGAAAACTACAGAACCATATCCTTAATGAATATAGATGCAAAAATTCTCAACAAAATCATTGCAAATCGCGTACAGGTGGCCATCAAAAAGGTTATGCGCCATGATCATGTAGGTTTTATTCCAGAGATGCAGGGATGGTTCAACATTTGTAAATCAATTAATGTCATAAATTATATAAATAGACTCAAAGATAAAAACCACATGATCGGGCTGGAGAGATGGCCTAGCAGTTAAGAGCGCTGACTGCTCTTACAGAGGACCCGGGTTCGATCCCCAGCACCCACATGACGGCCGAGAGCCGTCTGAAACTCCAATTCCAGGAGAACTCCAGTTCCAGGGGAGTCCGACGCCCTCTTCTGACCTCTGCGGCATTGCACGACACGGGTGCACAAACTTGCATGCAGATAGTACATTCATACACATACAGAAATAAATAACATTAAAAAAAAAAACCACATGATCATCTTAATTGAAGCAGAAAAGGTTTTTGATAAAATACAACATGCCTTTATGTTTAAAGTCCTAGAGGGAATCGGACTGGAGGGAACATTCCTCAACATACTTAAAGCTATATACAACAAACCCACAGCAAACATCATCTTAAATGGAGAAAAACTAGAAGCATTCTCCTTAAAGTCAGGAACCAGACAAGGCTGCCCACTATCTCCCCTCTTTTTTAATATAGTGCTTAAAACTCTTGCTAGAGCAATAAGACAAGAGAAGGAGATTAAAGGAACACTAATCAAAAAAGAAGTCAAAATATCCTTTTTTGCAGATGACATGCTATTATACCTAAGAGATCCCCAAAATTCCACCAGAAAACTCCTAGAAATGATTAAGTTTCAGTAAAGTTTCAGGTTACAAAATTAATCTTCAAAAATCAGTAGCCTTCCTATATGTCAACAACAAGTAACTGGATGAGTACATGGAAACCCTTCCATTTACAATAGCCCCCCCAATAAGATAGCTCAGAATAAACTTGACCAAAGATATTAAAGATCTTTACTATAGTGCTTACTTACCAAAAAGGCATTGGATAAGCAAAACGTTCCCTCAGATCAACACTCATGAAAGGTACATATTCTATACCATTTATTTTTGATGTTGTCCTATAAAACACAAGAAAAAAATCTGAGTTTTCAAACCTATCTTAATCACTAATTTTACTTCAACTCTAAAATGTAAATGACAATAACTTCTCAGTCTTTTGGCTGATAGCAAAGGTAAAATTTAAATGACAAAGCATAGTGCTATATTAAACAGACAACTTCAGGCTGTTCGGATCCTCATTTGGACATTTCTGATAAAATACCAGAAAACAGCTGCTGTAATCCAACCCAATTCAGTAAGACATTCTTTTAAAATTAATATTCAGGGCTCGGATGTAACTCAGTGGTAGAATGTTTGCCTAGCATGTGCAAAGCCCTAGGTTCAATCCTGAGCACAAAAATATATAAAAATAAAGTAACAGCAGTAGCAACAGCAACAGATCCACTTGACATCCTTTACAACAAAACTGTAGTCTTAAGACAGTGCTTGTGTCTAATTCAAGGATACAAAGCCAATTCTATCCTAAGCCCACAGGAGCAAAGCAATTAGTTAGTTATTTGGGGAATTTCAAAACATGACATACAAATCTGAAAAATGCCTTCTTTTCTGGATCTGAGAATCTGGAATGGGTAGTGAAAGGAGGGCACCACAGGTTACCTGCTTGACTTGCTGACAAACTCAACAAGAGGTTTGCAGTGACTTTGCAAGGAGGGCACCACAGGTTACCTGCTTGACTTGCTGACAAACTCAACAAGAGGTTTGCAGTGACTTTGCAAGGAGGGCACCACAGGTTACCTGCTTGACTTGCTGACAAACTCAACAAGAGGTTTGCAGTGACTTTGCAAGGAGGGCACCACAGGTTACCTGCTTGACTTGCTGACAAACTCAACAAGAGGTTTGCAGTGACTTTGCAAGGAGGGCACCACAGGTTACCTGCTTGACTTGCTGACAAACTCAACAAGAGGTTTGCAGTGACTTTGCAAGGAGGGCACCACAGGTTACCTGCTTGACTTGCTGACAAACTCAACAAGAGGTTTGCAGTGACTTTGCAAGGAGGGCACCACAGGTTATCTGCTTGACTTGCTGACAAACTCAACAAGAGGTTTGCAGTGACTTTGCTTGTCTTATGTATATTAACAATTTCCTTTTAATTTTTTTTCTTTTATTAAGACAGGGCTTCACTATGTAGCACAGACTATCAGGCTGGCCACAAACTCAAAATCTCTGATCAGCCTCTTGAGTACTAGAACTGTGACCATGCTCCACCACCATACTTTCTAACTATTTCATTCTTATACATCACTTCTTTAGTTTTTAATTTACAGTAGCTCCAGGGCAACTTCACAATTTAGTCTCCAGGTAATGATAATCAGTGAATCTGAAGATAAATGCAGTCTCGATGGGTACAGTGAATGTGGGGATGTGTATTCTCATTTTCACTGTATGAAGGACAGATGGACATATTGTAAGGGTAGAAATGCAGAGATCCTTGTTAAGGGTATAGAATTTCAAATGTTATACAGAAAGAAGCATACAGATGCCAGATAGTACAAAAGATAAATTCTCATTAATTTAGTATGTCTCTCCTTTAAAATGACTCTTTTTTATGTTCTGCATCGTACTATGTTCACATGAAATTCTTCCTAGGCAAATGAATCCAGACTAATGGAAACAGAATTAAAATCTTCAGCAGGCTCTGACCTAGGAGGAAGTCCTTTCTGCCCAATTTCAGGACAATTAAAAACACCTACATGACTTAGAGGACAATCAAGGACTTCTACATTCTTGTGAGTTCTGTTACTGTTTTTTGAAGAAGGGTCTTACTACATAGTCCAGACTGGCCGTGAACCTGAACTAGTAATCCTACTATCTCCAGACTGGTGGGATTAGAGGAATGTGCTCTCTCCTCGCTATGCAGACCAGGCTGGCCTTGAACTCACAAAGATTCGCCTGGCTCTGCCTCCCAAGTGCTGGGATTAAAGGTTCATTTTCTTTTTTAAAAAAATTCTTAAAAAGTGAAAAACCATTCAAAGCTCATGACTTTTGCTGGCTATTTCCAGAGAGAGAGAGAGAGAGAGAGAGAGAGAGAGAGAGAGAGAGAGAGAAGAGATACACATGAGAAAAATAGACTATGTAAGCCAGCATGGTGGCGCACGTCTTTAATCCCCAGTGGAAAAGGCAGAGCACTAGCAGTCTGCTGTAATTCTGTCATAATTCTGTTGTGTTCCTTTATCTTCAGGGCCCAATCCTGGAGAATCCCAGGATTATCAGAAAAACACACCTAGAAAAAAATGTTAACACTAAAATATTAGAACCAACAGATTTTAACTATTCAAGCTACAATTACATAATTCATAGTTAAATAATTACAACAAAGTTCTAAACACAATTCAGAATGAAATGACTTGCATTGATTGTTTAAATGTTTTCACTGCAATGAATCAAAAGGATTTACCTGAGCACTTCTATTTCTTCCGCTGTGTATCTCTGTCCTTGTGCATCACATGACTGTGGACTTATAAATGGCTGAGGCTTTTCAAGGAAGGGATTAGGTCCTAAAGGAAAATGTGTTCTCACAGGAGGGGTCTTCGTTTTAACATTTGTTGACTTGATTTTGCAAAATGGCTTTGTCAAAGGCTCACTTAATGCTTCTGCTCTAAAATAGAAGCACAGAAAAACTCTAGTTTTTCTTCTTATATTTAGCTTTGTCTGTTTGTTTTTGAGACAGGATCTCACATAGAACCTGGCCTCAAACTTGCTATGTAGCAAAGTCTGGCCTTGAATTCCAGATCTTCTGGCTTCCACCTCACAAGTATTCCTTAAGTTTATTTCAAGAGTTTCAAGAGGAAACAAAATTTACTTTAAGAGTTAATGAAGGGAATAGAGAGATGACTCAGTGGTTAAGAGCACTAACTGCTCTTGCAGATGACCTGGGTTCAAATTCCAGCATCCACATGCAGCTAATAACTGCTCCTAACTCCAGTTCCAGGGGAACTGATGCCCCCTTCTGGGTTCTTGGGCATTGCACAACATGAGTGCAGCACTTACATGCAGGCAATACATGCATATACATAAATTTTTTAAAAAAAGTTTAAAACAATCTATGGAAGACGGGGCGTGGTAGAATGTAAGGGCTGCAAATGGGGTGAATGGTGAAACTACAGCAACATAGTCTGGACACTTATTTGATCAACATGATTGTACATAAAAGCCCCACCAGCTGGACGGTGGGAGACATGGACTGAGTGGGTTTGGGCACAGCTGCTTGCAAATTGGTTCTACATGAAGGATGCTTGTACTCATAACTTATTACTTATTGTTAAAAAAATAAAAATAATTGAAAAAGTTTTTAAAAAAGTTAAATTAAGCATCCTAACAGAAAACCAGTTCATAACATCCTTTCATACTAGTCAAGGTTTCTCTATATATGCCAAGGGTAGCATAAATATTTCTGCAAGTTAATATTCTAAATGAATACCTATTATATGTCAGAAACTATGCAAGGTAAGGGCCATATAATAATGCATAAATCTACCTTAAAAGTTTTGTAGGGAAAAATAAACAGCACCAAAATGATGGATGCCAAGATGAAAGTGTTCCATGCAAATGAATGCACAAAAGGAAAGAAAAAAAGAAAGAGAGGACGGGTTCAGGGAAGGCTGCTCAGACTTAAAGCTTAAGTCACAGATTTGTGGGCAGCACTGGGAAGCACAGACATAATGGGCAGAAGTATCAAACAGCAGGGGGAGCTGAAGTCACTTCAGAAGAAAGGATGAGAGCCGGGCGTGGTGGCCACGCCTTTAATCGTAGCATTTGGGAGGCAGAGGCAGGCGGATCTTTGTGAGTTCAAGGCCAGCCTGATCTACAGAGTGAGTTCCAGGACAGCTGGGGCTACAGGGAGACCCTGTCTCGAAAAGACAAAAAAAACAAAAACAAAAAAACCTCAAAAGAATGGATGAGAAAGTACAGATGAGAGGCAGCAAGATAAAGTGAGAGAAGGCAGGATTCAGTCACAGAAGGCCTTGCAAGATACGAAAGGGAATTTTCACTCTCCTGCCAGAGAACTAATTAAGCTAAAAAAAGTTCTTAACATAAGCTACATAGCAACCCCAGGAGTCCTGTAACACTTTGAAATTATATGACAAAATCTTTGTGTATATTTTTCTACAAAGAAGATCCTTAATCTTCAACAGATCCTCAAAGGAGCCCATAACTGATATGGGGTGGACTCAGGAATACTCTTGGTTACTTACACAGATAATAAAAATCACCTCTGATTCTAACAGAAGAAATCAGGATGGAGAAGACCAACTATGTCAGGTGAAGGTGGTAACCACTATACCACAGAAACTGGAGAAAGCAATTGTGTCAAGTGCTTTGACCTTTACGAATTTGGGAAAGAAAATCTTAGTTGATGATGCAAAGGAAGAATGAGTTATACCTCAATAAAAGAATAGCTGGGGGAGGCGGGGTTTATACCCATCTAGGTGTAGCTTCAAAAGAAGGTAATTTTTTAAATTCAAGTTCTAGAAATAAATGTAATTTCTACCCCTTTCCTTTATCTACAATACTTAAGAGTCCTAATTCTCTTATGTAAATCCATTCTTTCAACACACACCTACTCAATGCATGTATGTTAGGCACTCTGTTAGGCAAAGTTCTGTAAAGCATACATTTAGGGGATGAAGGTTGGATGAAACACAGACATCAACAGCAAATTCAGTGAGCTGGTCTTTTCACCTTATGACAGTGAAAAAGAAAATTTAAACAATCACAATGAAAAAGGAAGGGAGACTCAGTGCTCAGTGAAGGCCTTCAAGAAGTAATAAGCCGGCCTGGGCGTGGTAGTGCACACCTTTAATCCTAGCGCTTGGGAGGCAGAGGCAGGCGGATCTCTGTGAGTTCAAGGCCAGCCTGGTCTACAGAGTGAGTTCCAGGCCAGCTGGGGCTACAGAGAGACCCTGTCTCAAAAAGACAAAACACAAACACAAACACACACACACACACACACACACACACACACACACACAGTAACAAGCTTAGGATGGAGGTCACACATCTGGTGTGATATGGCAATGCATGTGGGTAGAGGCAGGATCTTTCTCAATGTCTATTTTTTGTAGTCACTCTAAAGGACTTTCTGAAAGTTTTCCTTTGGAAGTCTAATTATACAACAAAAAGGAAGCTGTCCATTTCAAATGCCACAGTTGTGGGCTGGAAATATAGCTCAGTACTTGAATGTTTGATTAACACATACAAAACCTTGGGTTCAAGCACCAAGAAACCCACCATCTTACTAATGTTAGGGTTATAAAATAAATCAAGTATTGGGTTCTTTTTTCTCTGAATATAGCAAAAACTAAAAATACTTCTTGAATGATAAACAAGCTATTTCTTTGGTTTAAAGCAAGAAACTACAGAGGAGGTAAATTTACTCAGGCAGACAAAGTGAACTTCTAAATCTCAGCTTAACAAGGAACTTTTGGACCTCTACACACATTAAGATAACTCTGTTACATAAAACCAGCATAATTCATGCTATCCCATTGTTAAGAATTTGAGTGACAAAACTCACCTATCTAGTGCCTGTCGAGCCAACTGTTTCAATTTATTTTGCAGAGTCTTATCAGCAGTTTCATAAGACTTAAGAAAAAGAGACAGACATTCTAAATCGTGTCTTTATACTTCTATACACAAATTACAATATACATTTCACTTCTTGAAACTATGAGTAAACAAAGATAATTTTATTGTCATCTTAAAAGGTTATCATTTAAAACCATGTTGAGGCTGGGGCGTGGTGGCGCACGCCTTTAATCCTAGCACTCGGGAGGCAGAGGCAGGCGGATCTTTGTGAGTTCAAGGCCAGCCTGGTCTACAGAGTGAGTTCCAGGACAGCTCGGGCTACAGGGAGACCCTGTCTCGAAACAGAACAAAAAAACACAAAAAAAAAAAAAAAACCATGTTGAGTACGTTTCACTAGGGTGAACTGTGGACAACTGCTAATCAGACCATAAATGTACAGTAATGGAGCATGGAAGGGTGAGCGACAGGAACCTGAGGAGACCAGCACTTACCCATGTTCTCAGGGACACAGAGAAATCAGGGTAGATGGTTTTCCTGAACACAACGCCCTGCCTAAAAGATAGCATGATCCTAGGAACATCCGCCTCAACCTCTACCTCATCTTCCTGCCAAATGCACTGCGCTTAATCTGTGAAGCTAAGAGTGTCGACCAAGGTCCCATCAGGGAGCAGTAAAAGCCACATAACATACAAATTTTATATTGCAAACTAATAAAGCTATCCCAAACAATTACCTTATTTACTGTAGGAAACTGAAAAAAAGAATTTACACTAAATTCATAGATGTGTGATGGTAAATTCTTTCAATAGTAATTTTAGTTATTAAAGTGTACACAGTTAAAAGCACTGGCTGTTCTTGCAGAGAACCCAGGTTCAGTTCCCAGTGCCCAAATGGCAACTAACAACTGCCCACAATTCCAGTTCCAGGGGGATCTGACGCCTCTTCTGGCTTCTGCAGGGCATTGCAAGCATGTGGTAAACTTACATACAGACAGGCAAAACACTCCTACACATAAAAGTAAAATAAACTTAAAGCAGCTGTTTAGTGACCCAGTAGTGACAAAACTTTAATAAATCCATTATTAATAAATAAATAAATCCATTAACTTCCTATTCAGTATCTTTCAGTGAGGATTACTTAATATTTGTAATAATGGAACAGTGGTTTTTTTTTTCTTCAAATTAAGTAAAATTCATTAGTAAGGGAAGTAATTTACTAACAATTCTATCCAGTTTAACTCATAGCTCTACCTACGGTTTTCAGACAGAGATCCACAGCTTCCGTATACAATTCTATAGCATCTTCCATATTCCCTTTTTCATCCTCATCAAAAGCTTGTGTAACAAGGAAGTGGGCAAGCTCTAGGTCCAACTGATGTTTTGATTTCAAAGGACCAGCACTCTTTGACTGAACTAAAACAGTACAAAAACATACAGAGAAAGAGTATTACTTTAAATGTAAACAAGGAATACTACCACTTTAATATATTTAAGACCTTCTTTACCAAAACTCTTATAAGCCTTCATTTTAAAAGCTTAGCAAGACATGTAACAAAAAATCTTTTTTTAAAGGACTAATTTCTCCCCTTCCTTTCTTTCTTCAGTCCCCTGTTCCAACCCAACTGTTTCTGACATCAGAGATAAAGAATAGGAGAAATACTTTATCAAAGAAAAACCAGCATAGGGCAGGACATGGTGGTACACATCTCTAATCCCAGCACTCAGGAGGCAGAAGCAGGTGGGTCTCTGTGAGTTGAAGGCCAGCCTGAGTTCTAGGCCAGCTGGGACTAAAGGGAGACACTGCCTCAAAAAAAAAAAAAAAAAAAAACAGCAGAGAACTGGGGAAATGGAAAGGAGGAACAATTTACAGCTGATCACTGATGGGTGAGGGAGAGTTGATCTTTTTGGGGGGGGGGTCTTTTTGAGACAGGGTCTCCCTATAGCCCCAGCTGGCCTAGAACTCTCTCTGTAGACCAGGCTGGCCTTAAACTCACAGAGATCTGCCTGCCTCTGCCTCCCAAGTGGAATACACTTTAGAAAGGTGAACTTACGCCGGGTGTGGTGGCGCACGCCTTTAATCCTAGCACTTGGGAGGCAGAGGGAAGCGGATCTTTGTGAGTTCAAGGCCAGCCTGGTCTACAGAGTGAGTTCCAGGACAGCTGGGACTACAGGGAGACCCTGTCTCGAAAAGACCAAAAAAAAAAGAAAGGTGAACTTACATATGTGAATTACATTTTGAAATCTGTTTTTTTTTTATTTTATTTTTTAAATTTTATTTATTTCTGTATGTGTATGAATGTACTGTCTGCATGCAAGTCTGTGCACCCGTGTCGTGCAATGCCGCGGAGTTCAGAAGAGGGTCTCAGATTCCCCTGGAACTGGAGTTCTCCTGGAATTGGAGCTTCAGACGGTTCTCAGCTGCCATGTGGGTGCTGGGGATGGAACCCGGGTCCTCTGTAAGAGCAGTCGGCGCTCTTAACCGCTAGGCCATCTCTCCAGCCCCTGAAATCTGTTATTTTAAATTAAACATTCTGTTAATTTTTTAAAGGCATGTGCTAAATTTTAACCATTACTAATGACTTCTTTGACTAATCCCATTCATAAAATGAAGGCCCAAAGCTAAAGAATATTAAATTATTAGTGTTTCTTGGCTTTGTATTGACATCGGGCTGGATAATCCTTTGCTGTAGACAAATGTCCCCTGTATTACACAATTTATGGCAATACCCAAGGCCTTTGCTCAGTTAGATTCCAAGAGCATATTTCCCCTCTACCCAGGAGTGTGAAATCAAAACACTTCCCAGACATTTGTCAACTGTCCCCTGGGAGTGTGGGGTGGGGTAGGGTGGGGGAAAACTACTTTCTACTGAAAATTACTACATTAAGGCGTCATGGCTACAAGTAGAATATCAACTTAGATTTTTTAATTCCAAGCACTTCAAAAATTTTTTTGACATTTTATTGGTCTGAGGGAGAGGGGCCCATCTGCTATGCCACTCACGTTAAAGGTCACAGGACAACTTCCAGGAGCTAGTTCTTTCCTTCCACCACAAGAGCTTTGGGAATTAAACTCAGGCCATCAGGCTTAGCAGTTAGTGCCTTTCCTCACTAGCCATCTCGCCAGCCCTAATTCCAAGTCTTAATCTCTATATTACATTGGTCAATTTCAAATTGTTATTTTCCCCCCACTTAGAAGTCAATGTATTTCTCAGGAATTTATAAACAGACTGTTTTGAAAACTGACGTTCTGGGGCTAGAGAGATGGCTCAGCGGTTAAGAGTGCCAACCGCTCTTGCAGAGTACCCAGGTTCAATTCCCAGTACCCACATGGCGGCTAAGAACCATCTTAGGTCGGGCATGGGGGCACAGGCCTTTAAATCCCAGCACTCTGGAGGCAGAAACAGGTGGATCTCTGTGAGTTCAAGGCCAGCCTGGTCTAGATAGTGAGTTCCAGGCCAGGCGGGCTAGAGGAAAACCGTCTCAAAAAAGATCAAAAACAAAACAAGTAAAAAAATTTTACTTAAAATACAGAAATCCAGGGCTGGAGAGAAAGCCTAGCAGTTAAGAGCACCGACTGCTCTTGCAGAGGACCCGGGTTCGATCCCCAGCACCCACATGGCGGCTAAGAACCATCTGTAACTCCAATTCCAGGAGAACTCCAGTTCCAGGGGAATCTAACACCCTCTTCTGACGTCCTCGACACGGGTGCACAAACCTACATGCAGACAGTACATTCATACACATACAAAAATAAATAAAATTTAAAAAAATACAGTAATCCCTGAATTCTCTACAAATTATACACACTACATTTACTGAACAAATGAGGCAAAATGTTGGCAAAATTAAGGTATCATCTGATTTAAAAGTCCTTTCCAGGGACTAGAGAGATGGCTCAGTGATTAAGAGCGCTGGATGCTCTTCCAAAGGAACTGGGTTTGGCTCCTAGTCCTCTTAATCACTCAGCCATCTCCCCAGCTCCTGGAAAGGACTTTTAAGTCAGATACCTTAATTATCCCAAATAGCAGCTAACAACCATTTGTAACTCCAGTTCCAGGGACCTGATGCCTCCTTCTGACTTCCAGGGCCATTGCACGACACAGGTACACTGACATGCAGGTAATATACCCATTTACATAAAATAAAAATCATAAATATCTTGAAAAAGAAAGTCCTTTCCAACTTCGCCTCTCTGGCAAATCTTTACTCTCTAAGAGATCATTGCTCTCCTATAAGTGATGATCACATCATAAATGTCAGTTTTAGACTTTACTTTCCAGAGTCAAATGCAATGTTTTTGTTTTTTAAATGTTTGCTATGGTCTCAAACTTACAGGCTCAAGTGATCCTCTTGCCTTAGTCTCCTGAGTACTAGGAATATAGGCACATACCTCCATACCAGTTCAAAGGTCATTTTTTCCCTACTATGGTCTTTTTGAGATGGGGGTCTCCCTGTAGCCCCAGCTGACCTGGAAGTCACTGTGTAGACCAGGCTGGCCTTGAACTCCCAGAGATCTGCCTGCTTCCGCCTCCCAAGTGCTAGGATTAAAGGCATGTGTCACCACACCCAGCTTTAAAGGTCATAAAGTTTGCTGTATTTAATACAAAGAAGGAAGATAATTCCTATTCTCTAAGAAAAAAATAACTTCTTTTTTTTTTCACAGTTGTTATAAGTACTTGAAAGATTTAGAGAACACTGAATGGAATTAATATAGCAGCCTATTAACAAGTGTGACTATGTGTACAAACAGCAGAAATTTTGTCTTTGGTTACTAGTTTCTACTCCTAAGACAATATCAGCATACAATCTTTTTCTTATTAGAGAATTCTGTATTGCTACAATGCAATGCTTACACTTTTATGTTCCCACATCTGATTAGGGCTTCCTGGGTACTCATCTACCACCTGTACTTACCGCACCCCCAAACAGTCACTCTATAAACAGGAAATAAAGGGAAATCATGGATAAAGACACGAAGGGTCACTTTCTTAACTTTGAAAAAGATTTTATTTGAAAACAGTACATGAAATAAAGTGCATTATTTACAAAACAAGCAAATTTAACATCTTCATTTACTTGGTTCAGAAAATAAATTTCTTAGTGCCAGGAGTGGTGGCACATGCCTTTAATCCTAGCACTTGGGAGGCAGAGGCAGGCAGATCTCTGTGAGTTCAAGGCCAGCCTGGTCTATAGAGTGAGTTCCAGGACAGCTAGAGCTATAGGGAGACCCTGTCTCAAAAGAGAAAAAAAAAAAAAAAGAGTAGAAGTACATTGTTTTGGACCTGGGGAGATCAGTGATCAGTGGTAGAGTGCCTGCTGAGCATTGGGGAAGGCATTGGGTTCAGTTTTTCAGCACCAAAGGGGGAAAAAAAAAAGGCAAGGTAAAATATATTTCTTAGACCAAGTCTACTGGTATTTGTTTTGTTTTTTGTTTTGTTTTGTCTTGTCTTTTGTTGAGACAGGGTCTCCCTGTAGTCCCCCAGCTGTCCTGAAACTCACTATGTAGACCATGCTGGGATTAAAGGCATGTACTACCACACCTGCCTCAGTTAATACTTTTATCCATCCTTATTCTGGGGTGAATTGGCTGAAAGAGAAGTAGTAAAAGGAGTTGAAAGAAGCCAATTTAGGTGTTTTCAGATTACATTGGAAACTTTTAATCCTGGAGCAACAAGAATGCTTTGTCTGAAGTTATTTAATGTGATATTACAGTCAAAACTTGGAAGTGAATTTTTGACTGAGGAAAGTAAGTAGGTTATATATACTTTGTAATACTTTTTTCCCCCCCTTCTGAACTACAGAATTGAATTAATGGTGTTTTTTTTCAGTGTCCTTTTTTTTTTTTGTCTTTTTGAGACAGGGTCTCCCNAAAAAAAAACCCTAGAGAGATGAATATACTTCTAAAACAAAATATCAGCAATACTCTTCTTTTCCATCCATGTGAAGCCTTTTCTTCTAACCAAACTGTAATCACTAAGGTTACACAGACTTCTATCATGGCACCTGCGAGGCTGTTTTCACAAATAAATACAAGCTGTTTTAGGTCTCTACTTATATGCTACCCTTCCAAGGTATGTCTTTTAAAAAAAAGTTCAGCAAAGGTCTGGAAGTAGAGGACAGAGAAAAGAAACTGTGAACCTACTGCTGAAGTCTTTAAACACTGAAGACAATTAGTCACTTAATTGTAATATCAGAAGAGGGATGTATCTGATCTTTAAAAAATAGACTGTGGGGCTTGAGAGATGACTCAGTGGTTAAGAGCACTGGCTGCTCTTGCAGAAGACAGGGGTTCGATTCCCAGCACCCAACATCCAAATGGTGGCTAACAACCAACTGTAACTCCAGTTCCAGGGGATCCAATGCCCTCTTCTGACCTCTGCAGGGATTGCAAGCTGGAGGTGCCCTTACATACATGGAGGCAGGACTCTCACACACCTAAAAGTGATAAAATATTTTTTTTAAGTAAGCTGAGAAGTCTTTCATCTTAACTTTGCCAGTGATAAACTTAATATAGATATTCCACAATCTCTGCACCTAGAAAAAACTAGGAAATTCTTATAGATCTATTATTTATTTCCATATTGTGATTTTTTTTTTAAGGATAAGCAAAAAGTATGAGGATCAAGATCCACAGATGAACAGGAAAGAGACACACAGGTGTAAAGATGTGGTAGGAGAGAAGAGAGAATAAAGTGAGTCTCTTACTAACCTGCAGAATGCAGACCTTGAACTCTCTCCAGATACTCATTGATTTTTTCTTGGATACGTTCTAGACTTGATCCTGCCATCTCAGCATATATTAAGGCTTGTGCAGCTTCCTTTAAAAAAAAAAATTCAAAGGAATCCAAAAGATATACTGTTATTTGAATTTTCATTACTACTTTTTTTTTTAATTTTATTTATTTCGGTATGTGTATGAATGTACTGTCTGCATGCAAGTCTGTGCACCCGTGTCGTGCAATGCCGCGGAGGTCAGAAGAGGGTGTTAGATTCCCCCGGAACTGGAGTTCTCCTGGAATTGGAGTTTCAGACAGTTCTCGGCCGCCATGTGGGTGCTGGGGATCGAACCCGGGTCCTCTGCAAGAGCAGTCGGCGCTCTTAACCGCTAGGCCATCTCTCCAGCCCTCATTACTACTTCTAATTTATGATTTGCTTCATGAATGACAGAACATTACATTTTTTTCATAAAGCAAATAAATGATAAAATCCTCTAACTTTTCTTATTGGTTTCTAATAATTCCTCAAGTTTTATATATTGATTAAATTTTTTTAAATTTTATTTATTTATTTATTTATTTATTTATTTATTTATTTATTTATTTATTTGTATGAATGTACTGTCTGCATGTAGGTTTGTGCACCCGTGTCATGCAATGCCACGGAGGTCAGAAGAGGGCATCGGATTCCCCTAGAACTGGAGTTCTCCTGGAATTGGAGTTTCAGACGGTTCTCAGCCGCCATGTGGGTGCTGGGGATTGAACCCGGGTCCTCTGCAAGAGCAGTCAGCGCTCTTAACCACTAGGCCATCTCTCCAGCCCGCTATACTGATTAAATTTTAAGAACTCAATGAACAAACACTTCAGAAAAGCTCCAACTTCACGTTTTCTGCTTTATGTGTAGATCAGATTGTAAATTTATACCTTGAAAGGCACACTGAGCCTTAAGATCATTAAAATGAGGTTGAAAGTATAGCTCTGGTAGAGCACATGCCTAGTTGGTGAAAGGCCCTGGGTTATATCCAGGACCAAAACCAAAACAAAATCATAAAAACAAATAATCACCAAAATAAAATTAGTATTAAGGAAAACTAGGGGGAGGGCTGGGGAGTCGGCTCAGTAGTTAACAGCACTAGCTGCTCTTTTAGAAGACCTGAGTTCAATTCCCAGTACCCACTCATTGGCTAACAACCCCCATAACTCCAGTTCTAGGGGATCCAACACCTTCTTCTGACCTCCAAAGGCATTGCACAACATGGGTGCACCTTCCTACATACATGAGTGTATACTCATACACATAAAAATTTCACAAAAATTATAAAGGTTAAGTATCTCACAGTAGAATGAAAATATTAGGGTAGAAAATATTGAAGCATATTTCAATTTTATAAAACAAACTTAGTAAGAAAACCTTGACTTGGAGATCTCCTGAGCCCAGCGGCAGGTGCCGGCCCCCCCCCCCCCGCCACTCGAGATTAGACAAAAGGATCTAAGGAGGCAAAGCACACGCCTTCAACACAGTGAAGACCATTTAGACGCACATTAGAATACAGGAACAGGAGAAGCCCATATGCAGGAGCACGAAGAAGAGACTCACTGGAAGGTCAGGATATCCCACACAAGCCTTTACCAACCCTATGGGATGACTCCTGCGTGGGATCACCCGGGGAGCCCCAGGACACAGAGACATCAGAAACACATTGGAACATATTAAAAGAACTAAAAGATCATAAAGAACAAATAAAGAACTAAGGAAGAAAAAAAAAAAGGGGGAAAAGAAAAAGAGAGAATGAAAAGCTACGCGGAAGAAGTAAAACACTGAAAAGATCCATCTGAAAAAGAAAAAGAAACCACCGCAAACAAAAAGAGCTACAAAAAGAAATCGGACTCCAAAAAGAATAGAAACACTAAGAAATCAAAGAGGAAATAAAAGAAATCAACACTCATCCATTCAAGAGGAAAGGAAGGAAAAAAGAAAAGCCTCAGAACAGAATGGAGGAAGCAATAACAAAGAATAACAGACCTGGAGGATAACACAGAACAACTAAAAACACTCAAGGAAGATTATGAAAAATTTAAAAATAACAAAAATGTGACAACCAGGAGCGTGGGGACACTGTGAAAAGATTCAAACCCCTGATCAAGGAATAGAGAAGGAGAAGAATCCCAAGAGAAAGTGTTTATGTCAGATATTCAACAGAATAATAGATGAACTTCCGCCAAACTAAAAAATGGACAACCAATATCAAATACAACAAGCACACTAAGAACTCCAACAGGACAAGATCAGAAAACAATCTCTCCACGCCACTCATAGTAAAAAAATGCTTCGGACACCCAAACAAAGAAAAAATTTCTTAAAGCGACAAGAGAAAAACAAACAAGTGACCTATAAGGGGAAACCTATCAAATTACAAC
>VZQC01010550.1:2853809-2907094 GCA_009823505.1 Rhizomys pruinosus | reverse complement strand
AGGGGCTGGAGAGATGGCCTAGCGGTTAAGAACACCTACCGCTCTTACAGAGGACCCGGGTTCGATCCCCAGCACCCACATGGCGGCTGAGAACCGTCTGAAGCTCCAATTCCAGGAGAACTCCAGTTCCAGGGGAATCCGAGACCCTCTTCTGACCTCCGCGGCGTTGCACGACACGGATGCACAGACTTGCATGCGGACAGTGCATTCATACACATGCAGAAATAAATAAAATTAATAAAAAAAAAAACTCACTAAGCCTGCCCCCAGTGACACACTTCCCCCAGCATGGCCACACCTTCAAAGACCTCCAAAAACAGCGCCACCAACTGGAGACAAATGTCTGAATACTTACAGCCTACGGGGAACACTCATGCAAACCACCACACCTTTATTTTACTGGGACTTTAAAATAATAATAATAATAATAATAAAATAAAAATCTTGTTTTATTGCTTACAAATTTCTCCCAGTAGAATTGTTTTGGGGGGGCCTTTTCAAGATGGGGTCTCCCTGTAGAGAGAGGAACATGTCCTGGAACTCGCCATATAGACAAGGCTGTGCTTGAACTCACAAAGATCCCCCTGCCCCTGCCCCTGCCTCCTGAGTGCTGGGATTAAAGGTATGCACCACCCCCTCCCTCCAGCGTGAAATTGATCTGTAAATATAAAAATAGTCATAGGATGCCAGGCATAGTGGCATAGGCCTTTAATTGTAGCACTTGGGAGGCAGAGGCAGGAGGATCTCTGTGAGTTCAGGGTGCCCTGGTCTACATAGTGGGTTCCAGGCCAGGGGCTACCAGGAAACCCTGTCTCAAACAAAGACAAAAAACTAGTCATAAGAAGGATCCATAAGGGGCTGGAGAGATAGCCTAGCAGTTAAGAGCACTGACTTCTCTTGCAGAGGACCCGGGTTCGATCCCCAGCACCCACATGGCGGCTAAGAACCGTCTGTAACTCCAATTCCAGGAGAACTCCAGTTCCAGGGGAATCTGAGACCCTCTTCTGACCTCCACGGCATTGCACGACACAGGTGCACAAACCTGCATGCAGACGGTACATTCATACACATACAAAAATAAATAAAATTAAAAAAAAGAAGGATCCATAAGTATGACTTGTTATTCACATCATTATTTACTCTTTTAAAATCTCTCAGTTTGGCAAGGAATGGTAATTTCGTTCAACAAATCCAAGTTCTGTTGGCCATCTGCACCAGCCAGCAGGTGGCAGCAACTGTAGGTAATTGCTAAAGAGAGAAAAGTCAAGGCTGGGAAGCAGCCAAAAGAGCAGGTAAGTCCGATGCGCTCTCTCTGGAGCCCTGATTCCCGGAGTGAGGCCAGAGTCAGAATAAAAAGGCAGACATAGGAAAGGGTTTCAGGCTCAGCTGGAATTGGGGTGTCAAGCCTCGTGCATGGAAGGATTGGATTCCTGGAGTATGGTTGCGAGGAGGGATGGAAATTAAGGCTTTTGTTTGTTTGTTTGTTTGTTTGTGTTTTGGTCTTTTAGAAACAGGGTCTCCCTGTAGCCCCAGCTGTCCTGGAACTCACTCTGTAGACCAGGCTGGTCTTGAACTCACAAAGATCCGCCTGCCTCTGCTTCCCAAGTGCTAAGATTAAAGGCGTGCGCCACCACGCCCAGCTTTTTTGAACAGTAGTACTCACCCATCGGCTGCTCCAAGATCACTTGGGGTGGGGGCGGGGGCAGGGCGGTCTGCTCACACATAAACTGCTGTGCTGCACCTCAGAGTTTTTGGTTCTGTAGGTCTGAGCAGGATTCTGGAATCTGCATCTCTGACAGAAACAGGCAGTTGACAAGGATACTGGAGCCGTGGCCTCACTTAGAGAACAACTGCTCTACTTTAAGAAAGCATCGTGGGAGGCTTGATCATGTTGGTGATACGAGTTTCATTCCTTCCCTGTAGTCCCGCTCTGCGGTGCTGTCTCCATGGCTCCGAAGTTTCCTTCTTTCCTAATGTCTTCTGTGACCCTTCAGGCCATTCTCCCTTTGATCTAGCAGCAACATGTGTGATTGCTGCTCTACCATCTTACACCTCAGAAGGAGTCAAAGCTGCTGTAAGCTGTCATGAGTCGATGGTCCCAGGTCCCCATAATCCTATGACAGCATCAGATTAAAGTCCAGGATCTTGGCATTTTCCCCTTTTGATTGAAGAACTGTTAATAAAAGAAATAAGAAATATTGTCTATACCAAAGTAACGTACCATAACAATTAGTACTGTTTAAATACCTATATATCTAATTGCTTGTGCTTCATTAGTAGGATTGAAAGGTTATTCCTGGACAAACTGTCAGCCCATGAAAGGAAACAGCCAGAATTGACCAGAGTCCAAGACAACAGCTCCAGAGAAAGTAGACCGTTTTGCTTCTCGTCCACCTGTGCCCCTTTTCTAAGTCTAGAGAACAATCTATGGAAGAGGGGGCGTGATAGAATGTAAGGGCTGCGATTGGGGTGAATGGTAAAACTACAGCAATATAGTCTGGACACTCATCTGTTCAACTTGATTGAACATACAAGCCCCCCCAGCTGGATGGTGGGACCCGTGTGTGGTGGCGCTGCCGAGATTTGTGGCGGGGCCCACTTAATCCTGGGACGCCCCATGTGGAAAATACGCGCAGGAAAGCACACCACGTGTACACAGGTTGAGGTACAAATGCAGAGAGAGATTTTGTTCCAACATGTCTGCTTAAATATCCATCATGACTCAATCCTCAGGGCCGAATGCTAAATCTTTTCGTCACTACACCCTACCCCATGGGTGTGGCCAGGGAGGTACCATTGGCTTAGAATCCAACCCATCTTAACTAAGTTTTCCCACACCCATGGGCTGTGTGGGTTTGGGCACAACTGCTTGCAAATTGGTTTTACATGAAGGATGATTGTACTCATAAATTATTACTTATTGTTGAAAAAATGAAAAAATAAAGAAGTAATAAAAAAAGAAATAAGAAATCTGCTTACAGCCACCCATCTACCCAGTGTGCAGGCACAAAGTGATCAGAAAAGTCCTTCTCAGGAAAATAAAGAGGGCTGTGCTGACTCACACCTATAATGTAAAGAGGGCTGTGCTGACTCACACCTATAATGTAAAGAGGGCTGTGCTGACTCACACCTATAATGTAAAGAGGGCTGTGCTGACTCACACCTATAATGTAAAGAGGGCTGTGCTGACTCACACCTATAATGTAAAGAGGGCTGTGCTGACTCACACCTATAATGTAAAGAGGGCTGTGCTGACTCACACCTATAATGTAAAGAGGGCTGTGCTGACTCACACCTATAATGTAAAGAGGGCTGTGCTGACTCACACCTATAATGTAAAGAGGGCTGTGCTGACTCACACCTATAATGTAAAGAGGGCTGTGCTGACTCACACCTATAATGTAAAGAGGGCTGTGCTGACTCACACCTATAATGTAAAGAGGGCTGTGCTGACTCACACCTATAATGTAAAGAGGGCTGTGCTGACTCACACCTATAATGTAAAGAGGGCTGTGCTGACTCACACCTATAATGTAAAGAGGGCTGTGCTGACTCACACCTATAATGTAAAGAGGGCTGTGCTGACTCACACCTATAATGTAAAGAGGGCTGTGCTGACTCACACCTATAATGTAAAGAGGGCTGTGCTGACTCACACCTATAATGTAAAGAGGGCTGTGCTGACTCACACCTATAATGTAAAGAGGGCTGTGCTGACTCACACCTATAATGTAAAGAGGGCTGTGCTGACTCACACCTATAATGTAAAGAGGGCTGTGCTGGCTCACACCTATAATGTAAAGAGGGCTGTGCTGACTCACACCTATAATGTAAAGAGGGCTGTGCTGACTCACACCTATAATGTAAAGAGGGCTGTGCTGACTCACACCTATAATGTAAAGAGGGCTGTGCTGACTTACACCTATAATATAAAGAGGGCTGTGCTGACTCACACCTATAATATAAAGAGGGCTATGCTGAGTCTCACCTATAATCCCAGCACTTGGAAGGAGAAAGCAAGAGGATGAGGAATTCAGTCCTCCTCAGCCACATAGCAAATTTGAGGACAGCCTGGGTTACATGAAACCCTGTCTCAAAAAAATCTACTGGGAAAGGGGGAAATGCAGGGCAGAAAGCAATAATGCACACGTTTCTCTACTCCATCTACCATACTTTTCCACCACCCTGAAGCACTCCTGGTTCCTTATCAGGATTCAGCCCCACCATAGGGGAGTCATTCTCTGCAAACTGCAAATTCTAAGCCATACTTGGCTGCAAGCACTGCACACCTGACCACCTGTTACCTATGAGAACAGAGCACGGGAGCGCTTGAGTTTTCCGTTCCTAACTCAACTGTGTTCCTGGTTCTGTTTCCCAGTATGGTCAGAATCTGGGAAGTGGAATCCAAGAAGATCAGAGGCCAAGGAGACTAGACTGTTGTGCATTTCTTCTGGCCTTGCACTGATGATCATCCCAGAAACAATCAGGACCGTGAAGACCATAGTCACAGAATTTAACTTTCTCTCAGGTGTGCTGGGCACTGTGCTGAAGGCTTTCTCATTCAATACTAAAACATCACAGACTAATGTTCCCATTTTAAAGGTGAGAAGAATGAGGCATGGAGATATTAGTGTGCCCAAAGTTTACAAAATTATAAAATTATAACCATTCCCTCCCTCTGTTCCTTTCCTTCCCTCCCTCCCTTCCTCTCTCTCCCTTCATTTCTCCCTCCTTTACTTTCCTTCCTTCCTTTCTGACAAAGTCTTGCTATATAACCCTGGCTGTACTAGAATTCCTGGCAGTTGGGAATTACAGGTGTTTGCCATCATATATGACAATACTGATTGTTTCATTATTACCTCATCCATGTATGCATCCCCTCTTCTTTCTGGTTTGCTATTTTAATTTAGTTTTGTATTTAATTTTTTGATGTATTCTTTTTATGTGTATGAGTGTTATGCCTGCATGTATGTATTTAACTGTTTTTGAAACAAGGGTCTCATTATGTAGCTCATGCTGGCCTCGACATCATAATCCTCCTGCCTCAACCCTCAAGTGCTGAAATAAATTTCGGTATTTTTGTATGTCAATTTTTAGCTTTTAACAATCTTCATACGATAAATTTTGATGATATTGAGATTTCTTCTGCCATTGGGTATATTTGAATATTTTAAAAATAGCTTGGGCCGGGCATGGTGGCGCACGCCTTTAATCCTAGCACTAGGGAGGCAGAGGCATTGGATCTTTGTGAATTCAAGGCCAGCCTGGTCTACAGAGTGAGTTCCAGGACGGCTGGGACTACAGGGAGACCCTGTCTCAAAAAGACAAAAAAATAGCTTGGAATTATTCAGCAATGATGAAATAATTCACAGAATGGTAAAATAGCAAAATCTTTTATCACATAGGAAAAGGTCCCAGAAGCAGCTTTTTTTTTTTTTTTTTTTATATGTGTATGAATGTACTGTCTGCATGCAGGTCTGTGCACCCGTATCATGCAATGCTGCAGAGGTCAGAAGAGGGTCTCAGATTCCCCTGGAACTGGAGTTCTCCTGGAATTGGAGTTACAGACGGTTCTTAGCCGCCATGTGGGTGCTGGGGATCGAACCCGGGTCCTCTGTAAGAGCAGTCAGTGCCCTTAACCTCTAGGCTATCTCTCCAGCCCCAGAAGCAGCTTTTAATTCAAGTGTAGCTTATATTATGAAAAATCCAATGGAAATAATATATTAATTACTAGATAGGATGAGTTTTCTTATATATGTATATATACTTTTATTATTTATTGATGCTTTTTGTTAGCAGATATTATACGTAATAATGGGTTTCATTGTATTTTCTATAGATTGGATTGTCACTACATGAAAACTATGCAGAACAATCAAGAGAAAATAAGACTTCTGAGCAGAAAAATCACCAGAAAATAAGGCTTCTGAGCAAAAGCTTTTTGGAATGTAGACAATAAAACCCGCTCAATGTTATACTGCCAAGCTGAATTCTATAAGCTAGAATGTATCATATACCATAACTGAGGTTGTGACAGGAGTGTGTGGTTCAATGTCTAAACACCTAGTGTGTCCTTCACAGCCACACTTTAAAAAGTTTCCGTGTGTGTGTGTGTGTGTGTGTGTGTGTGTGTATTGGGGTCTAAACACTTAACCTGGATATGTTTATTACCTTATTACCTTGATGGTGGTACTGGATTATGGATGTTATGAAGAATCTTAGCAAGATGAATTTATCAACATGCCACTTTCTGTATAGTTATTCCTAAAAATTAAATTATTATAACATGTGCATGTTGGAGTTAGAAGACTTCACTAGCTGTTTATTACCTTGATAGTGGTTCTGTGTCATGAGTGTTATGGTTGTGAAGAAACTAATGAAGTTGACTATATCAAACATGCAGCATTCTGCTTAGGGTATTCCTGAAAAGAGAAATTATCGTAACATCCCATGTTAATAAATTAAGAAAAAAATCATGTGATCATTCCATCAATAAAGACAATAGCAGTTTAGTAAATTCTCCTATGATTAAGAATTAAGCAAAACAGGCTGGGCATGATAATGAATGCCTTTAATCCCCAGCACTCAGGAGGCAGAGACAGGAGGATTTCTATGAGTTCAAGGCCAGCATGGTCTACATAGTGAGTTCCAGGATAGATGAGGCTATAGGGAAACTGTCTCAAAAAGACAACACACACACACACACACACACACACACACACACACACACACACACAGCTAAGCACAACAAGAATTGAAGAGCATTTTCACACTCTAATGAAGAACATTGTAGGGTGTTTCCTCTAGGCAGAGTAATTGCCATCTTGCAGTAAGCTGTCACTTAGCTGTTGTGGGTGCTGAGATTATTCTAGACTGCAGCAAAATGGTCTGGCAATATTTGCTGAGGCCAGCAGAATCTCCGACAAGAGTTAGAGAGGTGCACAGATAACCTTGGACCTTTGAATCTGCTTTTGTCTTCGCTTTATAGGAGCAGGTAGTCATGTCTGTCTGACACTAGGTGGTGATGTAGATGGAGTTTGCACCCATCCCTCTGCAGACTTTGAGCCTCCAAAAGTAGCAGTTTGGAGGTGAAGTTGTCATCAGTTGTTCTGAAAATAACCCATAATAGGGGCTGGAGAGATGGCCTAGCGGTTAAGGGCGCCGACCACTCTTACAGGGGACCCGGGTTCGATCCCCAACACCCACATGGCGGCCGAGAACCATCTGAAACTCCAATTCTAGGAAAACTCCAGTTCCAGGGGAATCCGACACCCTCTTCTGACCTCGTCTGAAACTCCAATTCCAGGAGAACTCTAATTCCAGGGGAATCCGACACCCTCTTCTGACCTCCACGGCATTGCACTACACCGGTGCACAAACTTGCATGCAGACAGTACCTTCATACGCATACAGAAATAAATTTTTAAAAAATCTCAAAAAAAAAAAAACATAATAGAGTCCACTGCTTGCCAAATTCAAATCGTACAAGGCATTCTTTGGTAGCATCTGTATTTAGAGTTTGAAGTTTCCTTTACATCTCCCCAGGAAATTCACACAGCATGTATCTACAGAAAACCTACAGTAAACATCATAGCGAGAAAAGAATTTTTTCCTCACAGTTTTGGGAATCAAACACAAATACTCTTTTTTTTTACCACATCTACTCAGCATTGCACTACAGGATTTTGCTAAACAAATCCAGCATGGAAAGATGAAGAAAATGACTTCAGGTCAAAAGGAAAGAGTAGTTTTATCTTGATATCCAAAGACCTAACACCATATACTAAAGAAAAGTGTGCAGAATATGTTTTTAAAAATCCAGAAATTGGGCTGGAGAGATGGCTCAGCAGTTAAGAGCTCCGACTGATCTTGCAGTGGACTCCAGGTTCGATTCCCAGCACCCACATGGTGGCTAAGAACCATCTTTAACTCCAGTTCCAGGGGAATCTGACGCCCTCTTCTCTGTGGCATTGCACGACACGGGTGCACCAACCTACATGCAGACAGTACACTCATACTCATAAAAAATAAATTAAAAAAAAGAATTATTAAAAAAGTAAAGAGGCTCAGCAATGTTGTATGAGATCAAGTTACAAAATGAATTGTATTTCTGAACATTATCAATGAATGCTCTGTGCTGGAGAGCTTTGGTGTCAACTTGACACCCCTGGGTCGAAGGAGTCTCAACTGGGGAATTGCCTCCATTGGACCGGCCTGTGGCTATGTCTGTGGGCATTTTTTTGATTGCTGAGTGATGTGGCAGGACCCAGCCCACTGTGGGTGATGGCATCCCTGAGCAGGTGGTCTTGTGTTGTATAAGAAAGCAGCAGGCTGGGCTGGAGAGATGGCCTAGTGGTTAAGAGCGCCAACCGCTCTTCCAGGGGACCCGGTTCCATCCCCAGAACCCAAATGGCGGCCGAGAACCGTCTGAAACTCCAATTCCAGAACTCCAGTTCCAGGGGAATCCGACACCCTCTTCTGACCTCTGCGGCATTGCACGACACGGGTGCACAAACTTGCATGCAGACAGTACATTCATACACATACAGAAATAAATAAAATTAATTAAAAATTTTTTAAAAAGAAAGCAGCAGGCTGAGAACAGGCCAGGGGAGCAAGCCAGTAAGCAGCGTTTCTTCAAGGTTGGCGAGTCAGCTCCAGATTCCTGCCCTGAGTTTCCGGCCTCGACTTAGCTCCATGATAGACTGTGCTGCAAACCAAATAAATAAACCCTTTCCTCCCCAAGTTGGTCTTTGGTGTTTTATCACAGAAATAGAAAACAAACTAGAACAACTCCTAAATGTAATTTAAAGTACCATTCTAAATATCATCAAACAGAAATAAAACATTAGGGATAATTTTAGGGGGAAAGTGTCAGATTCTCTTTATACCATCCGTGCTTGCAGAATTTTAAGACGCTTGGACACAGCCAAGAGTTGGGGAAAGCACATTTTTCTTTTTGTTTGTTTGTTTGGTTGGTAGGTTGGGGTTTTTCTTTTTTGTTTTTATCTTTTTGAGACAGGGTCTCCCTGTAGCTCCAGCTGTCTTGGAACTCACTATGGAGACCAGGCTGGCCTTGAACTCACAGAGATCCTCCTGCCTCTGCCTCCCAAGTGCTAGGATTAAAGGCACGTGCCACCATGCCCAGCCCAAAAGCACGTTTTTAATTAAGCACTAATAAAGACAGGGATGAGGGATGGGATAGACTTGCTTTTGTTTTCATTCCTAAGAACCCAAGCAGATCAAATTTAAAAGGGTCTTTAAACTTAATTTGCCAGTGTGATGGTTCACACCCTTAATCCCAGCACTTGGGAGGCAGAGACAGGCAGATCTCTGTAGGTTCAAGGCCAGCCTGGCCTACAAAAAAAATTAAATTTATTATTATTATTATTTTGGTCTTTTTGAGACAGGGTTTTACTGTAGCCCCAGCTGGCCTGGAACTTGCTACATAGACCAAGCTGGCCTAGAACGCAAAGAGATCCACCTGCCTTTGCCTCCCAAGTGCTGGGATTAAAGGCATGGGCCACCAAGCCCAGTAAGTCTTTAAATTTAATTTAGGGGATGGGAATGACATAACAGGGTTGGAATTATGGGCAATGCCTACCAAATGCCAAAAGAGGCCAAGAAATGAAAGTCGTTGAAACTCCTGTCAGCATCAGTCAGGAAAACAAGGTGCTTCCCAGAGCAGAACCGCAGAGCCATGTCAGGAACTTGCTGTTGAGAAGTTATGTTGAAGTGGTTTATGTCTCAGACATGAATCTGAAACAGAAGATGAGAAAGGGGTAGTGATCATAGATGTGCCGGCAAATTTGGAAATCGGATTATTGAAGAATACCAAGCTGTTTAATTTTTCAAGTTTATAAGTACATGGGACATGCTCTTCAATTTGGGAGATAATTCTTGGTTTGGGAAAGAAAATTGATCTGTACATGTGCCTTGAGGTCTGTTTTAGGAGGAGTGTGAGGCCAACAGCCTAGCAGGGACTCAGAGATTGTGTAGAAAATGAACAGGAAAGCCAGAGAATTTGCTGCCATCATGCCCCATTCTTGAGAAAGACCCATACATTTAAATGTCTAAATTTTGGTATCAAACCTATGTTTTGCTAGGATGTGGGAAATGTTTGATTTTGCATTTTTTGTCAATACAGTTGTAGATTGAATCCTCTTGTCAGCACCCACATGGCAGCTAACAGCCGTCTGTAACTCCGGTTCCAGAGGATCTGACACCCAATTCTGACCTCCAAGGACATTGTACAACATGGGTATACTTACATGTGTGCAGGCAATACACTTCTACACATAAAATAAAAATAACAAATAAAAAGAATAGCTAGTACCAAAGTGAGGATTCATAATTTTCTGATAACTACAACATTTCAATGTTACATGCTACAAAAATCACACTGAGTTTAATTTGGAATTCAAAAGCAGCTCAGCACTAAAAAATGAATTATTCCCTTGATTTTCTTCTTGTCCATTCATGTTTTATCTTGTAAGTTAACAATATGGTGAACTAAAAGTTAAAATAATTCATTAAAAATTATTTATTTTTTGTATCTGTATATGATATATGTGTACTTGGTTGTGAGTGAGGGCATATGCATACTATGACATACATATGGAAGTCAGAAAAGAGTGATGTGTATCAGTCTTTGCCTTATACCTTATTTGAGGCTAGACTGCTTTTCTTGTTTGCCTTTTGGCTGTTTGCTCCAGGCTACCTCAGAAGCCTCTGTTGAATTCTCCTGTCTCTGTCTCCAATCTCAGTGTAGGAGTGCTGGGATTACAGACACCTGCCACAGTGTCCAGTTTTACTATGGTTTCCAGGATCTGAACTCAGGTCATCAGGCTGGTGGGGCATCTCCCTAGCAGAAAGACCCTCAATTTTCAGAAGATTTTTATTAGGTTTAGGAAAATGACAAGAGACGGCAAGAAAAGATTAAACTGGGGGAAAATGAGCTGCGGGGCTGTTTTCATGGGAGAGACTAGCGGCTTCTTGTGACATTAGGCTGGGTTATGTGGGGGTTTTGTGAGTGAGGGGATGTCCTTGGTGAGGGAGGGGTTTCAGTTGGGGGTGGGTGAAGTTTTCATTAGGTGTTTTTCAGTTTTTCAGCTGGCTGCTACAGAAAATTGGCTGCAATGGATAATCACAGTTGTATTGTTTAAAGCAGGAGTCAGGAGGAAACTAAGGTGGGTTAGTTTCTGTTTCCTGGAATGCTGCCTGCTGGGTTGCGGGCTCCATGCTGTTGGTGAGTAGTGACTCCATCTTGGGGTCCAGTTTGGTCTAATAGTTTTGAGCATAGGATAAATGACTTACTGAGAACACATGGTGTTAGAGGGGCCTGAGAGAAGGAATAGAATCCAAATATTAATTGCTTTGAGTGTATAAGCTTATCAGTTACTGCAGCTTTCAAAACAAACCATGCACAAAACTGCTGTTGTCCATGTGTAGGAATGAAACATTGCCTGGCTCAAAGCAAAGTCCTGTAAGACCTGTCCCACAAAACCTCCAAGAGTTATCTGATATCTCTGTGGGCATTCAGTTGTCTCTGTGAGTTATCTATAGCTCTGGAAGGTCCAAGATATTACAGTGTTTTCTTGCCTCGCCTATCTCTGCAAAGTTCCGGAGCCAGATAGCCCCTTCCCTTGAGGTATGGAGCAAAATGTTGCACCTCTAGTTTACCAGTTACACAAACATGAGCTCTGCAGCCCCCAGTAAGAACCAAGGTGGCTTGCCCCTCCCTTCCACCTGCCCCCCACTTCCTTGCCCAGAGCACAGTAACTTTTGGTATATAAACACATTGCTGACATAAATAAAAGAGAGAGTTTTATCTCCCCGACTTTCTCTGAGTCTGTGTCAGTCTTTCTTTCTCTTATTCTGTTGGGGAACTTTCTCACGGTCCCCTTCCACCTCCTTGCCAGAACTAAGCCTAGAGGCTGTCGGCCTGCAGGCAGGAGACAGCCTTGAAGATCACAGTCCTGTGGGACTGCTAGCCAGGGTCTAGGAGGGAAGAATATCATGTGGATTGTGGCCATGCATGACTAAAGGAACATCTGATGATAGAAATGACCCACAACTGGTGCCCAATGTGGGGCTTGGACTCTCCACCAACAGAAGGAAGAAGAAAAAAAGTATTTCCTTAGGCTGTCTCTCTCCCGGCTCTCTTTCCCCTCATGAGAGGGGAAAATCTCAAAGTGTTCACCATGAAGGAGAAAGTACCCCCCCCCAACCAATGTAGGATTCAGGGTAATGGCCAGGCTTTGGCCTACCTCCATGGAAAAACTCTTTCTTTCAAGAGATTAATCTTTTTTTGTTGTTGTTTTTTAACATTATGTGTTTTATTGAATTTTTGTGCATTTCATACAAAACGTGTTAATCATCTTTGAACCCCCTCCCTGATCTGGGACTCCCTGTAGCTAAGCTTACCAGACTTTATGCATTCTGTCATATATGTAAAGGCCTATTGAGTCAAGATAGTGTACCCAGACATCTCTCAGTGAAAGTTATCCATTGGGGTCTATGGGGCCTATCTAGAGTCACTCCCTCTAAGAATATCAATTCTCCCTCACTCAGCAGTAATCAGCTGCCAATAGTTCTTTGGCTAAGGTTGGGGCCTGTATTAGTCAGTTTTATGTTGCTGTGATAAAGCACAATGACCAAGGAACTTATAAAAGGAAGAGTTTATTTGAGCTTATGATTGGTGGTTCCAGGGAATTAGAGTCCATTGTGGTGGGAGGTGTGGCGGCTGGATCTGGAGCAGCAAACCAAGGGTCACATCTCGCAAAGAGCACAGGAATCAGAGAGGGGGCAACTGTAGACCACGAGGCTTGTTAAAACTCACTAAGCCTGCCCCCAACAATGCACTTCCTCTAGCATGGCCACACCCTCCAAGACCTCCAAAAACAGCACCACCAACTGGAGACAAATGTCTGAATACCTAGAGCCTATGGGGGACACTCATCCAAACCACCACATTCCACTCCCTGGCCCCCATAGGCTCCTGACCATATAAAATGCAAAATGCATTTAGTCCAACCTTAAAGTTCCCCACAGTCTTTACCAGTCCAATGCCATTTAAAAGTCCACAGGTCCCAAAGTTTCTTCTGAGACTCATGGCAATCTCTTAACTGTAAGCTCCTGTAAAATCAAAAGACAAATTACTTACTCACCCAATGTACAGTGGAACCGGATACATATTCCCATATGTAGGAGGAATAAGAGGCATATGAGGAAATACTGGAACAAAACAAGACCAAAAACCAGCAGGGCAAACACAAGTCTTGTAAGCTCCACATGCAACCTCTGGACTTGACTTCCAAAGGGCTTAGATGGGTCAGCTCTTCCAGCTTGCTTGCAACATACATCTCTTACTTAGGCTGGTTACCACTCCCTGTATGCAGATCTCCTTGCAAATATCTCACAGATCTGGCAATCTTGAATATCTTCTTGGGGTCTCCCGCTGCCAACCAGGCTTCACACTCAGAGCTTCATGCAATGGCCTATCCAGGGCCTTCTTTATTCAGGGGATGCCCCTCGCCTGTACTCTGCCTGGCCTCTGTGGCTCTCTGAAACCATGGAGGAAGGACTGATTGACCCTTCACTTTTGCAAACTTCATGCCTCTAAAGCCGCACCACGTGAATGAAAATTGCCGAATCTGGCTGCAATTCTGGATGGACTTTGTCCTACTTTAACCACATTGGCCATTTTTCTCTGCCCTGGACCCGTTGCTGAGGATTAGCTGGGAGTGGTCTTTCCCTGAAGGTACTGATTTTTGTTTACTTGTAAATCTCCAGGCCTCTCCTTAATTGCTTTAATCTCCTTATGAAAGGGAGCCTCTCCTTCACATGCCTTGGCCCCACCTTTAATCTTCCTAGTGCAGTTTTCAGATCCAAACTGTACATTCTGCATTTCTTTCTGCTCCATCTGCTCTTCTTCACTGTAGATCTGCACAATATTCACCATTAACAGCCACACCACCATTTCTACATTAGGCTATCTTGAAATATCCTCCACCAAAGACATTAGTCCATTGCTTTTCAACTTAGCATCAGGCAAGCATTTGGGCTGTGGGCAAACTGCGGCCAGACTCTTTATCAAAATATCCCTGTTGCTGCCTAAGTCTTTATTTTCCTCTGGAACTACATCTTTTGCAGTCACGCTTTCTTCCAGGCCTCCACTAGAATGGCCCCTTAAGCTCTGCTTACAGTAGTCAACAGCCTTTCTAGCCCAAAGTTCCAAAGTCTTCCACATTTCTCCAAACAGACACATGGTCAGATTCTTCACAGTCAACAGCCCACTCTCTGGTACCAATAACTGTATTAGTCAGTTTCTGTTGCTGTGATAAAGCATCATGACCAAGGAACTTATAAAAGGAAGAGTTTATTTGAGCTTACGATTGCCGGTTCCAGGGAATTAGAGTCCATTGTGGCGGGAGGCGTGGCGGCTGGATCTGGAGCAGCAAACCGAGGGTCACATCTCGCAAAGAGCACAGGAAGCAGAGAGAGATTAATCTTTTAATCTACATTTCCTCTTCAGTATTTCTTCTCTATAGAGCCAAGCTATTGACCCATCTCCATGGAGAAAAATTCTCTTTTCCTATGAGATAAGTCTTTGAACTGTCTTTTTCCTTAACCACTAGCATTTCCTGCCTTTCTTTATCATGAGAAATAAGCAGACACACCAATCAAAACCCAAAGGGCTATGGCAGCGGCTCTGCAGTAGTACAAGTAGGCAGAGAAGCCAGTGGCATGCCCTAGGTGCTAGGAGGTGCCAGAGTACTGGGCTGGGAGCAGGTGGGACCCACAGGGGGCCACATGAGGACCCAGATGAGCCAGGCACAACCAGTGGCCACATGGACCCTCACTCAGCTCCATGCTGCCAGAGCTTTGCCACCACAGTCCAGCAGATCAGATCCTCCCTTTCTCTCTCAGCCACTTTCCCTTTTGTTGGCAGCCTACCACACAAACAATGTGTGCTGTACCACGCCCTAAGATGGCGCCGACTTCCTGAGTCACTACAAGCCGCTTCCCGCCGTTGCCTTTGCATTGGAGAAACTGCGCATGACTACTACTCTCCAAGCCCACGCTCTCTGAGCCCGGGCTGAGCCCGCACCTTGGGCATGCTAATGAGGCATCAGGGCACTGCACCAATCCAGAGCATACACGAGCCCTCTAGACTGCTATATAAGCAGTGCTTCTGCCCCATTTCGGGGTCCTTCTCACAAAAGAGCTGTGCACAATAAATATTACCACAGAAGAATCCTGTTGTCCGCGTGAAGTTCTTGCCGGCGAGACTACATCGCGGGACAAGTGGTGCCGAAGACCCGGGACCGGGACAAGTGGTGCCGAGAGCCCGGGCCCGGGAACCTGACATCATCGCTGGCGCCAAGAGGACCCTTCACCTGTTGAAGAGGGTTCAGAACTGTGGCCAGGTAAGTTTTTCTTTAAGTTCTGAGAGATATGCTTTTCTCTGACGATCTAGAGGGATTGGAAGCTTGCCTAATTATTTTATTGGCTGTTGTAATTGTCCTTGTACCATTGTTTACTCTCTCTTGCTGGGACGATCAAAACTGTAAAAAAGAAATTAGGGAAGGACAACAAGCCCTTGCGGACCTTCAGGAAGCATGTCAGGAACAGAACGGAGTGAAAGGTTAGACTGTGCGATTCAAAGAAAAAAGAGGATGCTAGCGAAATTATTAATAAAGTTACCTTATACCCATTTAGAGACCTACAAGCCCTGACATTATTATGATTCAGATTCTAATGAGGAATTACTGCCATCCTGAGAGGAGGAATTAGAGGAGGAAGCAGCCCGGTAAAAAAATGAACACTTTTCGCCGCCCGGCGAAAGAAAGGTTTAAAACTGAAAGTAAACAGGTCCATAGCTCTTCCTTCGCTCCATTTGATTTTTACTATGACTACTTTTGGTGGAGGTTAAAATGCTGTTTTCAATTCTGGGCTTTGTGTAGTTTGGTGCTTGGTTCAAAGTTAAGTGTTTTCAGAAAATGTATGTTTTGCATGTATTTTTTTACAGTTTTAAATTTTGACGCTGAGAAGTTTTCTATTGTACAAAAACTTCATTTAAAGGTTTTTCTACTGAATCCAGGGTATTCTGAAGATCGAAGCCTGGTTCAGGTTCTTCTCCAGGGCTAGGGCGGCTCCATGGCCTCCTGGTTTTACCCCACTCATCCTGAGATGGCTTCTGCAAGTCCTGGAAGAGCGTGCGGTGGCTGCACTGGTTCTGAAGCTTGAGCAGCTGCTCCACGCCCTCCTGCTTCTCCTCTGCCAGTTCACGGAAGAAGTGGCCCACACCCTCCAGGACCACATCACCCTGGTCAAAATAGTAGCCCAGTGAGATGTAGGTGTAGGAGGCCCACAGGTGCAGGTTAACCAGGCGGTTGACTGCAGCCTCCACCTCGGTGGAATAATTCTGGCAGATCTGGGAGACCATGGCTGATTGCCAGTGTGGAGCTGACCACAAGAAGATGGGGCTGGCTGGAAAGGATTTGGTCCTGGGCAGCAGAAAAGACTGGAAGGCAGGTGGAAGGTGTAAGAGAAGGAGAGAGAGAGAGAGAGAGAGAGAGAGAGAGAGAGAGAGAGAGAAAGAAAGAAAGAAAGAAAGAAAAAGAAAGAAAGAAAAGAGAATCCCTGGGTGTGTTCCGTCCAAACACTGTTGAAGCAAGACATAGATCCAGAGGACCCTGGGTGCACTGAGATAATATATTTTAAAATGGCTATTTTATCTTAACTTAATATATCTATTAAGTTAAATTTCTTCTCAAGCATGCTTCTCTAAATCTGATACATGGGTACCCAAAAACATCTTTAAAATTTTTTTTATTTATTTTTTACGTGTATGAATGTATTGTGTGCATGTAGGTTTGTGCACCCATGTCGTGCAATGCTGCAGAGGTCAGAAGAGGGCTTCGGATTCCCCTGGAACTGGAGTTAAAGATTTTTCTCAGCTGCCATGTGGGTGCTGGGGATCGAACCTGGGTCCTCTGCAAGAGCAGTAGGCGCTCTTAACCACTAGGCCATCTCTCCAGCTTCCCCCAAAACATCTTTAAATGAGTTGTGCACAACTGATCAATTAATAAGTCCTAGGCAAAAAGGTCAATCAATTAAGAAAGAAAAATTAATAAATTAATTAATAAAAAGGTATAAAATTTGTCTTTTTAAATTTGTTTTTACCATTTCTAAAATTCACAGGCCCCCAGACCACATGGTTTTGTACTCTGCTGAGCAAAAATAACAAGTCATCTTAATCTGTATCTGTCAAAATTTAATACCATTATATTTCAGAAAGATAACTTTGTATGAAGATTTTCAAGCCAGTTTGGTCTAACAAAAAATTAATTAAAACTAATTTATGTTCTTCAACAACTATTTCTCATTTTTAGGTTTTGGTTTAAAAAATTAATTTGTATGATTTTTATATTAATATAATTTTAGTAAAGTCTAACTCTAAAACAAAATTAATTTTTCCTAATCAGGTCTGCCAGTATATTAATAACAGCTGATTATTAATTTATTATTTTTTTTGGTCTTTTCGGAGACAGGGTCTCCTGTAGTCCCAGCTGTCCTGAACTCACTCTGTAGAACCAGGCTGGCCTTGAAACTCACAAAGATCCGCCTGCCTCTGCCTCCCAAGTGGCTACGGACTAAAGGCGTGCGCCACGCCCGGCTGATTATTATTATTATATAAAATAAATTATAAATTTACACAGGTAATAGTTCAAAGTTTTTATTAAGTATGTACTGTCATCTACTAGTATGAACCACCAACACCCAATAGTATCCTTGGAACACATTCTGTAAAATTTATACCTTAAAGTTATACATCTAAAATTGTAATATATATATATATATATATATATATATAAATATTATTCTATATATATATAGGTTAAAATTATAAATGTATAAACTTTATTTCTACAGGATACAGTCTTAATAAGGTAACTTAAATATCTCAATGTATATTTAATCAAGGTTCTTCTAACTTATTTTTACTAATGTTCAAAATCTATTCACAAATTGGATGGTGGTAAACTAAATTATTTATGTTTTTTAAAAATTGGTCTAGGGGCTCGAGAGATGATCTAGCAGTTAAGAGTGCTGACCGCTCTTGTAGAGGACCTGGGTTTGATCCCCAGCACCCACATGGCAGCTGAGAACCGTCTTTGACTTGAGTTCTGGGGGAATCCTATACCCTCTTTTGACTTTTGCAGCATTGCACGACACAGGTGCACAGACCTACATGCAGACAGTACATTCATACACATACAAAAATAAAAATAAGGCCGGGTGTGGTGGCACACGCTTTTAATCCTAGCACTTGGAAGGCAGAGGCAGAAGGATCTTTGTGAGTTCAAGGCCAGCCTCGTCTACAGAGTGAGTCCAGGACAGCTAGGACTACAGGGAGACCCTGTCTCGAAAAGACAAAAAAAAAATAAATAAATAAAAATAAAAAATAAAAATAAAAAAAATAATAAAAAATAAAAATTGGTCTAATACTATCAACATAAAAATTTGGTCACACTTAAATGTATGTAAACTACAAGTTACTTTTACTTCTAATCCATACTAAATTTCCAGATATCAGCCTTGACATTAATGTATATCCAGTGTATTTTTATAATGTTATCTGTAACATCCCCTTTTATCTACAAGGTAGTTTAGCTTTAAAAGACAGTATTTAATCTCTTCATCAACACTGAACCTCAGAACATCGGTTTCCTTATGGGTATGTGTGTCATACTATGGTTTTCAGAAAATATATATATTCTCCTAAAATAAGGTAAAATTAATGTAATGCCCTCCAAAATATGGTTTAACTTCTTTCTTACATTAGAAACATAAAATCTCTTGGAAAGATATTCTATTTCTCAAAAACATCTATTAAATATGTATCAAGGCCAGGTACTATACTGGATGGGATTTCTCCCAACAGCCAATTACATCAGTAAAAAAATATTACAGCTGTCTTCTATTAAGCTAAAAATCAAGCCAAATATATCTACCAGAACTAAAAAGGGGGAGCATGGATAGTTTCAAGTACTAAACTAATATATTATTCTGTTTTTCAAACTTAAAATTAAAGGGCTAATCTATGTTATTCTTAAAAAGAACTTTAATAAGCCTTCATCTGTTTATCTACTGAAATGATAAATGAGGTATTTTCTACCCACAATAATGTAAAAAAATAGTATCTCAAACCACCTGTTCTATACCAGCAGCACAACCTATTATAATAAATAATGTTTACTTAATTGCCTATTGTGGTGGTTTGAATGAGTGTCCCCCATAGGCTTTAAGTATTCAGACATTTGTCTCCAGTTGGTGTCACTGTTCTTGGAGGTCTTAGAAGGTGTGGCCATTTAGAGGAAGTACGTTATTGGGGGCAGGCTTAGTGAGTTTAACAAGCCTTGTGGTCTCCAGTCGCTCTCTCTGCTTCTTGTGCTCATTGCAAGATGTGACCCTTGGCTTGCTGCTCCAGCCCCGGCCGTCATGCCTCCCACCACAATGGACTCTAATTCCCTGGAACTGTCAATCGTAAGCTCAAATAAACTCTTCCTTTTATAAGTTCCTTTGGTCATGGTGTTTTATCACAGCAACAGAAAAGTGACTAATACAGTTATTTGGTACCAGAGAGTGGGCTGTTGGCTGTGAAGAACCTGATCATGTGGATGTTTGGAGAAATGTGGAAGACTTTGGAACTTTGGGCTAGAAAAGCTGTTGACTACTGTAAGCAGAACTTAACAGGCCATTTTAGTAGAAGCCTGGAAGAAAGCATTGCTGCAAAAAAATGTAGTTCCAGAGGAAAATAAAGACTAAGGCAGCAACTGGGATATTTCAATAAAGAGTCTGGCCGCAGTTTGCCCACAGCCCAAATCCTTGCCTGATGCTAAGTTGAAAAGCAATGGACTAATGTCTTTGGTGGAGGATATTTCAAGATAGCCTAATGTAGAAATGGTGGTGTGGCTGTTAATGGTGAATATTGTGCAGATCTACAGTGAAGAAGAGCAGATGGAGCAGAAAGAAATACAGAATGTACAGTTTGGATCTGAATACCCCACTAGGAAGATTAAAGGTGGTGCCAAGGCTTGTGAAGGAGAGTTTCCTTTTGATAAGGAGATTAAAGTGATTAAGGAGAGGCCTGGAGATTTACAAGTAAACAACAGAAATAGTACCTTCAGGGCAAGACCACACTCAGTTAATCCTCTAACTTTTGAAAGGAAAATACTGAAAGGGTTTTCTGCTCCAACAAGTTCAGGGCAGAGAAAAGTTGCAAATGTGGTTGAAATAGGCCAGGGTCCATCCCAAACTTGCAGCCAAACTTGGCAGTTTCATTCACGTGGTGCTGTCTTTAGAGGCATGAAGTTTGGAAGAGTGAAGGGGTATTCAGCTCTTCCTCCACAGTTTCAGAGAGCTGCCAAGGTCAGGCAGAGTGCAGCAGGGGCATCTCTGAATAAAGAAGAATGGCTGATAGGCCATTGCATGAAACTGTGAATGTGAAGCCTGCTTGGCAGCAGAGAACCCAAGAAGACATTTGAGATGCCAGACCTGTGAGATATTTGCCAAGGAGAGCTGCATACAGGGAGTGGTACCGGCCTAAGAAAGATATGTATATTGCAAGCAAAGCTGGAAGAGCTGAGCCATCTAAGCCCTTTGGAAGTCAAGTCCCAGAAGTTGCATGTGGAGCTACTGGACTTGGCATTTGCCCTGCTGGTTTTCGGTCTTATTTTGTTCCAGTATTTCCTCACTATGCCTCTATTCCTCCCTTTTGGAATGGGAATGTGTATTCACTTCCACTGTATGTTGGGAGTATGTAATTTGTCTTTTGATTTTACAGGAGCTTACAGTTTAGGAGATTGGCCTGAGGCTCAGAAGAGACTTTGGACTGTAGACTTTTGAATGGCATTGAAACTGGTAAAGACTATGGGGACTTTTAAGGTTGGACTAAATGCATTTTGCATTTATTATGGTCAGGAGCCTATGGGGGCCAGGGAGTGGAATGTGGTGGTTTGAATGAGTGTCCCCCATAGGCTTTAAGTATTCAGACATTTGTCTACAGTTGGTGGAACTGTTCTTGGAGGTCTTAGAAGGTGTGGCCATTTAGAGGAAGTACGTTATTGGGGGCAGGCTTAGTGAGTTTAACAAGCCTTGTGGTCTCCAGTCGCTCTCTCTGCTTCCTGTGCTCATTGCGAGATGTGACCCTCGGTTTGCTGCTCCAGATCCAGCTGCCATACCTCCCGCCACAATGGACTCTAATTCCCTGGAACCGTCAATCGTAAGCTCAAATAAACTCTTCCTTTTATAAGTTCCTTTGGTCATGGTGTTTTATCACAGCAACAGAAAAGTGACTAATGTTCTCACTATTCATATTCCATCAGTAAAATTGCAAAAGGCACCCCTGAAAACCAAGATTCCAGCTCTGTGATAAGCCATCTGCAGCCACTTTTTTACTTCATGTCCAGGCATAATCCATGCCTCCAGAGAAACTAAAAGCCAGAGCTAAGTCACCAGCCTCCTGCTGGAAAAAGACTGAGACAACCTGGGTGCTATCTTCAACAACAGAAATAGATTACTCCTCTTTCTCACCTGTGCCCCCCCCAAAATGTGTGGAGACTGTTGGCTAAAGAAAAAGACAAAATTAACCTAGAAAAATCAGTAACCTTTCTTTACACCAACAACAAAAAACTGAAGAAGGAATATGAGGAGGCCTTCCCAAAAAAAAAAAAAAAAAAAAAAAAAAAAAAACTAAAAAAAAACCTACAGGAGACAATTGTGACTGATCTTTATTCCATCAATGTAGTTACATGCACAGATCTCTCCAGCCAGGCTTGGGACTTTGGGGGTACAGGTAAAAAACACCATCTATGTTAAAAGTGGTATCAAGTAATATCTGTATGTTTTCATGTATAAGATAAGAAATGTTACTCTTAGAAAAGATGTCATTCACATACCTCTATGTCTTTGTGTGTCTTTATGTTTAGGACAAGCAATGTTATTTTTAGAAACAATGTCATTCAAATACCTGTATGTCTTTGTATGTCTTTATGTGTAGGACAAACAGTATTGTTTTTAGAGACAATGTCATTTGCATACCTGTATATCTTTGTATGTCTTTATGTGTAGGACAAGCAATGTTATTTTAGAGACTATGTCACTCACATACTGGTATGTTTTAATGGGAGAAAAGGTATTACTTTTGCTTTGTCATTTCTAAAGTTCCACCACTTAAGAGCAAAGTTACATACTCAATGGGTCTCTGCACCTCTTATGGTCAGTTTGCAATACACAGTCATCAGTTTCTACGTTTAATCAATAAGTATAAATGCACTTGAGAGTCATAACAACTAGCTTATAGCCTTTTTCTGCCTCTGTGCTCAGAGAAATATCCTTAAAAATTTTTTTAATTTTATTTATTACTGTATGTGTATGAATGTACTGTGTGCATGCAAGTCTGTGCACCCGTGTCGTGCAATGCCGTGGAGGTCAGAAGAGGGTCTCGGATTCCCCTGGAACTGGAGTTCTCCTGGAATTGGAGTTTCAGACGGTTCTTGGCTGCAATATGGGTGCTGGGGATCGAACCCGGGTCCTCTGTAAGAGCGGTTGGCACTCTTAACCACTAGGCCATCTCTCCAGCCCCTTTTAACAAAAGCTCTGTTACCTGCAACCTAAGTTCCCCTATGCTACCATGATATTCCTTTTTGTTAAAACTAATTCTCACCTCAGAAAGTCGACTTTCTGGTTTGTCAAAAGCCAGTTTGGGGTTACAGTGAAATGCCGTTAGTCCAGTATCAGATCATCCCAAAATATCTCCTAGAGGACTATGACATTACTGCACCATTTTAATTAAAAAAACAAAGGAGGGGCTGTAGGAATGAAACTTTGCCTGGCTCGAGGCAATGACCTGTAAGACCTGTCCCACAAAACCTCTAAGAGTTATCTGATATCTCTGTGAGTTATCTATAGCTCCGGAAGGTCTGGGATATTGCAGAGTTTTCTTGCCTTGCCTATCTCTGCAAAGTTCCAGAACCAGATGGCCCTTCCCTTGAGGTATGGAGCAAAATGTTGCACCTCTAGTTTACTGGTTGCACAAACAGGAGCTCTGCAGGCCCCCCTCCCATAAGAGCCAAGGTGGCTTGCCCCCTCCCTTCCACCTGCCTCCCACTTCCTTGCCCAGAACACAGTAACTTTTGGTATATAAACACACTGCTGGCGTAAATAAAAGAGTTTTATCTCCCGAAATTATTCTGAGTCTGTGTCAGTCTTTCTTTCTCTTATTCTGTCAGGGAACTTTCTCACGGTCCCCTTCCATCTCCTTGCCAGAGCTAAGCTTAGAGACTATTGGCTTGCAGGCAGGAGACAGCCTTGAAGCTCATGATCCTATGTGATTGCCAGCCCGGGTCTAAGAGGGAAGAATATTGTGTGGATTGTGGCCACGCATGATTAAAAGAACATCAGATGATAGAAACAACCCACATCTGTGGGGGGGTATGTTTTTTTAATTAAGGGCTGAATTCTTCCCCTTCAACTTGACAAAAGTACTTAGGAAAGCTGGCACCAATTATAATGAATTAAAAGGTATTTGTAAATTTCTGATAAGAGGTACATTAAGAAATCAAAAAGTGCAAGGCATGGTGGTGCATGCCTTTAGTCCCAGCACTTGGGATGCAGATGCAGGTGGATCTCTGTGAGTTCAAGGCCAGCCTGGTCTACATAGAGAGTTCCTGGACAGCTGGGGCTACAGGGAGACCCTGTCTCAAAAAGACAAAAAAAAAAAAAAAAAAAAAAAAAAAAAAAGAGCAAAATGCATGGAATTCAAAGCATTTATTAAATGTCACATGAATGTTAAATGTTACTTTTTTATATGTCACCATGAAGTAACTTCTCAGAAAGAGCAAAAACTGACACTTTAAGAGTCTGCACAGCTCAGTGCAGGAAAGATTTTTGATAGTGACTTATTCTAGTCTCTCCTTTCCTAGATAAAAATATAATTGTAAAAATTTTAGTCCCACTAGGGATGGCGGCAAACACCTTTAATCTCAGCACTCAGGAGGCAGAGACAGACATCTCTGAGTTCAAGGCCAGTCTGATCTACATTACTGAGTTCCAGGCCATCTGGGGCTACAGGGAGAGAGGTTCTTGTCTCAAAAAGACAAAAAAGAAAAGCAAAAAACAACAAAAAAAAACCCTTTTAGTCTCAATAAAGGAGTTAAACAAATCAAGTGTAAATCAAGTTATATTGTTTCTTAAAATGTTTCTCAACATTCTTGATAATCAGACTTAAAAAAATATTTTATTTTTATTTTATGTGTATGAGTGTATTGCCTGCATGTGTGTAAGTGCACCTATGTCATGCAATGCCTGCGGAGGCCTGAAGAGGGTGTCAGACAATTGTTAGCTGCCATGTGGGTGGTGGGAATTGTCCTCTGCTCCTAACCACTAAGCCATCTCTCCATCCCTGAAATTCGGAATTTTTTTTAAATTTTATTTATTTTTTTAAATTTTTTATTATTTTTTATGTGTATGAGTATACTGTCTGCATGTAGGTTGGTGCACCCGTGTCGTGCAATGCCTCGGAGGTCAGAAGAGGGCATTGGATTCCCCTGGAACTGGAGTTAAAGATGGTTCTTAGCTGCCATGTGGGTGCTGGGGATCGAACCCGGGTCCTCTGCAAGAGCAGTCGGTGCTCTTAACTGCTGAGCCATCTCTCCAGCCCCTTATTTATTTTTTATGTGTATGAATGTACTGTCTTCATGTTGGTCTGCATGTAGGTTGGTGCATGCATATCATGCATTTCCACAGAAGTCAGAAGAGGGCGTCGGATTCCCCTGGAACTGGAGTTAAAAACGGTTCTTAACCACCATGTGGGTGCTGGGAATCGAACCTGGGTCCTCTGCAAGAGGCTAGGCCATCTCTCCAGCCCCCGAAATAAAATTTTTTAAGAATTATTTTTATCTCTTTATGGAGAAAAACTGTTGGCACATAGTGAAAACAAGTGAATTAATAATGAAAAACATTTCATGCCTGGCAATATTCCCTGGAAACTCGCTGCTCTGTCCCCAGTGCTGCTCCCCTCTCTGTACGGTATGATTCATACTTCATAACCACCAAGGGAGTGATCTTTTCCAATAGTTCTTTCCATGGGAGGTGCTGGAAGCTGATCCTGACATTTCTTTACACTACACACCCAAGACAGAGAACACAGACTGAGAACCATGGAGCTCATTAGCATCTTTCCCAGAATGGGATTAGGAGATACAGGCACTGCTCTGTCTTGAGCTTTGCTGCACCCCCAGCTGAGAATCCTCTAAATGTCTTTGTCCCCGGTCTGTTTCTGTCTCCTATGACAATCACTATAGAGCCAGCTTCCCTGTGTCAGGGATTTTCATCCTAAACAGAACAATTTCAACTGGAGAAGCTTCTTTTGCTCCTTAACGAAATGTGTATAGTTACTTGAACTTTTTCCTAGACTCATTCACCCACATGCTCTTTGACACTGTTGGTTTATGATACTGATTCTGGTAAGGATGCCACTTTCTGCCACTCCACTCAGGACCATAGTCATTGTGCACAGTAGTTTATTTTTTGTTGTTAATTCTTTGACAAGTTTCTTTCTTCTCTTTATGTTTGAAGTATATGAGAAAGTGGAAATGTTCTTGATTTTTTTTTTTTTAGTCTTTTCAAGACAGCATTTCCCTATAGCCCCAGCTGTCCTGGAACTCACTATGTAGACCAGGCTGGCCTTGAACTCACAGAGATCTGCCTGCCTCTGCCTCCTGAGTGCTAGGATTAAAGGCATGTGCCACATTCTCGATGTATTTTATTTAATTTTTTTATTTTTATTTTTTTATTTTATTATTTATTTATTATTTATTATTTTATTTTTATTTTTTATTTATATCCAGGTCGTGCAATGCCATGGAGATCAGAAGAGGGTGTTGGATTCTCCCGGAGCTGGAGTCAAAGACAGTTCTTAGCCGCCATATGGTTGCTGGGAATCGAACCCAGGTCCTCTGAAAGAGCAGTTGGTGCTCTTAACTGCTGAGCCATCTCTCCAGCCCCTCTTGATGTATTTTATTTTTATTTATTTATTTACTTATAAAAGGAAAAGTTTATTTGAGCTTATGATTGACAGTTCTAGGGAATTAAGAGTCCATTGTGGCAGGGAGGCATGGTGGCCGGGGCTGAAGCAGAAAGCTGAGGTTCACATATTCCAATGAGCACAGGAAGCTGAGAGAGAGAGACACTGGAGACTAGCAAGGCTTGTTAAACTCACTAAGCCCGCCCCCCAGTAGAGTACTTCCTCCAGCATGGCCACACCTTATAAGACCTGCCAAAACAGCACCACCAACTAGGGACAAAATGTCTGAATACTTGAAGCCTCTGGGGGTCATTCTCAATCAAACCACATTCCACTCCCTGGCCCCCATAGGCTCATGACCATATAAAATGCAAAACACATTTAGTCCAACCTTAAAAGTCCCCATAGTTTTTATCAGTCTCAGTTCTATTCAGAAGTCTACAGTCCAAAGTCTCTTCTGAGACCCAGGCCAATCTCTTAACTATAAGCTCCTGTAAAATCAAAAGGCAAATTACATATTCCCAACATACAGTGGAACAGAATACACATTCCCATTCCAAAAGGGAGGAATAGAGGCATAGTGAGGAAATATTGGACCAAAACAAGACTGAAAACCAAAAGGGCAAACACCAAGTCCAATAGCTCCATGTTCGACTTCTGGGACTTGACTTCCAAAGGGCTTAGGGGGCTCAGCTCTTCCAGCTTGTGTGCAACGTACATCTCTTCCTTAGGCTGGTACCACTCCCTGTATGCAGCTCTCCTTGGCAAAATATTTCACAGCTTTGGCATTTCGAATGTCTTCTTGGGGTCTCCACTGCCAACCAGGCTTCACAGCTTCACACAATGGCCTATCAGGGCCTTCTTTATGCAGGGATGCCCCTGCTGCACCTGCCTTGCCTCTGTGGCTCTCTGAAACCTTGGAGGAAGAACTGATGACCCCTTCACTCTTGCATCCTTCATGCCTCTAAAGCTGCAAGTTTGGGATGGACTCTGTCCTACTTCAACCACATTCGCAACTTTTCTCTGCCCTTTCAGTATTTTCCTTTTTTTTTTTTTTTTTTTTTTGGTCTTTTCCAGACAGGGTCTCCCTGTAGCCCCAGCTGTCCAGCTGTCCTGGAACTCACTCTGTAGACCAGGCTGGCCTTGAATTTAGCTGGCTTAGCTGGGTGTGGTCTTTCCCTGAAGGTGCTGTTTTTGTTGTTTGCTTGTAAATCTAGAGGCCTCTCATTAATGCGATGCCACGGAGGTCAGAAGAGGGCGTCGGATTCCCCTGGAACTGGAGTTAAAGATGGTTCTTAGCCACCAGGTGGGTGCTGGGAATCGAACCCGGGTCCTCTGCAAGAGCAGTGAGCCATCTCTCCAGCCCCAGTCTTGTCATTTTAATATGCTATATTTTAGTATAGTTCATATAAAATTATTTTGCCTTTGTCTTTAGAAATGGACGATAATACTGTTCAGAAGTCTTCACCCAGATAAGATTTTTATAGATTAAAAAATACATTAAGCAGCCGGGTGTGGTGGCGCACACCTTTAATCCTAGCACTCAGGAGGCAGAGGCAGAGGCAGGTGGATCTTTGTGAGTTCAACGCCAGCCTGGTCTACAGAGTGAGTTCCAGGACAGCTGGGGCTACAGGGAGACCCTGTCTCAAAAATACCAAAAAAAAAAAAAAAATACATTAAGCAGTTGAGAATTACAAAGCTATGAACCTAAGAACATGTTGAATATACTCTGAGATAACATTATATTATGTGTTTCATGTCTTTTATGTCTTATAATCTTAGCAGCAGGATTGCAAAGTATCTATGCTCTGTTACATTTTTAGAACCAATTAGGCGGGGGCTGGAGAGATGGCCTAGCGGTTAAGAGCGCTGACCACTCTTACAGAGGACCCGGGTTCGATCCCCAGCACCCACATGGCAGCCGAGAACCGTCTGAAACTCCAATTCTAGGAGAACTCCAGTTCCAGGGGAATCCAAGACCCTCTTCTGACCTCCGCGGCATTGCACAACACAGGTGCACATGCATGCAGACTTGCATGCAGACAGTACATTCATACATGTACAGAAATTAAAAAAAAAAAAGAACCAATTAGGCAACTGTCATTCAGAAAGCTTGATTACTTGGCCCATGATCCTGTGATTAACCTTGGCTCCCCAGTGCATCTCTTGCCCCTCTGCACAGATTCTTTGGGACCTGTGAGTATTAGCACCAAGGTATAGATCTATATCATATCAATTCAAAAGGCTAAATTATGTTGTGTAATTTGGTTCTGATATAGATTTCTCCTGAGAAGCCAAGGGTGTTGTGCTAGTTAGCTTTCTTTTGCTATGATAAAATATTCTGATCAACAACAACTTGGAGGGCTGGATAAATGGCTCAGTGATTAAGAGCACTGACTGCTCTTTGCAGAGGACCCAGCACACACATGGTGGCTAACAACCATCTGTAACTCCAGTTCCAGGGGAACTGACAGTGTCTTCTGACCTCTGAGGTGCATGGCATGGGTACACTTACACAGATACAGGCAATACACTCATACACATTGTTAGGGCGGAGAAAAGCCCCTGCCAGCTGTACCACTCTCCTGGCTTAGGTGCCCTTTTCCCCAGAGGTTCCTTCCCTGCCTGCTCTGCAAAGAGCAGAACACTCCAAAGACCAGGCAGGAAAGGCAGGAAAACTCAGCTCTGCTCTCTGGAGAACACACATAGTCCACTCAAGTACCTCCCCCAGGGGGTCCATTCATGGCCTTACTTGGGCATCAGTCCAGCTCTCTGGCCACACATCAGCTCCCTGCCCCCAGAGACCTATAAAATCCCCCTGCACCAGCCCTAGTGTGCCTCTCCCCCAGCCCTGGTCCTGGGGGCTGGTGGGACTGCCCAGGATCAACCCAGTGAACCTGCCTCTGTTGGACTATAACTCAGCTTAATCTAGCCTTTTTTCTATGCATTGATGAAACTTTATACACATAAAATAAAAATAATAAATAAAATTTAAAAAACAATTTGGCCATGTCTCAAAAAGACAAAAACAAACAAACAAACAAACTTGGAAAGGAAAGGGTTTATTGCATCTTATATTTCCAAGTGACAGTCCATCATCGAGAGAAATCAGGCAGAAACTGAAGAGGACAGGAACCTGGAGGCAGGAACTGAAGCAGAGGGCCGGAGAGATGGCTCAGTAGTTAAGAGCACTGGCTGCTGTCCCAGGTGATCTGCGTTTGGTTCTCAGCACCCACATGCTAGCTAACAACCATCTACAGCTCCATTTACAGGGGATCTGGCACCATCTTCTGGCCTCTGTAGGCACTGCATGCATGTGGTGCACTTACATACATCCAGGCAAAATACACACATAAAATAAAAGTAAATTTTAAATTAAGGTATTAATTTGGGGCTGGGGAGACAGCTCAGTTATTAAAGTGCATTTTCTGTAAACATGAGGTACTAAGTTTGATCCCAGAACCCAAGTAAAAACTCAGGTGTAGGGGCCAGAGAGATGGCTCAGGTTAAGAACACCAACTGCTCTTGCACAGGACCTGGGTTCGATTCCCAGCACTCACATGCCATCTTTAAACCAGGCATGGTGGCCCATGCCTTTAGTCCCAGCACTCGGGAGGCAGAGGCAGGCAGATCTTTGTGAGTTCAAAGCCAGCCTGGTCCATAGAGTGAGTTCCATCCAGGCCAGCTGGGGCTATAGGGAGACCCTGTCTCAAAAACACCGCAAAAAAAACCCACAAAAATTGGGGCTGGAGAGATGGCCTAGCCGTTAAGAGCACCGACTGCTCTTGCAGAGGACCTGGGTCTGATCCCCAGTACCCAAATGGTGGCTGAGAACCGTCTTTAACTCCAGTACGAGGGGAATCCCACACCCTCTTCTGACCTCCGCGGCATTGCACAACATGGGTGCACAAACTTACATGCAGACAGTACATTCATGTACATTAAACACACACACACACACACACACACACACACACACACAAACAGGAAAAACACTCAGGTATAGAGAGAATCAAGATGGCAGTTCTCAGGGCAGTGGGTGTGTTCTGAGCAGCTAAGGCAAAGTCTGGGGAGGACCTCCACCAAATACTAATAGCCCTATTGAAGAACCCTATAGTGAAGTCTCCTTGGATATAACTCAGGATGCAGATCTTAAAAGAGCAATTATAAGCCGGGTATGGTGACAAATGCCTTTAATCGTGGTCTACATAGTGAGTTCCAGGACAGCTGGAGCTAAAGGGAGACCCTGTCTAAAAAAAAAAAAAAAAAAAGATTATAAACATGATTAGAGAAATTAATGAGTTGAAGGAATTTAAAGAGCATATAAACAAAAAAGCCAGGGACCTAAAAGAAGATAGGAATACATTTATTTTATTTTATTTATTTTTTATGTGCATGAATGTACTGTCTGCATGTAGGTTTGTGCACCCATGTCATGCAATGCCACGGAGGTCAGAACAGGGTGTTGGATTCCCCTGGAACTGGAGTTAAAGATGGTTCTTAGCTAGCATGTGGGTGCTGGGAATCGAACCCAGGTCCTCTGCAAGAGTAGTCAGAGCTCTTAACCGCTAGGCCATCATCTCTCCAGCCCCCAAAGATAGGAATAAATTAAGAGGACAATGATAAACTATGGAATGAAATTAATGAAATTACAAAAGATATATAAACACTGAAGAAAATTCAAGTTGAAAGGAAAAAAGAAATGCAACAACTGACAAACCACTTGGAAATGATGGGAGGAAGTCTCAATAACAGAATGGATGAAGTAGAAAATAGACTATCAAGACTAGTAGACAATATGGAAGAACTGGATAAATCAAGTAAATATTATGAAAAGAAATTTAAAACACAAGAATGGAATAACCAGGAACTGTGGGACAGGCACTATGAAAAGACCAAATTTATGAATCATAAGGATAGAAGAGAAAGAAGAGTCACAGGATAATGGTATTGCTCAGATTTTCAACAGAATTGTAGAGGAAATTTTTCCCAAATTAAAGAGATACCTATACAAATACAAGAAGCACATAGAACACCAACTAGACCAGAAAAGAAATTCCCTGGGGCTAGAGAGATGGCCTAGCGGTTAAGAGTGGCGAATGCTCTTGCAGAAGACCCAGGTTCAATCCCTAGCACCCACATGGCGGCTGAGAACCATCTTTAACTCCAGTTCCAGGGGAATCCGACGCCCTCTTCTGACCTCCAAGGCATTGCATGACATGGATGCACAAACCTACATGCAGACAGTACACTCATACACATACAATAAATAAATAAATAAATAAATAAATTAATTAATTAATTAATTCCCCATGCCATATAATAATAAAAAACACTAGATATTCAAAGCAAAGAGAGGCTACTGAAGGCAGCAAAAGAAAAATAAGTCACTTATAAGGAAAAAAAACCTATCAGAATTACAGCTGATTTTTCATTGCAAATAATGAAAGCCAGAAGAGCTTGGTCTAAAGTATTCCCAGCTCTAAATGACTATAGATGTCAACCCAGAATACTTTATCCATCAAAAACGTCTATTATAATTGAAGAGAAAGGAAAATGTTCCATGACATAAATAAGTTGAAAGAATTCTTGTCCAGAAAGCCAACCCATTCAGAGAATTTTTGAAGCAATACAAAGAGCGGAGGGGGAGGGTAGGGAAGACTATAACCAACCAACACCAGAAAATAAATGATACTACTAATATGGAAATAAAAACACAGGGAAGAAATGCAACGAAATTCAAAATGATTGGGCCGGAGAGATAGCCTAGTGGTTAAGAGCACTGACTGCTCTTGCAGAGGACCAGGTTCGATCCCCAGCACCCACATGGCGGCTGAGAACTCCAGTTCCAGGGGAATCCAAGACCCTCTTCTGACCTCCACGGCATTGCCCGACACGGGTGCACAAACCTACATCCAGGCAGTACACTCATACACATACAAAAATAAATTTAAAAAAATCAAAATGATTGGAAGTAATATAATTCTCTCAGTAATAACTCTAGGTATCAATAGACTGAATTCTCCAATTAAGACACATATACTGGAAGCCGGACATGGTGGTACACATCTGTAATCCCAGCACTCAGTAGGCAGAGGCAGGCAGATCTCTGTGCATTCAAGGCCAACCTGGTCTACATAGTGAGTTCCAGGACAGCTGGGGCTACAGGAAGACCCTGTCTCAAAAAGACCCCCCCAAAAAAGAGACATAGATTGGTACAATGGATTAAGAAATAAAACCCATCTTTTTGTTGTCTGAAAGAAACCAATCTCACCTTTAAAGACAGGCATTGAGTGCACAGTGCTTAGATCAGGGACTTCCCAGGATCACCTGAAGCACAGGTAGGAGCCAGGGCACTTCAGCCAGACAGATTTTAGGATAGATTGACTCCTGGGTTGTTGGATAATTGATTCGTTGGTTTGTTGGATAGCTAAATCATTGTCTTGCATGGCTGGCAGAGTGGAGTCACCCTGCTAGCTGGGATTAAAGGTGGGCCTGATAAATCATTGTCTGGTGTGGCTGTCAGGGCAGAGTCGCCCTTCTAGCTGGTATTAAAAGTGGGCCTGTTGGGGCTGGAGAGATGGCCTAGCGGTTAAGAGTGCAGACCGCTCTTGCAGAGGACCCGGGTTCGATCCCCAGCACCCACATGGTGGCTGAGAACCGTCTGTAACTCCAATTCCAGGAGAACTCCAGTTCCAGGGGAATCCGACACCCTCTTCTGACCTCCGCAGCATTGCACGACATGGGTGCACAGACCTACATGCAGACAGTACATTCATACACATACAGAAATAAATAAAAATTTAAAAAGTGGGCCTGTTGCCACTGTGAGACTTGAGTGTGCAGTGGTTAGATCAGGGATTTGCCAGGACCACCTGAAGCACAGAGTACCTCACCCCCCCACAACTGGAATTGTCGAGAGTGTCCAAGTGGATTTTTTTTTTGAGAACCTTCAGAACAGAAAGGGAAGAGTGCATTAGACTTCCAATATATAAAGACAGTCATTATCTCAAGGTGAAAGGATTGGAAAAAAAATAATAAAAACAAATGGCACCAAGAAACAACCAGGAGTCACTATTCAAATATCAGATAAAATAGACTTCAAACTAAAACTAATCAGAAGAGATGAAGAGGGTCACTTCATTCTTATCAAAGGAACAATTAACTAAGAAGATATCACAATCATTAATTTATGTCCACCAAACTTAGGCGCACTGAAATTCATAAACACAATTTTACAGGACTTTAAGGCACAGAATGACTCTAGCACACTAGTAGCAGGGTACTTTATTACCCCACTCTGTCCATTAGACAGGTCAACTGGGCAAAGAATAGACAGAGATATCTGAACTGAACAAGACGATACACCAAACAGTGGAAACACAAAGATATATTTCAGTGCTCTACTCACCACATACGGCCACTTCCTACCTACTGGTTACACTGCTTTGAAACTTGAGACAAGGTTTTTGGTACCCTGATTGCTGATAATAAATGGTCATGCATGCTAAAATTGATAAATCACAATAAGGCTCTTGGGGGCTGGAGAGATGGCGTAGCAGTTAAGAGCACTGACCGCTCTTACAGAGGACCCAGGTTCGATCCCTAGCACCCACATAGTGGCTGAGAACCATCTTTAACTCCAGTTCCAAGGGAATCCAACGCCCTCTTCTGACCTCTGTGGCATTGCATGACTCGGGTGCACAAACCTACATGCAGACAGTGCATTCATACACATACAAAATAAATAAAATTTAAAAAATATTTAATAAAAACAATAGGGTTCTTGATCCTCAGGATTAGTTAATTCAAAGGAATGATTATTTCTGCCCCAGGGAGCTATTCATTTCGGCATTTAGTTATGTTTTATATTTAAGACATTTGACCAGTAAACAAAACATCTTTGGAGTGAATAGACAGGCTTTTTGTCAAACCCATGTGAAACATCTCTGAACATCTGGAGATTTGGACATCTAGAAACAAGACTTGAAAGTATGTGGGATCTTCTCTTACTAAGAGCAGGTACAGCGCAATCCTGCTAAGGGAAGGGGAGCACAGTCCCCAGGCACTGTGGGGAACTGACCCCTTGGCACAGAGGTCAGTTGGTTACCTTCATACCCAGACCTGAGAGGTATTTGCAACTCAGGTCCTTAGCCTGGGAAAATGGAATGTCTCCCATCTTGGCTGTGCTTTCCCACCTGCCCAAGGGCTGCTGGTCTCTGGACTGGAATTTCAGGCTGATGGCTGATGGCCTATCTTCAGCCTACACCCACTCACAATTCACTTCACAGCTGGTGACCTGATAGATCGCCGTCCAGCCCCAAACCAGATTCCCAGGTTGGTAGTTTGATGGACTGCCATCCAACCCATTGGCCATGACACTTGAAATCCAGGCCTGCTTCAGCCTGTATGCATGCATGCAGAAATAATGGCCAGGAATTCTGTGTAATGATGGTAATGGAGAATTCACTTTATTGCCTGCTGCAACTAACTTAAAAATTTTTTATATATATTTTTTATGTTTTATTTATTTATTTATTTATTTATTTATTTATTTATTTGTATGAATGTATTGTCTGCATGTAGGTTTGTGCACCCGTGTTATGCAATGCCTCGGAGGTCAGAAGAGGGCGTCGGATTCCCCTGGAACTGGAGTTCTCCTGGAATTGGAGTTACAGACGGTTCTCAGCCGCCATGTGGGTGCTGGTGATCGAACCTGGGTCCTCTGTAAGAGCAGTTGGTGCTCTTAACTGCTAGGCCATCTCTCCAGCCCCAGCAACTCACTTTTTTTTAATTTAATTTAATTTAATTTTTAAATTTATTTAGTCCCAGCTGACTGGAGCTCTCTATGTAGACCAGGCTGGCCTTGAGCTCACAGAGATCCACCTGCTTCTGCCTCCTGAGTGCTGGGATTAAAGGTGTGAGCCACCATGCCTAGCCCAAGACAGTTGTTATCTGCCATGTGGGTGCTGGGAATCGAACCCAGTTCCTCTGCAAGAGCAGTCAGTGCTCTTAACACTGAGCCATCTCTCCAGCCCCTGCAACTCACTTTTTTTTTAATTTTTAAAAATTTATTTAATTCTGTATGTGTATGAATGTACTGTCTGCATGCAAGTCTGTGCACCCGTGTCGTGCAATGCCGCAGAGGTCAGAAGAGGGTGTCAGATTCCCCTGGAACTGGAGTTCTCCTGGAATTGGAGTTTCAGACGGTTCTCGGCCACCATGTGGGTGCTGGGGATCTAACCTGGGTCCTCTGTAAGAGCGGTCAAGGCTCTTAACCGCTAGGCCATCTCTCCAGCCCCTGCAACTCACTTTTATGAGCAAAATGATGTCAGCTCCCAGAGCCAATCACACACCCCCAGTTTGATGCCACTGTATACTGTTGCTCTGCTTAGCATCATGTGCCTGGGCCACATTGCTTGCTCCTTCTTAGGTTGGAGTCAGAGAAATCCCATGACTCCCACATGGTGCCCTGAGGGGTGCTAGCTGAGAACTAGCCCCTAATTCAAACTGGATCTTCCCACATGCAAGGACACTTCAAAGTTTTTATTTTATAGTGGTATATTCAAAATAACTATATACCATATACATAAATGTGTATAAATATTGAATATATCATAAATTATAATAACTAGGGGCAAATCTCTCGGGACATGTTATTTACTTTCCCAGCATTAAAAGCCTTTTGTATAAGATTTAAATGGATGGCTATCTCCAGAATAGAAAATAGTAATATGTTTAAGCTAATCAGTGATACAGAATTGTTAATTTTCAACCCACCCCTGCCTGACTTGTACTGGAGTCCCAGTTACAGCAATTAGATTAAATGGACACAAATGTTCTCCATGTTTCCCTCTATTATACAAGTGATAATTTTGATGTTTCTTTTCCATATAACAAGATAATTTGGCTTAGGAAAATCTGGGTTATACCTCCTTAAACTAGCAGTATGCAATCCAGAGGGAGACAGTCTGAGAGGGCATGGCAAACCCCATCAGCTTGGTTCCTGTTTTTAGGTATGTGATACAACTCCTGCCTTCTGAAAAACTCTAAATCAGGATTTAGAGGTCTGGGAAACAAGAGAGGCTGCTCAGAATGTAGTGACAATTACAAAAACATAGGGGGAAGGAATAAACCTCCTCCCCCCAAGATGAAATTTTTCCCTACAGTTAAATAAAAAGCATTGGTAGATAAAGGCGTCAGTACCAGCTCTGGGCTCCCCTACCGGGAGATGTTGGATTTCTGCTACAGGGAGCCATTCATTTCAGCATTTAGTTATGTTTTATGTGTAAGACATTTGACTACTAAGTGAAACATCTTTGGAGTGAATAGACAGGCTGTATTAGTCACTTTTCTGTTGCTGTAATAAAACACCATGACCAAAGGAACTTAAAAAAAAAAGGAAGAGTTTATTTGAGCTTATGATTGATGGTTCCAGGGAATTAGAGTCCATTGTGGAGGGAGGCATGGCGGCTGGATCTGGAGCAGCAAGCCAAGGGTCACATCTCGCAAAGAGCACAGGAAGCAGAGAGAGAGACTGGAGACCATGGGGCTTGTTAAACTCACCAAGCCTGCCCCCAGTGACATACCTCCCCCAGCATGGCCACACCTTCTAAGACCTCCAAAAACAGTGCCACCAACTGGAGACAAAATGTCTGAATACTTAAAGCCTATAGGGGACACCACATTCCATTCCCTGGCCCCCATAGGCTCCTGACCATATAAAATGCAAAATGCATTTAGTTCAACCTTAAAAGTCCCCATAGTCTTTACCAGTTTCAATGCCATTCAAAAGTCTACAGTCCAAAGTCTCTTCTGAGACTCAGGCCAATCTCTAACTGTAAGCTCCTGTAAAATCAAGAGGCAAATTACAAACTCCCAATGTACAGTGGAACTGAATACACATTCCCATTTCAAAAGGGAGGAATAGAGGCATAGTGAGGAAATACTGGACCAAAATAAGACCGAAAACCAGCAGGGCAAACTCCAAGTCCAGTAGCTACATGTGCAACTTCTGGGACTTGACTTCCAAAGGGCTTAGATGGCTCAGCTCTTCCAGCTTTGCTTGCAACATACATCTCTCTCTTAGGCCGGTACCACTCCCTGTATGCAGCTCTCCTTGGCAAATATCTCACAGGTATGGCATCTCGAAAGTCTTCTTGGGGTCTCCACTGCCAACCAGGCTTCACATTCACAGCTTCACGCAATGGCCTATCAGGGCCTTCTTTATTCAGGGACGCCCCTGCTGCACTCTGCCTGGCCTCTTTGGCTCTCTGAAACCGTGGAGGAAGAACTGATGACCCCTTAACTCTTGCAAACTTCATGCCTCTAAAGCCAGCACCACGTGAATGAAATTGCCAAATCTGGCTGCAAGTTCAGGATGGACTCTCTCCTACTTTTAACCACATTTGCAATTTTTCTCTGCCCTGGACTTGTTGGAGGATTAGCTGGGTGTGGTCTTGCCCTGAAGGTATTGATTCTGTTGTTTACTTGTAAATCTCGGGGCCTCTCCTTAATCACTTTAATCTCACCTTTCCCATTGTTTACTTGTAAATAGCTAGGCCTCTCCTTAGTCACTTTAGTCTCCTTATGAAAGGGAGCTTCTCCTTCACATGCCTTGGCCCCACCTTTAATCTTCCTAGTGTACTTTTCAGATCCAAACTGTACATTCTGCATTTCCTTCTGCCCCATTTGCTCTTTTTCACTGTAGATCTGTATAATATTCACCATTAAAAGCCACACCACCATTTCTACATTAGGCTGTCTTGAAATATCCTCTGCCAAAGACATTAGTCCACTGCTTTTCTTTTTCTTTCTTTCTTTCTTTCTTTCTTTCTTTCTTTCTTTCTTTCTTTCTTTCTGCATATGAATGTACTGTCTGCACGCAGGTCTGTGCACCTGTGTCGTGCAGTGCTGTGGAGGTCAGAAAAGGGTGTTGGATTCCCCTGGAACTGGAGTTCTCCTGGAATTGGAGTTACAGACGGTTCTCAGCCCCCATGTGGGTGCTGGGGATCGAACCCGGGTCCTCTGCAAGAGCAGTTGGTGTTCTTAACCACCAGGCTATGTCTCCAGCCCCAGTCCATTGCTTTTCAACTTAGCATCAGGCAAGCATTTGGGCTGTGGGCAAACTGCGGCCAGACACTTTATCAAAATATTCTCTGGAACTACAATTTTTGCAGCAATGCTTTCTTCCAGGCTTCTACTAGAATGGCCCCTTAAGCTCTGCTTACAGTAGTCAACAGCTTTTCTAGCCCAAAGTTCCAAAGTCTTCCACATTTCTCCAAACATCCACATGGTCAGGTTCTTCACAGCCAACAGGCCACTGTCTGGTACCAAATTACTGTGTTAGTCACTTTTCTGTTGCTGTGATAAAACACCATGACCAAAGGAACTTATAAAAGGAAGAGTTTATTTGAGCTTACGATTGACGGTTCCAGGGAATTAGAGTCCATTGTGGTGGGAGGCATGGCGACTGGATCTGGAACAGCAAGCCAAGGGTCACATCTTGCAAAGAGCACAGGAAACAGAGAGAACCTGCCCCCATTGACATACCTCCCCCAGCACAGCCACACCTTCTAAGACCTCCAAAAACAGTGCCACCAACTGGAGACAAAATGTCTGAATACTTAAAGCCTATGGGGGACACTAATTCAAACCACCACACAGGCTTTTTGCCAAACCCATGTAAAACATCTCTGAACACCTGGAGAGATTTGGTCATCTAGAACTTACCCCAAGACTTGCAAGGACATTTCAAGGTTTATACTTTATAGTGGTATATTCAAAATAACTGCTCCATTTTATACATGGGTATAAATGTTGAATATTTCAAAAATTATAATAACTAGGTGCAAATCTCTCAGGACATGTTAACATTAACTAAAAGCTTCCTGTATAAGATTAAGAGGGATGGCTAGCTTCAGAATAGAAAATAGTAACATACTTAACCTAATTAGGGATACAGAATTGTTGTTAATTTTCAATGTACTCCTGACTCATACTGGAATCCCAGTTACAACTATTACATTAAATGGACACAAATGTGGGTGGAGAGATAGCCTAGCAGTTAAGAGCGCCGACTGCTCTTGCAGAGGTCCTGGGTTTGGTCCCCAGCATCCACATGGTGGCTGAGAACCATCTGTAACTCCAATTCCAGGAGAACTCCAGCTCCAGGGGAATCTGACACCCTCTTCTGACCTCTGCAGCATTGCACGACACAGGTGCACAAACCTACATGCAGACAGTGCATTCATACACATAAAAAAATAAATAAAATAAATAAATGGACACAAATGTTCTCCATGTTTCCCTGTATATGCAGTGGTAATTCTGACACTTTTTTTCACATAACAATATAATTTGGCCCAGGAAAAGCTGGATTCTGCCTCCTTGAACCAGTGGTATGCAGTCCAGTGGGAGACAGTCTGAAAGGGTGTGGTAAACTCCTTCAGCTGGGTTCCTGTTTATAGGTATGTGACACAACTCCTGCCTTCTGGAAAACTGTAAGTCTGGATTTTGGGGTCTGGGAAACAATAGAGGATTCTCTGATGGTAGTGGGAACTACAAAAACAGAGGGGGGAGGTATATGCCTCCTCCCTCTAGGATGCAATTTTGCCCTACAGTTAAATAAAAAGCATTGGTGGATAAGGGCTTCAGTGCCAGGTCCAGCTCTGGGCTGCCCTACCAGGAGCTGTTGGCCAGGGAGGCTTTAAAAGCCCCCAAAACAGGGGCTGGAGAGATGGCCTACCGGTTAAGAGCGCTGACTGCTCTTGCAGAGGACCCGGGTTTGATCCCCAGCACCCACATGGCAGCCGAGAACCATCTGAAACTCCAATTCTAGGAGAACTTCAGTTCCAGGGGAATCTGACACCCTCTTCTGACCTCCGCAGCATTGCATGACACGGGTGCACAGACTTGCATGCAGACAGTACATTCGTACACATACAGAAATAAATAAAAATTAAAATTAAAAAATTTTTTAAAAAGCCCCCAAAACAAAGGCCACTAGCCTATAACTTTGTGTGCACATAGACAGTAAGACCCTATTGCTAAAGATGGTATGATAAGAGCATGAAAAAAAATTTTTTTAATTTTTTAATTTATTTTTTGTATGTGTATGAATGTACTGTCTGCATGTAGGTCTGTGCACCCATGTCGTGAAGTGCCGATAATGCAGCTTGATAAATGTACACCTGGAAAGAAAAAAATCCCAATTCAATATATATGTCATACCCCTGGTGGGATATGACACATGACTGACACTGTAGCCTTGGTGCCTCCTAAATTCAGGAGGCTTTACTGACCACATTAGAAAGGTATAGGTATCCCTTTGACAAAGAGTTATAATGCCCTAACCAAAATATTATCCAAGCATATGTCTCTATGCCCATAGAGTAACTTGTTATAATCTTTAATATTTGTTGCTACTTGTGTTTTGTTACTAGAATTGAAAGGAGACTGCTAAATGAAGCACCAGTCCCATGCAAATAGAACTTTGACAGTCCCAAGAGTATGACATGCCACCACAGGGGAAAAAATCAAAAACAAAAACACACAAACAAAAAACCACAACTGGATCTTCTATCTCCCTGTCGCTCTCTCACCCTCCCCTCCAAAGCCCAGGGATTCTTGAGGAAAAGGCATGTCAGATTGTAGGGGCAAAGGAGGGGAGATGAACTGTGAGATCACAGCAAAAATGGACTGGATCTTCCCTTTTTATTTCTTCTTTTTTCTTTTTTATTCGATCAACATGTTTGTGTAAGCAAGCTTTCTCCTCTGGACTTAGGGAACCTGGGTTGTACAAAAACTGAACTCTGATGTAATTGGGTTTATATGAGCATTCCTTATGTTTGTTGCACATCTGTACTTACTGGTCAAATAAAAATAAATAAAACAGGTATGTCTGTACAAACTTCTCATCCCTTGCTGGGGAACTGGAGACATAGCAATGCCTGGGACTTGTTAGCCAGCCAGCCTAGAGGAATTGATTTCCTCCAAATGATAGATCCTTTCTGAATAAAGCAAGGTGGTTGGGGCTGAGAAGAAGGATTCATAGGTTAGCTTCTGTCCTCCACATCCACACGTACATACCAGCACATGTGTGCACATACACACAAAGATGTTAAGGTTATTGGAACTCCCTGAAGAGGTATCTGTAGCAGACAGGCTATATGGTATTAGATATTCCTTTAAGCAGTTTACAGGAATAAACCATTTAGTCTTTACCCAGGGATTGACAATGGATTGAGCATAAACTGTTTCATCTTTAATTAGAGCTAGGCTTGCAGAGGACACAGCCAGTCTTTGGTCCTGTTGTAGGTAATGGATTAGTTTTAGTTCAGGAAGCAAATAGTATATGTCCATTAGAGAATTACCATTTTAGCCTTCAAGAGGGCCAATTTGTGCATTCAAGAGGACAAATTGGTTGTATAAATTCCAGATGACTAGGAAATACTTTGAGATACTGGTAGCTGAATAAGAGAATAGAAAATATGTAGTGACTAGAAAATTACGTTGGGCACAGTTTTCCCATAATGAAGGAGAATTGATACTTGACCAAGGATTATTTATAGAAATATACATAGCGGGGCGTGGTGGCACACGCCTTTAATCCTAGCACTCAGGAGGCAGGGGCAAGCAGATCTTTGTGAGTTCAAGGCCAGCCTGGTCTACAGAGCGAGTTCCAGGACAGCTGGGGCTACAGGGAGACCCTGTCTCAAAAAGACCAAAAAAAAAAAAAAAAAAAAAAAAAAGAAAGAAAGAAAGAAAGAAAGAAAGAAATATACATTAGCATGGTTTTTAAATGATACTCTGTGATAATACTCAACCTAAGTCAATTTTAGTGGATGCAGTTGGTTATTACAGTAATCCATGGATTTCTGGGGCCTTTAGTGTCAATGTAAATGCAGGTAGGTTTTATTTTTGTTGGACATTGCTGATGATGATGATGATGCTGGTGGAGAGTGTCTCCTCTATCTGTCTTTGCTTCTCTGATTAGACCAACAAAATGGTAGAAATTCAGACACAATGTTTACAAAATTTTTATTATGAAGAAAGTGGACTGTGTTTTCTATTTGATTCTACTAAGAGTAAGTTTAAAACTCTTTATCTAATTAAGGAACATGTTTTCCCCCAAATAACAACCAGTTTTAGAAGTAGACATTCAATAAACATATAGTAAAACTTTAATTTCTGAGTTTTATGTATTTAAAAAATACTCACTCTTGGGGCTCAGCGGTTAAGAGCATTGACTGCTCTTGCAGAGGACCCAGGTTCAATTCCCAGAATGCACATAGTGGCTAAGAACCTTCTTTAGTGCCAGGCAGAGGCAGGTGGATCTCTGTGAGTTCAAGGCCAGCCTGGACTACATAGTGAGTTCCAGGCCAGCTGGGGCTACAGAGAGACTCTGTCTGTCTGAAAACCGCCCCTCCCCAAATTCACTCAAATTGCTAGTACCACATTCTAACACTTTGAATATTAGAAGGTTTTTAAAATTAGTTATTTAGATATTTACACTAAAATTCTTTCATCACCATGAGTATGATGGTTACTCCTGGGTGTCAACTTGACTGGACTAAGGATGAACAAATAAGAGAAAAAGGATCTTTGGATTGGACTACCTCAGGCTGGATGGCCTACCCCAAATGTGGGGGTTACCTTCTGCTGGCAGGCAATATAAAAGGCCACGGCAGAGGGAGCTGATCCCTTTTTTCCTGCGGCTTGCCTCTCTCTCACTGGTGAGTTTGTCTTGCTGCTGTGATCAACCCTTCAGATCCCAGCATGTACTGAGACCGGCAGATCTCCTGGAATCCATCAGGCCTTCAGCACCAGATTGGGACTACTGAGACATCCAGCCTTGTGGACTGAGCAGTTCTCTGAATTGGACTCCTTGAGCTCTGTCACATGAGCAAATCAATAAATTTGTATATAACCATATATTCGTCCTGTTGATTCTGTTTCTTCAGAAAACCCTGACTAATACAATGAGTGACTAGAGGCTTAGAAAATCTATTTATGTGTAACCTGGGGCACCTAGAATAAGGTTTTACATATTATAAGAAGCATTTTAATGTTTACTGAATGTGAATAAATGAAGGACAGAGGAGTTTCTATAATATGACTGCACAGGTGCTATGATACAGATGATACTAATAACTCCGTTCTTTGTTGTTGTTGTTTCATGTGTATGATTGCATTGCCTGCATCTAAGTGCACCTGTGTCATGCAGTACCGGTGGAAGTCAGAAGAGGGTGTCAGATACCCTGGAACTGGAGTTACAGATGGTTGTCAGCCGCCAGGTGGGTGCTGGGGACTGGACCTGGGTCCTCTGCAAGAGCAGCCAATGCTCTTAACCGCTGAGCCATCTCTCCAGCACCCCCCCCCTGCCCAAGTCTATTGTTTAAAATAGGTCCTGGGGCTGGAGAGATGGCCTAGCGGTTAAGAGCGCCGACCGCTCTTGCAGAGGACCCGGGTTCGATCCCCAGCACCCACATGGCGGCCGAGAGCCGTCTGAAGCTCCAATTCCAGGAGAACTCCAGTTCCAGGGGAATCCAAGACCCTCTTCTGACCTCCGCGGCGTTGCACGACACGGGTGCACAGACTTGCATGCAGACAGTACATTCATACACATACAGAAATAAATTTAAAAAAAAATAGGTCCTGGGGCTGGAGAGATGGCCTAGCGGTTAAGAGCGCCGACCGCTCTTACAGAGGACCCGGGTTCGATCCCCAGCACCCACATGGAGGCTGAGAACCGTCTGAAGCTCCAATTCCAGGAGAACTCCAGTTCCAGGGGAATCCGAGACCCTCTTCTGACCTCCGCGGCGTTGCACGACACGGGTGCACAGACTTGCATGCAGACAGTACATTCATACACATACAGAAATAAATAAAATTAATAATAAAATAGGTCCTAAGTTTATATTCCTCACTAGTGTTCAGGATGTGTAAATTCAGGTATGTTCTATCGAGGACACAGGTCATAAAGAAGGATAAAGCAAATTAGAGAGATGTTATGACTAGGAAAAGAGTTTACAGTGTCTTCCCAGTATCTTCCAACTATGATCTTAGGTTTGGATTTTAAATTAAAATTTCATAAGCCTCCTTACATCTCATATTTTATTAAATATAACTTTCAACTTGTGCATTACTGTCCAGAATTCTGATTACTAATTCTCCAAGTAGAAAATCAAGGGCATATTTCTCTTTCCATTTTTTTTCTCTATCACAAATATTGCAGCTTTTAGGCCAGGTCGACAGCTATGTTAATTAATAGAACTGCTTATTTCATAGTAATGGAATTAACCTCTTTATTATAGTGGTACTCACAAGACATAATGGTGATAGTATAAAAATAAGTATTATTGGGGCTGGAGAGATAGCCTAGTGGTTAAGAGCGCCGACTGCTCTTGCAGAGGACCTGGGTTAGATCCCCAGCACCCACATGGCGGCTGAGAACGTCTGTAACTCCAATTCCAGGAGAACTCCAGTTCCAGGGGAATCTGATGCCCTCTTCTGATCTCCGTGGCATTGCACAACATGGGTGCACAGACCTACATGCAGACAGTACATTCATACACATAGAAAATAAATTAATTTAAAAAATAAGTATTATTATTGATAGATTAACAAAAGCCTTCATTGTATTACATACTTTAGTCTAATGGGGGGAACATGTATGTACATGTGAGTGTGTGCCTGTGTGTGTGCATGTGTATACAAGTGTGTTAGACTCTAACTCAGTGCCTCACATCTGATAGACTATCCATCTGCCAAGATCAGCACCTTAAACATTGACAAGATTCTTAATGTGTGAGCATTAACCAGGAAAATAAAATATAAGCTTTATTTTATTTTATATAAGCAGCAGTGTTTTTCAAATTTTTATTACATTTGTTTTGGTGTGTGCACATATGTGTGCTAATGCACATGCAACACCACACATGTGGCAGAAGACAACTTGTGAGAGTCAGTTTCTCTATCATCATTTTTTAAAGTTTTTTTTGTTTTGTTTTGTTTTGTTTTTTTAAGACAGGGTCTCCCTGTAGCCCCAGCTGGCCTGGAACTCATTAGGAAGACCAGGTGACTTTTTTGATTGGTTTGTTTGTTGGTATTTTTGAGACTGGGTCTCCCTTTAGTCCCAGCTGTCCTGGAGCTTGCTCTGTAGACCAGGCTGGCCTTGAACTCACAGATATCCGCCTGCCTCTGCCTCCCAAGTGCTGGGATTAAAGATATGCGCCACCACGCCTGGCTAAAGTTTTTTTTTTTAATTCATCCATACATTCCATACAATGATTCCTAATCAAATTTAGCCCCCCCATGCCCCCAATCCCCCATCAGGACTCATGCATTACACCATCCATGCTAAGTCCCATCCAGTCAAGCTTTTGAACCCAGATGTCCTGTGCAAATTCATCCACTGTAGTCTAGTCAGCATATCTAGAAATCTTAAGTAAGGCATATTCTCCCTCACCCAGCAGTAATTAGTCTCCAGTAGTTCTCGGTCCAGGGTTGGCCCACCATCATCATCAGGTTGGTTTGTTTGTTTTGTTTCATTTGGATCTTTTTGACACAGGGTCTCCCTGTAACTCCAGCTGGCCTGGAACTTACTATGTAGGAGAGGCTGGCCTTGAACTCACAGAGATCCACCTGCCTCTGTCTCCCAGTACTGGGATCAAAGGCATGCGCCATCACACGCAGCCCATCATCAGTTTTTAAAACTGTAGAATTTTTTTGCATATAGAGAAGCTGTGATTACCTTTTCCTAATAATGTTAACAAGTAATGAGAAGACGTAAAGACACATGTGAATGTGTCACAATTTGTGTTTTTTCTATAAGTTGTTATATCTGTTGTCGTTGATTACTAAGGAAATACTACAGAAGAAAAGATGGCCAAGAGTAGACAGAATTACCTCTAGAAGACATTTCCTACTTTTCCAAATGTCAGCACTAGTCCAGACATTTCACATGTTAACTTTGCTACAATCTTTTCGTGATGCCAGATTTGAATCCAGAGCCAAGTGCATGTAAGACAAGCACTCCCACTCAGCCATGACCCCAGCTATGAGTTTTGTGGTTGTTAAATATTAAAGAGAGAGTGAGTCTTTGGTCTTTGAAAGTCAAAACTCCATTGATTAGATTTTTAAAGCTCTTTCTTCATTCTTCATATGACTATCAGAGCAAGTATTTTTTTTTTTTTTTTTTTTTTTTTTTTTTGTCTTTTCGAGACAGGGTCTCCTATGCAGTCCCAGCTGTCTGGAACTCACTCTGTAGACCAGCGGGCCTTGAACTCACAAAGAGCCACCTGCCTCTGCCTCCCAAGGGCTAGGATTAAGGCGTGCGCCACCACGCCCGCTCTTTTTTTTTTTTTTTTTTTTTTTTTTTTGTCTTTTCGAGACAGGGTCTCTTGAATGCCAAGAGCAAGTATTTCAATATTAATCGAAGACGTAAAAAATCTGAAAACGTGGGGGCTGGAAGAGATGGCTAGTGGGTAAGAGCGCCGACTGTCTTGCAGAGGACCTGGGTTTCGATCCCCAGCACCCAACGGGCAGCTGGAACCGGCCCTGTAACTCCAATTCCAGAGACCTCCAGTTCCAGGGAATCCAACACCCCGCTTCCGACCTCCGCACAATTGCATGACACGGGTCACAGACTGTCATGCAGACAGGACATTCATACATAAATAATAAATAATAAATAAATCTAAAAAAAAAAAAATTTTTTTTTAAATCTGAAACTTGGGAGGACTGGAGAGAAACAAAATAATATATAAAATATTTAATAATCTGAAACTTGGATAGTGATGGGGTTTTTTTTTTAGGGTTTTTTTTTGAGACAGGGTCTCTCTGTAGTCCCAGCTGACCTAGAATTTACTGGCCTTGAATTCACAAAGATCTGCCTGCCTCTGCCTCCCAAGTACTGGGATTAAAGGTCTGCACCACGCCCAGTTTGGATAGTGATAGCTTTTGAAGTATTTTTCTGGATTTTTTTTTTTTTTCTTTTTGAGACAGGGTCTCCCTATAGCCCCAGCGGCCTGGAACTCACGCTGTAGACAAGGCTGGCCTTGAGCTCACAGAGATCCACTGGCCTCTGCCCTCCTGAGTGCTAGATTAAAGGTGTGGTGCCCACCGCGCCTGGCCTTACAAATGGTTGCTTGCCACCATGTGGGTGCTGGGAATTGACCGGTTCCTCTTGCAAGAGCAGTTGGGTGTTCTTACTGGTGAGGCCATTTCTCTAGCCCTATTTTTTTTTTTTATGTATATGAATGTTATATACCTGCATATATTATTTAAGTGCATCCATGTCCTACAGTGCTGTGCAGGTTTAGAAGAGGGCATTGATCTCCTGGAACTGGAGTTACAGACAGTTTGTTAGACCACAATGTAGGTGCTGGGAATGAACACAGGGTCCTCTGCAACAGCAGTCATGCTCTTAAGGGATGACCATCTCTTCAGCCCCCTGTAATTCTTTTTTTTTTTTTCTTGGCTTTTATTGAACAGGGTCTCCCTTTAGTCCCTGCTGTCCTGGAACTCACTGTGGTAACCAACGGGCCGTGAACTCACAGAAATCACCTCCTCTGCCTCCTGAGTGTTGGGATTAAAGGCATGTGCCAGCTTCCACCTGTTAAGTCTTTGTTTTTTTTTTTTTTTTTTTGTATGTAGCCCCAGCTGCCGGGAACTCACTTTGGAGACCAGCAACTTTGTTTGGTTTTTGGTTGGTTGTTGGTTTTAGTTTATTTTATTTTGTAATTTTTGAGACAGGGTCTCCCTTAGTCTCAGCTGGCCGGGATCGCTCTGTAGACCAAGCTTGCCTGAATTCACAGAGATCCGCCTGCCTCTGCCTTCTGAGTGCTGGGAGCAAGGTGTGCGCCACCAAACTGGCACTAAAAGACTGTTCTTAGCCACCATGGTGGGTGCGGAATCAACCTGGGTCATCTGCAAGAGCAATCGGTGCTCCTTACCCCTGGCCATCTCTCCAGCCCTCCTCTTGTAATTTTTAATAAAATATTTTATTTAAGCAACTTATTTATATGTTCAAGTTAGTGGGTGACTAATGTGACGGTTTGTTAATACTGGGTTTAGTGCCAAACGACTGGACTAAGGAAGTCAAATAAGAGAAATAGGGTTCTTCTGATTGGACCCCGCAAAACCGGATGCGGCCCACCCCAAATGTGGGGTGTTACTTCTGCGCAGGCATGGCAGTATGAGGCCAGCAGCAGCGGAGCTGGTCCCTTTTTTTTTCCTCCTGCGCTTGTCTCTCTCATCTGGTGAGTTTGCTGCTACTGTGATCAATCTCGTTCAGATCCCAGCGTGTAACTGAGACACGGCAGCAGTTTCCTGGGATACCATTCGGAGCCTCTGCAGACTAGACTGGGATCTCCTGAGACATCCAGCCTTTGTCGGTCCTTTATTTGTCTTGATTTTCTGATATACGTCATTCTGTTTTATATCGAGGGTCCCTGGATTCCAGGACCTCTCCAGTTCGGCGCTACTGGTGTGTGAGCTTCGTAACGTGAGCAAATCAATAAATTGTATAGAGTTATTCCGGTCCTGTTGTTTCTGTTTCATTAGAGAACCCTAAATAATACAGATTTGGTACCAGAAGTGTTCTAGAGAAACAGAATTGGAAAGGATTAATTTCTTTAGAGGGCTTGGTACTCTCGGGAGCCAGCTCTACAACCCATTGAAGCCTAGAGTTACTGAAGCTCTCCTGGTGGCATGAAGAGGAATGATAATCCTTGGTGGCAGACTATTTGATCGAATTAGGAAGATAGATCCATTTTACTCACCTAACTCACCTCTTATGGTAAGAGAAGCAAGGAATTTACCGACTCTATATATAAAACGTTCGAGAAATTGCAGGAAAATCAGGAAAATAATGATGTTTGCCTTGTTGCTCTAGCATGTCGGATAAACGGATAGAGGAAAATATGGGAGCTCGTGATAAAAATGACCAACTCCGGATTCGAAACAACAGTTTAAAGGTTTCCAAGTGTGCATTGGAAGAGAATCCTTCTCTCCAGCAGCCAAAGAGCTAAGCAGCAGAAAATCAAGCTGGAGCCCGTATTATAATAGGATTGGCTGATTTACAACGCAAATTTAATGCCCAGCCACGAAAAGTTAGCAGTTAAAGTGAGAGCAATGGTGGGGAAAGGGTGGAACCCCGAAACTTGGGATGGAGATGTGTGGGAGAATCATGATGATGAGGATTTTTGAACCCTCTGATTCTGAGGAATTTTCTTTACTGAGGATTAATCTCCCCACCCTCAGGAGAGAATCCACACCCTCCATCCCTCCGCCCCACCCTTGCCTGAAGGAAATTAATCCCCCCGCCCAGTGGGAGCTAATGTCCCCATCAGGGCCCAACAGTTTTTGCCTCTAGACCTATAACCCGAGTGGAAGTCTAAGCAAGCCCTCAAGGTGAGATAGAAAGTGTGGTCAACGAGGAGGTGCGATATACTACTAAAGAAATTAATGAGTGTGCTGATTCATTCTGGCAGAAGCTTAAGGAATATGTGTGGGAATTGATTTTAAGGGTGGTGGGATAAATGGGGGAAGGAATATAAAATTGTATCAGAATGAGTTTATCGATAGAAGCCCACTGAGTAGAGATTCTAGGGTTAACATGGAAGCTCGAGCAAGTTAATAAAAGGAGTTAAAAGTTTATGTGACTGGTTGGCTGATGTATTTATTAAAACATGGCTACTAACAGCCGCGTTCGGCTGCCTGCTCATCCTTGGCTTAGTATTGCGGAAGGGGCTGGTGCGGGTCACAGCGCCGCTGGGCCTGCTTCGAGTGGCTTCGCATGTCACACCACATTCTCCACCATCTGAGGCCCCAGCGGACCTGCCATTCCCTGACTTTCTCCGCTGGCCAGTCCGCCCCTGGCAGCGAGCCCACCCCCCACTTTGCCGCGCTTTTTTTTGCTCTGTTTCTTATGTCAGATCTTACAGGTAGAGAAGTTGTGGCTCGCGTGCATAAATTAAATGTACCTGTAATAGGTCTAACAGGACCTCAGGGTAGGCGTCACGTGCCAGCACTGAATCACCAAAGGCCAGATGAGCGTAGTTATCGTATTTATCATAATGGGTGCCAAAGGCAAAACAATACCTATAAATGGCATGACCCGAAATGATCTTTGGAACTGCCTAATTAATCATGGCGTTTCCAGGAACCAAATACATAAGAAGCCTACAAATTTTTATTTGATCTGTAAAAGAAGAAAAGCTCTAGAACAAATGAAAGGAAGTCAACATTGGATTTAAGCAGTAGTGAATCCCCTCTGGTTGACCAGTTTCCAGACTTGAGACAGTTTCACAGACCAGAAACCCCTTGAATGAAGGGGTGGCCGGTTCCAACGAGGAAGGACCTTGTCACAATACAAAAGAGTTATGCTGTTCGCCTTCTTCCTGTTTTTCCCCAGAGGGACCTGAGCCTTTTACTAGGGAACTGTACACTGGGGAAAAGGAAATAATCAGACTTTTCGAGTCCTATTGGATACGGTTCTGAGTTGACACTGAGCCCCAGGAGACCCTAAAAGGCATTGTGGCCCTCCGGTTAAAGTGGGGGCCTATGGAGGTCAGGTGAGTTTTGGCTGAAGTCCGATCACAGTGGGCCCAGGGGGTCCCAGAAATCATCCCGTAGTTATTATTCCCCACTCCCGGAAGGTATAATTGGGATGATATAATTAGAAATTGGCAGAATCCCCACATTGGTTCCATGGCTCTGTGGAGTGAGGCCTATTATGATTGGAAAGGCCAAATGAAAACAAATGGTGTTGCCTCTACCAGAGAAAATAGTAACCAAAACAGTATCTTTTCCCTGGAGGGATTGCAGAGTTTAATGCCACTATCAAGGATGTGAAAGATGCAGGGGTGGTGATTCTACCACATCTCCATTTAACTCTCCAATTTGGCCTGTGGAAAAGTCAGATGGATCATGGAGGATGACAGTTGACTATCGGAAACTCATACAAGTAGTGACACCAATTGCACCCACTGTACCAGATGTGGTGACCATACTTGAACAGATTAATATGACTCCTGGTACCTGGTATTGCAGCTATTGATCTGGCCAAAGTTTTATTCTCAATACTGGTTCGTAAGGACCACCAGAACAATTTGCTTTCAGCGGCAAGGCCAACAGTATACCTTTACCTTCTTACCTCAGGGGTATGTTAACTCTCCAGCGGTGTGCCATAATGAGTTAGAAGGGGTCTTGATCGCCTGACTCTTCCACAAAATATCACACTGGTCCACTATATTGAGGATGTGGTTATGCTGATTGACCCAGTGAACAGGAGTAGCAGCTAGTCTAGACTTGGTGGTAAAGCATATGCGCATGAGAGGGAATGGGAAATAAATCCAACTAAAAATTCAAGGGCCATCTTCCTCAGTGAAGTTTCTAGGAGTTTCAGTGGTGTGGAGCATGCAGAGACATTCCTTCTAAAGGTAAAGAATAAGGTTGTTGCACCTGGCCCTCCCTCCAACGAAGAAAGAAGCACAACGTTTTGTGGGTCTTTTTGGATTCTGTAGGCAGCACATTCTTCATCTCGGTGTGTTACTACGAACCATATATCAGGTGACTCGTAAGGCAGCAAACGTTGAGTGGGGCTTGGAACAGGAAAAGGCTCTTCAACAGGTGTTCCAGGCTGCAGTGCAGCTGCTCTGCCCCTAGGGCCATATGATCCAGCAGACCCAATGTGCTTGAGGTATCAGTGGCAGATAGAGATGCGGTCTGGAGTCTGTGGCAGGCTCCCATATGGGAATCACATCGGAGGCCCTTGGGATGTTGGAGCAAGGCTCTACCTTCATCTGGCAAACACTATTCTCCTTTTGAGAGAAGCTCTTAGCCTGCTATTGGCCTTAGTGGAAACTGAAAGTTTGACATGGGCCACCAAGTCACCATGCGACGTGAGCTCCCATCATGAGCTGGGTGTTATCTGACCCACAAGACCATAAAGTAGGATGTGCACCGCAACAGTCCCATTGTCAAATGGAAGTGGAACATACGGGACAGGGCCCGGGCAGGCCCTGAGGGCACAAAGCAGCTACATAAGAAGTTGCCCAAATGCCTATGGTTCACACTCCTGTTACAATGTCTCATGGGCTTAAGCATGCACCTATGGCTGCATGGGTTTGCCCTATGATCAGTTGACTGAGGAAGAGAAGACTAGGGCCTGGATTACTGATGGTTCTGAACGCTATGCAGGCACCACCCAAGGTGGACAGCTGCAGCATTAAAGCCAATTTCTGAAACAACCATAAGGACACTGGTGAAGGAAATTTTTCACAGTGGGCAGAACTTCAGGCAGTGCCCATGGTTGTGCATTTTTGCCTGGAAGGAGAAATGGCCAGAGGTTTTATTATATACTGATTAATGGGCTGTAGCCAATGATTTGGCCCCCGGATGGTCAGGGACGTGGAAGGAGCATGACTGGAAATTGGTGAGAAAGACATTAGAGAAAGATGTATGTGGATAGATCTCTCCAAATGGTCAAAGGATGTGAATATATTTGTGTCTCATGTAAATGCCATCAAAAGGTGATCTCAGCAGAGGAGAGTTTAATAATCAAGTAAGAGCGGATGACGCGTTCTGTGGATAGTCCAGGCCTCTTTCTCCAGCTATCCCCTTTGTTTGCTCAATGGGCCCATGAAACAAAGTGGTCCATGGTGGCAGAGATGGAGGTTATGCATGGGCTCAACAGCATGGACCTCCCCTCACTAAAGGCTGATCTGGCTACAGCTGCTGCCTAGTGCCAGATTTGCCAACAGAAGAGACAAACATTGAGCCCCAGATATGGTGCTAGCCCGGGTGACCAGCCAGAAACCTGGTGCAGGTTGACTACATTGGACCACTTCCATCATGAGGGGACAGCGTTTTGTTCTTACAGGAATAGATACGTATTCTGGTTATGGATTTGCCTTTCCTGCACAGAATGCTTCTGCCAAAACTACGATTCAGGGACTTAATCCACCATCATGGTATTCCTCACAGCATTGCTTCGGACCAAGGAAATCCAATTCACAGCCAAAGAAGTGCGGCATGGGCCCATGGTCATGGTACCACTGGTCTTACCATGTTCACCACCACCCAGAATCAGCTGGCTCGATAGAACGATGGAATGCCCTCTTGAAGACACAGGTGGTTACAGTGGCAATTAGTACAATACCCCTGGAGGCTGGGGCAAGGT
>VZQC01010550.1:2683205-2852285 GCA_009823505.1 Rhizomys pruinosus | reverse complement strand
GGCAGATCTCCTGGAATCCATTCGGGCCTTCAGCACTAGACTGGGACTCCTGAGACATCCAGCCTTGCGGACTGAGCGGTTCCCTGGATTCCCGGCCTCTCCAGTTCGGCGCTACTGTTGAGCTCCGTCACGTGAGCAAATCAATAAATTGTATATAGTTATATATACTCATCCTGTTGCTTCTGTTTCTTTAGAGAACCCTGACTAATACAGTGACCTTTTGTGTGGGGGGTTGTACACATGAGATCCCCTGGTCCAGGTAGCTGTGAGCTACCGTGACATGGGTGGTTGGACACTTTTTTTTTTTTTGGTCTTTTTGAGACAGGGTCTCCCTGTAGCCCCAACTGGTCTGGAACTCACTCTGTAGACCAGGCTGGCCTTGAACTCACAGAGATCTGCCTGCCTCTGCTTCCCAAGTGCTGGGATTAAAGCATCATGGGTGCTTGGAACTGAACTTTTGTCCTCTGCAAGAGTAGTATGTGCCCCTAATGGCTGAGCCATTACAGAATAGGTTTCTATAATATGACTGTACAGGTACTGTGATACAGATGATACTAGTAATTCCATTCTTTTTTTATTGTTGTTGTTTTATGTGTATGAGTGTATTGCCTACATGAATAAAAGGGTGTCCATGTTATGCAATGCCTGCAGAGATCAGAAGGCTTTGGATTCCCCTGGAATTGGAGTTATGGACAGTTGTTAGCTGCCATGGGAATCGAACCCAGGTCCTCTGCAAAAGTAGCCAGTGCTCTTAACCACTGAGCCATCTCTCCAGCTCAACTTTAAATTTTTTTTTAATGTGCATAAGTGTACTGTCTGCATGTAGGTTGGTGCACCCGTGTCATGCAATGCTGCAGAGGTCAGAAGACAGTGTCAGATTCTCCTGGAACTGGAGTTAAAGATGGTTCTTAGCCGCCATGTGGATGCTGGGAATCGAACCTGGGTCCTCTGCAAGAGCAGTCCGTGCTCTTAACCACTGAGCCATCTCTCCAGCCCTCAACTTTAAAATTTGTAATAAGTATATATAATTCCACATTTTTATTAATAATATTTCTTAAATATTTTATTGAATCATCTCTGTACATTGTTTGATAGTTGGCAAGTTTTGAGCTGTGAGATTTTTCACGTAACTAGTATATACCATCATTAAATTTGGTATTGAATTCCAAAGTAGACCGTTATGTTATAAGGTATCCCAAGTTGTAAAAACTAATACAAATCTAGACATATTATTTATTCTACAAAAAGAAAAAAAAAAAAAGGTGAGTCATCCCATTGGCCAAGCAGGCACTAAATTAGTTGCAAAATTCACACTTCTTAAATGTACCTGATTCATTCAATGGGTATATGTGGAATTTATCTGGGTGCCATTGTGGAATTGTGTCATGTCTTTTGGTAATGTCTCTTTAGAGTTTTGAATGAATTGCTTAAGCTCTGTTGATGTTACTCCTGTTCTAAGTAGATGATGGTGCTGGAGTAGGTAATTGCTCACACATCCTCTAGGTAAATTTTCATGGTTAAGGAATGTGACTGTGCTGGATAGCTTTAGTGTCAACTTGACACACCTGGGTTGAGGGAGCCTCAATTGGGGAATTTGCTCCATTGGATTGGCCTGTGGCCACATCTGTGGTGTATTGTCTTGATTGTTGAGCAGTGACAGTATAAGAAGGCAGGCTGGGCATGAGCCAGAGAGCAAGCCAGTAGAGAGCAAGCCAGTGAACAGCAGTCCTCCATGGCCTCCAGGTTCCTGCCCTGAGTTCCTGCCTTGGGCTCCCTAAGTGATGAAATGTGACCCAGGAGATGTAAGCTGAATAAACCCTTTCCTCCCCAAGTTGGTGTCAGAGTGTTTTGTCACAGCAATGGAAAGACAAACTAGGACAGAAATTGGTACCAGACGAGTGGGGTATTGCTGTGACAGACCTGACCTTGGTGTTTTGGGGAAGGATTGTGGAGGCGTTTGGAACTTTGGGCTGGGAAGATCATTGAATGCCTAAAGATTGTTGCTGTGGAGCTTGGAGCAGTTTTGCTGAAGGAGTTGTAGAAGATGGAGGCCTGGCTTGTGAAGTTTCTAGTTTCAAAGGAGAGCAGAGATCATCAGGACTGTGTAATCTGTGGGTTCTGGTCAGCTGGGGCTGTGGAGAATCAGCTGTAAGTAACAAGAGACCAGAACCTGAAGTGAAACTTTTGTGGTACTGGGGCAATTGATGCTGGTTAGCTGGGGCTGAAAAATCAGCTGTAAGTAACAAGAGACCAGCATCACTGAGGTGAAATCTTCTGGGGAGAATATCTTCAAGGTCAGCACACAGAAGCTGTGACCCAGAAAGGGCCTGAGCCTCCATCTCGAGCCAGAAGCCGGACTTGGTAACGTGTAAGAGTCTCCTATATGGTTCCGGTGTTGAAATTTGAGGGGGTCACAGAGAGCAGCCGAGGCTTGGCACTGTGAGAGGTCAGGAAAGACCATTGGTGGAAGTGCACCTCGGTTGCTGTGAAGACCCCAGGATTGCAGGGGTCATGGAGAGAAGCTGAGGCTTTGCACCAGGAGAGGTCAGAAGAGACCATTGGTGAAGGTGCTGCCTCAGTTTCAGTAGCGACCCCAGCTTTTTGGAGATGCCGGTACCCTGGGACGACCACCAAGAGCAGCAGTAGGTGTAGAATGGAGTCGGCCTGGGCCTGCGAGATGAGTGTGCCACGGACGGCAGAGTCGGAGAGGGGGAGCTGCCGAGACCCTTTGGAGCCCAGAAGATCGTGAGTGAATCCCAGGTGTCCAGCCTTGAGCTACTTTGCTGGACTTAGGTTTTGTTTGAGAGTGCCTGATTCTTCCCTTTGAAATAAGACAGTACTTGTTTTGGATTTTACAGCAGCCCACAGTTAAGAGACTTTTAACGGACTGTGAACTTTTAAGTGTTTGGACATTTTAAGGACTGTGAGGCTTTTGAGGTTGTACTGTCTTAGGTTGTGATTCATGTTAACATCATATTTTGGGGATAAGAACTGGAAAGGTGGTGGTTTAATAGTGATGTGTTTTGTGTGTCAAGTTGACAAGGGGTCAATTGTGCTGGATAGCTTTAGTGTCAACTTGACACACCTGGGTTGAGGGAGCCTCAATTGGGGAATTTGCTCCATTGGATTGGCCTGTGGCCACATCTGTGGTGTATTGTCTTGATTGTTGAGCAGTGACAGTATAAGAAGGCAGGCTGGGCATGAGCCAGAGAGCAAGCCAGTAGCGAGCAAGCCAGTGGATAGCATTCCTCCATGGCCTGTGCTTCAGCTCCTGCCTCCAGGTTCCTGCCCTGAGTTCCTGCCTTGTGCTCCTTGAGTGATGAACTATGAACCAGGAGATGTAAGCTGAATAAACCCTTTCCTCCCCAAGTTGGTGTTGGTCAGAGTGTTTTGTCACAGCAATGGAAGACAAACCAGGACAGTGACTTTTTTGTAAATTTATTTTTCTATGTGTATGAATGTACTGTCTGCATGCAGGTTGGTGCACCCATGTCGTGCAATGCCTCGGGGTCAGAAGAGGGTGTTGGATTCCCCTGGAACTGGAGTCAAAGACGGTTCTCAACCGCCATGTGGGTGCTAGGGATCGAGCCCGGATCCTCTGCAAGAGCAGTCGGTCCTCTTAACCACTAGGCTATCTCTCCAGCCCAGGAATGTGACATTTAGAAAGCATCTCCAGAGTCTGTACTTGCAACTCAGTACACTTGCTCAGCTAGTAGAGCAGGGGCTGCTTTGTTCCTGCATTTTGAAGATCACCACCATGTTTTGGATAGCCTAGGACTCCAGAAGATTGTAAAACTGTGAAAGGGATAGGGAGCCAGGCGTGGTGGCCCCTGCCTTTAATCTCAGCACTTGGGAGGCAGAGGCAGGTGGATCTCAAGGCCAGCCTGGTCTACATAGTGAGCTCTAGGCCAGCTGGTACCAAAGGGAGACCCTGTCTCAAAAAAAAAAAAAAAAAAGATGATAGGGTAAGGGAGAGGCTCCTGTAGTTTCCAAAACCCCACAATGTTCAAATTCTCTAAACTCAACTGTTTGATTGTAGGAATGGAACTTTGAGTGGCTTGAGGCAAGAACTTGTAAGACCTGTCCCTTAAGACCTCCAGTTATCTGATATCTCTGTAGGCATTCAGTTGCCTCTCTGAGTTATCCTTAGCTCTGGAAGGCTCCAGATATTAGTGTTTCTTCCTTAACCTATCTCTGCAAAATTCTAGGACCAGATGGCCCCTTCCCTTGAGGCATTGAGCAAAATGTCACACCTCTAGTTACCTGTTGCACAAACAGGAGCTCTGCAGCCACCACCCCCCTCATTAGAGCCAAGGTGGCTTGCCCCTCCCTTCCACCTGCCCCCCCTTCCTTGCCCAGAGCACAGTAACTTTTGGTATACAAGCATACTGGTGGCATAGAGACCCTATTCTCCCCAACCTCACCCTCTGAGTCCATCTTTTATTTCCATTTCTGTCAGGTAACTCTCCGGTGGTCCCCTCCCCCCTCCTTGCCAGCACTAAGCCAAGAGATTGTCTGCCTGCAGGCAGGAGACAGCCTCAAGAATGCAAGAAGAACACCATGTGGATGTCGGCCACACGTGACTAAAGGACTATTCAGATGATTATTAAACTACTACATTTGATGTAAAATCTAGGTCATAAAGACAGGAAGGGGTACATCTTGTCCTTTTCTTTTGTTTCTTCCTATCATACACAAAGTGAAGGTTTCATGTAGCAAAGAGCAGGAGGAAGGAGGCATTCAGTGAAGCCTGGTCCTGTCTGAGAGTCCTGAAAACGCTGGGCATTTTCTCAAGTAGAAATAAAGCAGAAATTGGAAAATGTCAGTGGACTATAATAATAAAAATTAAACCGAGAGCACAAATATTATGTGAACCAAAATCAAGACAATGAAACTAACAGACAAATGATAAAGTGAACACAAATGACAATGTTTTCAATGAACAATAACATCTCAATTTTTCATTAAAGGTCAAAGGGATGGAAGTTAGACATTTTATGTTTCAGGCCTAGAATTACTGCATTATGTGTGACTGCGGAGACTGAGCCTGCTCCTACTTCTGGACTTGGAGATGAAACTAATCCTGCTCATGATGCTGACCTTGCCTTGTTCTCTCTTGATGTTCCTGTGCTTGCTGACCACATGAGTGACAGGCTAAATACCTACACTGGAGCTGGGCATGGTGGCACATGCCTTTAATCCTAGCACTCAGGAGGCAGAGGCAGGCAGATCTTTGTGAGTTCAAGGCCAGCCTGGTCTACAGAGTGAGTTCCAGGACAGCTGGGATTACAGGGAGCCCCGTTCTCAAAAAAGACAAGGAAAAAAAAAAAAAAAAAAAAAAAACCTACACTGGACCTGCTCCTGTTCCTGGATTTGATGATGTTCTTGATCCTGCTAATGACTTTGATTTTATTATTGCCTTTGACATTGCTGTTCTTGATAAGAACATAGGACCAAATTCAAGGGTAGCATGGGAAAACATGGAGCTCTCGGTTAAAAAAAGAATGTGGTGTTAGACCATGGCAATAGTTTAAAACTACTATCTTGGGGCTGGAGATATGGCTCAGTGGTTAAGAGTGCTGACTGCTCTTGCAGAGGACCCAGGTTCAATCCCCAGCACCCACATGGTGGCTAAGAATCATCTGTAACTCCAGTTCCAGGGGAATCCAACGCCCTCTTCTGACCTCTGAGGCATTGCAAGACATGGGTGCACCAACCTACATGCAGACAGTACACTAATACACATAAAAAGTAATAAATAAATTTTAAAAATTAAAAAAATAATTATCTTTGGGGCTAATATTTACAAACTTAAACGTTACTTGGTATCAGAAAAACATTAATTCATTCCATTTATCAATTATATTGATGGAGAACATGCATCTATACACTCAGATCAGTGTGATGAGAACACTTGTCTGTACACTCAAGACAGTGAGATGAGAACACGTGTCTGTACACTCAGGACAGTGTGATGAGAACATGCGTCTGTACACTCCTGCTGAAGCAAAGAGGACACATTGATAAAGCACAGTTCATTAGCATGTATCACTGAACATATCTAAAGGAAAGGGCCTGAAAACCTAAGAAAAATCTCCAATTAATGTTTGTCCTGAAAAAGAGCCACTATACCTGGTGACTCTAAAGGAAAAGCATGCTTGCACATAATTCCTTCTATTTTGAAAAATAAGGCTGGGTGTGGTGGCATACTCCTTAAATCCCAGCACTCGGGAGGCAGAGGGAGATGGATCTCTGTGAGTTCAAGGCTAGCCTGTTCTTCATAGTAAGCTCCAGGACAGCTGGGACTACAGGAAGACCCTGTCTCAAAACGACCAAAACAAAAACAAAAAAAAGAAAAACAATAGAAATAATAGACTTGTGAAGTGAAGAGAAAGATGTACCTGGAGGGTCTGTCTGTGTCCTATTGCTGATATTTTCTAGAATAAAAGGAACTCAGTCTTGAAAACGCCCTTCTGTATCTCCTACATGTTCTCAGTCATAGTCAAGAATATATTTGCCAGTTATAGTCTAAGGTTTAAGTGAAAATAAATGGGACTATAAAAATAAGACACATACTTCTTGTTTCCTCCCACCCCCAAGATGACACTGCGGAAAGCAATGTCCCCACCTATTGGCCAGCGCATGCCCAGAGAGGTAAATCTCAGCATACCTACTCTTCTTAAGTTTTCTACAGCAAGAGAGTCAAATGAATCTGTTTACATTTAGAACAGTGCTTTGTTCTACAGGTGGGCACAACTGCAATGGTATTGAGATTTTTTTCTTTATTTGTTTATTTTTTAAGGGATTCTATAAGACCACAGTTGTTTTCAGATCATATTAACATTGCTCAGTTTGCCATACAATTAGGTAATTGGTGCAAGCATCCACAGATGAGGGATATCATTCATCGTTTGTTTTTCTGGGACTGTGTTACTTCACTCAGCATATCTCCTAGCTCCAATCATTTACCTCCAAAATTCATGGTGTCATCTTTCTTTACTGCTGCGTATAACTCCATTGTGTAGATGTACCACATTTTCTCTATCCACTCATCAGTTGAGGGGCACTTGGGTTGGTTCCAGCTCCTTGCTATTGTGAAGAGAGCTGCAATAAACATGGCTGTGCATGCATCTCTGCGGTAAGATGAGTCTTGTGGGTACATACCCAAGAGTAGTATGGCTGGGTCAGGTGACAAGTTCATTCAAAGTCTTCTAAGGGTTCTCCACACTGATTTCCATAGTGGCTGTACCAGTATACATTCCCACCAGCAGTGGATGAGTGTTCCCCTTTCCCCACAACCTCTCCAGCACTTGGTATCATTTGTTTTCTTGATTGTAGCCAATCTTATTGGAATAAGACGATATCTTAAAGTGGTTTTGATTTGCATTTCCTTAATTATTAGTGATGTTGAACACTTCTTAAGATGTTTCTCAGCCATCTCTAATTCCTCACTTGTAATGTCTCTGTTCAGCTCTTTGCTCCATCTATTGAGTGGGTCATTTGTTTTCTTCTTTTTTTTTCGAGTAGTTTATATATTCTGGAAATCAATGCTTTGTCAGGTGTATCTGTGGTGAAGGCTTCCTCCCATTCTGTAGGTTTTCTCTTCACTTCCTTGATTGTTTCTTTTGATGTACACAAGCTTTTGAGTTGAATAAGGTCCCATTTGTCAATTGTCAACCTTAATTCTTGTGCAGCTGCTATCTGATTTAGGAAGTTTTTTCCTGCGCCTATGTCTTGTAGTCTGCAGCCAACTTTTTCTTCTATCGCCTTCAGAGTTTGGGGTTTCACGTTGAGGTCTTTGATCCATCTGGAATTGACTTTTGTACAGGGTGAGAGGTAGGGGTTTAATTTCATTCTTCTACAAGTGGTGATCCAGTTTTGCCAACACCACTTGCTGAAGATGCTGTCTTTTCTCCATTGTGGTTTCTTGGCCCCCTTGTCAAATATGAGATGGCTGAAATTGTATGTGCTCAGATTTGGATCTTCGGTTTTGTTCCATTGGTCAACAGGTCTGTTTTTGTGCCAGTACCAGGCTGTTTTTATGACTATAGCCCTGTAGTATAGTTTAAAATCTGGTATAGAGATCCCTCCTGTGTAGCTCTTTTCACTCAGGATTGATTTGGCTATTCGGGGTCTTTTGTTTTTCCAAATGAATTTAAGAACTTTTGTTTCCAAGCCTGTGAAGAAACTCTTGGGGATTTTGATTGGGATTGCATTAAATCTATACAAGAGTTTTGGTAAAATGGACATTTTTACAATGTTAATTTTCCCAATCCATGAGCATGGGAGGTTTTTCCATCTTCTGAGGTCTTCTTCAATTTCTTTCTTTAAGGGTTTAAAATTTTTGTTGTAGAGGTCTTTGGTGTCTTTGGTTAGGTTTGTTCCTAGGTATCTTATTGTTTTTGAGGCTATTGTGAGTGGGAAGGTCTCTTTGAATTCTTTCTCCAGTTGCTTGTTCTTGGTGTAAAGAAAGGCCATTGATTTTCTAAGGTTAATTTTGTATCCTGCCACTTTGCTGAAGCTGTTAATCGTTTCTAGGAGTTTTCTGGTGGAGTTTTTTGCATCCCTTAAGTAAACAATCATATCATCAGCAAATAGGGATAGTTTGACTTCCTCTTTTCCAATTAGTACTCCTTTAATATCCTTTTCTTGCCTTATTGCTCTAGCAAGTGTTTCAAGCACTATATTGAAGAGGAGTGGTGATAGGGGGCAGCCTTGCCGAGTTCCTACCTTTAAAGGGAATGTTTCTGTCATTTCCCCATTTAGGATGATATTGGCTGTGGGTTTCCTGTATATGGCTTTGATTACATTGAGGAATGATCCCTCCAATCCAATTCCTTCTAGGACTTTAAGCATGAAGGGATGCTGGATTTTGTCAAAGGCTTTTTCAGCATCAATTGAGATGATGGTGTGGTTTTTGTCTTTGATTCCGTTTATGTGTTTGATGATGTTTATTGATTTTCGTATGTTGAACCATCCCTGCATCTCTGGTATGAATCCAACTTGGTCATGATGGATGATCTTCTTGATGTGGGTCTGTATGCGATTTGCCAGTATTCTGTTTAGAATTTTGGCATCTGTGTTCATGAGGGAGATGGGTCTATAATTCTCCTTTTTAGTTGTATCTTTGCCTGGTTTTGGTAATAGAGTGATGTTGGCTTCATAGAAGGAATTTGGGAGAGTTCCCTCTGATTGTATACTTCTAAACAGTTTCAGAAATAATGGTTGTAGGTCTTTTTGAAATGTTTTATAGAATTCTGCTGTGAAACCGTCTGGGCCTGGGCTTTTTTTAGTTGGGAGGCTTCTTACTACATCCTCTATTTCTTCATATGTTATGGGTCTGTTTAAGCTGCTGGTCTCCTCTTGGCCAAGCTTTGGTGATTCCCAAGATTTCAGATATTCATCCATTTCTTCTAGATTTTCAAACTTGGTAGAATATAGGTTCTTGTAATATTCCCATATAATTTTCTTGATCTTTTCCTTGTCCGTTGTGATATTTCCCTTTTCATCACAGATTGTATTGATTTGGAGTTGTTCCTTCTTTCTTTTTGTTAACTGGGCTAGAGGTCTGTCTATCTTGTTTATTCTTTCAAAGAACCAACTTTTGGCTTCATTGATTTTTTGTATTGTTTTCTTTGTTTCTATTTCATTGATTTCTGCTCTGATTTTTGTTATTTCTTCCTGTCTGTTGCGTTTAGGGTTCATCTGTTGTTGCCTCTCAAGTGCTTTTAGCTGTAGTGTTAGATCATTCACTTGTGCTCTTTCTGTTTTTCTAATGTAGGCACCCAGGGCTATAAATTTCCCTCTTAGGACTGCTTTTAAGGTATCCCATAGGTTTTGTTGTGTTGTATTGTCATTGTCATTCAGTTCCAGGAATGTTTTTATTTCTTTCTTTATCTCTTCCTTGACCCATTCATTATTCAAGAGTGTGTTGTTTAGTCTCCATGTGTTCTTGTAGGCAGGAGGGCTTGTCCTGGTGTTGATGTTGAGCTTCATTGCACTGTGGTCTGACAGGATGCATGAAATTATTTCAATCTTTTTGTATTTGTAGAGGTTTCTTCTGTGTCCCAGGATGTGGTCGATTTTGGAGAATGTTCCGTGGGGTGCTGAGTAGAAAGTGTATTCTCTGGTATTAGGATGGAATGTTCGGTAGAGGTCTATGAGGTCCATTTGGTGTATCATATCGTTCAGTTCAGATGTCTCTCTGTTTATTTTTTGTCCTGTTGACCTATCCAAAGGACTCAGTGGGGTATTGAAATCTCCCACTATGAGTGTGCTGGGGTTAGTCTGTGACTTGTGGTCCTGGAGAATTGTCTTTATAAAGTTTGGTGCACCAGAATTTGGGGCATATATATTCATAATTGTGAAATCTTCTTGGTGGATTGTTCCTTTGATGAAAATGTAATGGCCTTCTTTGTCTCTTCTGATTTCTTTTACTTTGAAGTCTATTTTATCCGATATTAAAATAGCAACACCTGCTTTCTTTTTGGTACCATTTGCTTGGAATATTTTTTTCCATCCCTTCACTTTAAGGTGGTGCCTGTCCTTGAAGGTAAGATGTGTTTCTTGTAGACAGCATATCGATGGATTCTGTTTCCTAATCCAGTCTCCCAGTCTATGTCTTTTGATTGGGGAATTTAGTCCATTAATATTTAAGGTTATGACTGATAGGTTTGTGTTGCTTCCTTTTGCCTTATTATCCATCTGCGGTTTTGATTTAGGTTTCTACTTCTGCAGTTATGCTTTTATTGATTTCTCTTTCTAGGTGCCTGGGGTTGGTTGCTCCTTTCTTCTGTTCTTTGAATTGCTTCAAGTATTCTCTGAAGGGTTGGTTTTCCGGACATGTATTCTTTCAACTTGTTTATGTCATGGAAGGTTTTTCTCTCTCCTTCAACTATAATCGACATTTTTGCTGGGTATAGTAACCTGGGTTGGCATCTATTGTCCTTTAACACTGGGAATGCTTTGCTCCACGTTCTTCTTGCTTTCATAGTTTGCACTGAGAAGTCAGTTGTAATTCTGATAGGTTTCCCCTTATATGTAACTTGTTGTTTTTCTCTTGTGGCTTTCAGAATTTTGTCTTTGTTTTGGGCATCTAGTGTTTTAACTATGATATGGCGTGGAGAGTTTCTTTTCTGATTTTGTCTGTTTGGAATTCTATGTGCTTCTTGTATTTGTATTGGTTTGTCTTTTTTTAGTTTGGGGAAATTTTCATCTATTATTCTGTTGAAGATCTCATCAATACCATTCTCTTGGGATTCTTCTCCTTCCTCTATTCCTATGATGTGGAGGTTTGATCTTTTCATAGTGTCCCATAGTTCCTGGTTGTTCCACTTTTGTGTATTTTAAAATTTTTTATAATCTTTACTTGAGGTTTTTAGTTGTTCTGTGTTATCTTCCAGGTCTGATATTCTTTGTTCTGCTCCCTCCATTTCTACTTCTGAGGCTTTTTCCATTCCTTTTTTCTTGATTGGATGAGTGTTTGATTTCCTTTTTCATTTCATCTTGTGATTTCTTTAGTATTTCCACTTCCTTTTGGAGCTTCCTCAATCTCTTCCTGTAGCTCTTTGCTTTGCTGGTTGGTTTCCTTATCTTTTTCAACATGGGATCTTTTCAGTGTCTCCACTTCCTTCTGGAGTTTGTCATTCTCTCTCTCTCTAGGTCCTTCTTGAGTCTTTCATTCTCTCTCCTAAGTTCTCTGACTTGTTCTTTATAGTCTGATTTCTTTGAGTATGTCCACAATTGTACTTCTAATATCTGTGTCCTGGGCCATCCCCAGGGGGATCCCACTGTAGGAATCTTCCACAGGGTTGGTAGAGCTTGGTGTGGAATTATCCTGTACCTTTCCCATGTTGTCCCTTGTGTCCCTGGCATGTGGGTTTCTCTTTGCCTGTATTACAAAGCACATCCCAAATGCCTCTTCACTGTGTTGAAGGCTTGCTTTGCTTGCCTCCTTCAGATGCCTTCGTTGTTTGACTGATTTTTCTCCTTGCTTATGGAGTGTTGACTTGTCTAAGTTTTAGGCTTTCTGTTGGAAGCCTAACTCACTCTTCCCTTTCTGATCTGAAGGTTCTTCAAAGAATCCACTTGGACACTCCTTCGACAATCCCAGTTGGCAACGGGGGCGGGGGGGGTTCCTGTTTAGCCTGTGCCCCGGTACCTGTGCTTCAGGTACCGGGGCACAGGCACAGATTGGGAAATCCCGATCTTCAGAGATTTTTTTTTATCTTGGAAGACTTTTGACTGAAAATCTTGGATTATTTTTATGTAACATGATTTTCCCTGAGTTGCAAATCAATAGGCAGTCTGCAGCACCTGAAGGGCATTCTGAACTGAGGCTTGAAGGACTGACTGCACCAAACCTACTAAAGAGATGCAAAGAGCTGACTAGAGCAAACCAGTGCTGTCCACCCCCCTGCCCTGCCTGGGCCCCTCTTTCCTTCCAGACTAACTCTACTGCGAAGTCCTACCATATCTGAGGTCAGAACTTCAGATTCAGGTTGGATTTTCACAGTTGGTGGGGAGATATGGGTCTCCCTGGCTTTCTCACACTTTGCCTGGCATAAGTGCAATCACCCCCAAACCTGACTCCTTCCTTCAGTTGGCTAGGTTATGAAAGTGAAAGACCACAGGACCGCTACACAGTCCTCTGAAATAGCCATCAATCCTTATTTTCAGCATATTCCCTTGACTACACTTTTAAGTATATACGTGACATATAAGCATGTCATACTGGGTCAACGACTACCTTCCCATCACAGCGGGCGGAGCCCTGGGTCATGGCCCAGCCCATTGCTCCTTTCTCCAGAAGCCTGGTAAGCATAGCTGACTCCAGTACACGACAGGAAGATCAAAGTTTAAACCAGTGCCACTGTGTCTCTAATCACCTGCACACTCCTGCCTTCCTCTTCAGTGGACATGAGTAAGTAATTACAGGGATGCCGACAAGCAAAGCAGATGAAACATGGTTTGAGCTCAGGAAAGGTTGAGATAGCATCCAGTTTTGACAGGGAAGTAGGAGCAGGTCAGGAGGAGGGGTTGGAGAGAGCTATTGTGGGTGGGGGGAGCAGAACCTAGGCAAAGGCAGACCTCTGTCCCCAGACAAAGCGTACGTGCGGCCTCTTGCCTCCTCCTGGCTAGCCTTTAAAGCTCTCCATTAACTGAAGTTTTTTTTTTTTTGTTTTTCTTTTTTTCTGGGGTCCGTCTCTTTTCGGGTTCAAGACTAGTGGCGCTCCTGCCCTGTTTGAAGCTCATCGAAGTCTGTTTTCTGTTTCGCTTCTGGACATTATTTGCTCCTTCTCTCTTCGGGATCACTAGGTCCCGTGGTCTGTCTTTGGGACTTTGTCGTTCCCTAGCGCCTCGTCACAGCATGTAGATGGATTGTCCCGCCTGCCTCTGCTCTTGGGCACTTCCCTCACCAGGCTTCTGTGCACTAGGTCCTCCATAAATTAAAGCGTCGTTTAGCTGTGCAGCCCACTGTCACCCGGCGCTTTACTGACAGTTTTTATGTTCGCAGGCCCGTGGTTGTCGGGTCTCTGTGTGGTGTACGCAGTCATATTCGGTCTTCGTAGGGATCCTTGATGGGTTTAGATTTTGCAATGCCCTTAGACACCAAAGCCATGGGGCTGAGACAGGGCATCCAAGCGTCCTGTCTGCCTTAAGCCCTCAGCTTTCAAGCACTTAGTGCCCAGTGCAAGCCTGCCAACAAGCTAGCATTACTAACACACTGACTAAAAGTAGGCATTCGTATACTAAAGATCACTGCCACTTCCCTCAGCACTAACCTGTCTCAGTCTCCCTACTTACGAATTGGGGAACCATTATGAGAAGTTCTCAGGTTGAGATGGAGAATTTTTCCCTTTTCTTTTGATTTATAATCCACAGTCTTTTTATCTTTCACAGAATAAAACCAGAAGAGTCTGAACAGCAGACAGCTGTAGCCTTCCAATTCCCACTTGTTAGCACTGGGCCACTTTTGATTCTTAGCCGCTTTCCCTTTGTGTCTGTTTACACTTGTCTGTACCTGATTTTCACTGAACCATGTAAAAGGAGATCTCAGCAGATACCTTAACCTTACTTCCTGAAATTTAGGTCAAATTAAGACAAGGACAGTCTCCTGTATACCACAATAACTACATTAAAATAACAACTTAGGGGCTGAAGAGGTAGCCTAGCGGTTAAGAGCACCGACGCTCTTGCAGAGGACCCGGGTTCGATCCCCAGCACCCACATGGCGGCTAAGAAGCATCTGTAACTCCAATTCCAGGAGAACTCCAGTTCCAGGGGAATCCGAGACCCTCTTCTGACCTCCGCGGCATTGCACGACACGGGTGCACAGACTTGCATGCAGACAGTACATTCATACACATACAGAAATAAATAATAAAAAAAATATAAAAAAAAATAAAAATAACAACTTAAAGCCGGGCATGGTGGCGCATGCCTTTAATCCTAGCACTTGGGAGGCAGAGGCAGGCGGATCTTTGTGAGTTCAAGGCCAGCCTGGTCTACAGAATGAGTTCCAGGACAACTGGGACTACAGGGAGACCCTGTCTCGAAAAGACAAAAAAATAAATAAAAAATAAAAAAAATAACGACTTAAAATCACTCCGTATCCAGGTCAGCGCAGAGGACAAACTGAACCAATGCTTGCTGTGGAGATAACACAGACATTAGAGGGGGGCACCAACTACTTGGGAAGTCTTGTAGGTTCATCTTTTGCCCAGCTCCGGGAGGCAGTGGGAGAGGTGGGAAGAGGGTGCCCCATGAGCTGAGCCTCCAGGGAACCAGAACCATGGACTCTGCACAGTGCCCTGACCAGCGAGGGTTGGAATACATAGCATTTTTTGAGTCGGGGTCTCATATTCCAGGTGGAGGATGACCTTGAATATTTGGCCCTCCCGCCTTCATCTCTCACCACGTGGCCTAATGTACACAGTGCCGAGAATGAAGCCCAGGGGGTCATGCATGCTAGGCAAGCACTCTACCAACACCAGACCCCAAAGCTTTTCTTTGCGACAAGGTTTCACGCAGTATAGATTGGGCTCAAACTTGCATGTAGTCAAGGATGGCCTTGAACCTCCCAAGTGCTAAGATTACAGGTCTGAGCCACCCAGGTATTCAATCACGTTTCTCACGCTGCGTCTATTTTGTCTCTTACTGTAGGAGGTCCCTGAAGGGGAGGTGGGTAAAGAAACCTGCATTTGGGAACCAGGCGCTGCAGCCCCGGGCTGGCTCCGGTAAGCTGAGAGCAGAGCTAGAGGAACCAAACTCCTTCGCCGGTAGTGAAGACCCGGGGTGGTTCTCAGCCGGAAGCTCCCGCCCACTGGCGACGCATGGTCCCGCCCCCTCGCAACGGACCTAGCGTCCCTTCCTAGAGACCTGGCCAACCGGCCACAGTGCAACTTAGCAGAGCTGGTAGGTGAGTGAGGCGGTGGGATTGCTGGCCAGGGGGACGTAGATGAGGCATGAGTGGACACGCAGGAGAAACCTTCCCAGCCCAGGATCTCCATTCCCGCCCACTAGTGTGGGTCCCCACCGAGCTTTGGGGGTGGGGTGGGGGAGGGGAGTGCACCCCAAGCCTCCTGGCCGTTAAATCCCTAGACCAGCGTTGAGAGGTGGTGTGTGTGGGGGGTCCTCTCACCTTCTCTGGCAGGCCCTGGAGGAAAGGAGCCGTGATTCTGGTCCTCACCAGCGACACATTCTCTCTCCTCTGACCACAGAGCTGTTGCAGATTTCAACTCCCTTCCTTCCTTTGCAGACTCCATTCAATTGTTTGCTGACTCATAATCATTCAGCAAGTGTATTCTGGGCACCTGCTGTATGTCACGTCTGTGACTGTACCTACTGTAGGCACTCAGTTCCCAGAGATCAGTGCTACTTGAAAATTCCTTCCTAGCTGACAGGGGGGACCCAAGTGCACTTATAATTTCAGGATATGTTCAATGGACTGTGGGCACAGAGCAAGTTCCCTCAGGTGGATTCATCAAAAGGGTGAAGGGTACCCCAATCCTGTAAGAGAGATGACCACCTACCACCCTTTGCCTGGTAGTCTCAGTTCAGCAGATACTTCCCAAATCCCTAAACGAATAGCCAGCTCCTTTGTCAAACACAGGCCCCTGGGGTGTGCAGCAGAGTGCAGGGTCCTTTTTGAATCAGGGTGGGTGACTTGGAAGCCCGCCTGTTCAGGAGGCCTCAGGCACCCACTTTGCACACATATCTCACAGCTCCTCCATCCACTTCTCTGAACCTGAGTTTGCCTGTTGTAACTGCTGATAGTAATAACGGCGTCTGTTGTGAGGATCACACCCCTCTGTTCTGTGTGCATTCAGTCACGTAGCTGAGAATGTAGAGACACTGCCTAGGTGGGCTCAAGGAGATAAGGCTCCCAAGTAATAGAGATGAGCAGCAAGATGTTGGAGCCAGGAATGGTGGCAACCTCCTGGAATCCCAGCACTCAGTAGGCTGAGGCAGGAGGATTACCACAAGTTTTCGGCCAGCCTGCACTACAGAATGAGTCCTAGGGACACCCAGGGCTGCAATAGCTTTTGTTTGTTTATCTATTAAAAAAAACAACAAAACTATTCCAATTCCAAGTGTGCTTCTTGCTGGTTATGCGACCTAGGCCAGGTCACATAACCTTTTGGGGACTAATTTTCTCATCTCTGAGAAGTGAGGATAGTCTCAGTTCCCACCTCAGAAGTTTAAATAGGATGCTGTGTGAAATACATCTAAGGCTGACAACTTCACCATGCCTAGTCCTGGGCCTGTCAGAGCCAGCCCTGCCCCTGCCATATCACTAGCTAGTTTCCTCACACTACCAAGGGAGACTGGGGGTGTGTGCCCAGAGTGTCCAGCAGCAGAGGCTTTTCTGGGAAGTATGTCCTCTCTTCTGCTAGCTGCACTTATTCCCAGGTGGAGGCTACTGTCACTTGCAAGGCTGTGGCAGGCAGAGGTTTGTCTGTTACAACTCGTGCACACACTGGCCATGTACAGGCCTAAGCTGATGCAGGAAAGGAAGGGAGCCATTGTGAAGGTTTGGGAGTAGAAAGGAAACAAAGTTCTGAGCCCTGCAGCCAACTTTTCCACCTTTTTTTTCTTGGGCTATCCCTGATGCAGTCCCCCGCTGCCAACCATGCAGTCCCCCACTGCCCACCTGCTCAGAGAAAAACAGCTCACTAAGTAGGGAGCAATAAAGCCAACCATCCACACTCCTTTGCTCCTGGCAACATCGCAGTTTTCTGGACATTTGTGTATCTGCTATCTCCATGCCCCAGTAAAGCAAGCCGAGCATGTTGAATGCCATACGCTGGCAAAAGAAACTAAGAATGGAACGCTTCGCTGTGGAGTTGGGCTCCAGGTCTCTCCAAGGCCAGCTGTTCTGTTTAGTGATTTTCTTCAAAAATGAACTCCATGTCTGTGGGTTTGCAGGGCGAGAAAGCTGAGCCTCAGGTCCTTGCCCTGTGTCCTTAAGGTTGTTCTGAAAGGACAGAGACTATAACACAGCTGGGCCAGACCCAGAATTATCTGCAATATCTGTCCTAGGTGATAGCTGGCCTTTAGGGAGTTGATTCAGGGAGCAGAGTTTCCATGGGAAGGCCCTTCCCACTGGAAGGCCTGGCAGGTCTGCAAGGCTAGAGAATGGTGGGCCTGGGCTGGAGAGATGGCCTAGCAGTTAAGAGCGCCAACTGCTCTTGCAGAGGACCCAGGTTCGATCCCCAGCACCCACATGGCAGCTGAGAACTGTCTGTAACTCCAGTTCCAGGGGAATCCGACGCCCTCTTCTGACTTCCTCAGCATTGCATGACACGGGTGCGCAAACCTGCATGCAGACAGTACATTCATATACATATGAAAATAAATAAAAATAATTTTAAAAAATTAAAAAAAGAGAGAATGGTGAACCTTCATGCTGAGTATCTGGGGCTTCAACCAGAGCCCTACCTGTCTGGCTCTGTCCCTCAAATGGCCTTCCGACTCACAAGCCTCTTCTTAGAACATGCTGATGGGTAGCTTTGGTCCCCACAGGCCTGACCCACCCGACTCCTCAGTGTACAAGGTGTACAAGGAGGCCTGTGCCAGCCAGTCCCATTCAGAATGGAAGACCACAAAACATCCCTGACCTATCCTGCAAGCTTTTATCTGCCTTCCTAGGTACAGAGCGGGTGAGACAGTGGGGGGGGGCTTACCACCTTGGGCCTCTATTTCCTTTTATTAAGATATTTTCTTTTGGGGCTGGAGAGATGGCTCAGTGGTTAAGAGCACCAACTGCTCTTTTTTTTTTCTTTTTGGTCTTTTCAAGACAGGGTCTCCCTGTAGCCCCAGCTATCCTGGAACTTCCTCTGTAGACCAGGCCGGCCTTGAACTCACAAAGATCCACCTGCCTCTGCCTCCCAAGTGCTAGGATTAAAGGCATGCACCACCACGCCTGGCGAGCACCAACTGCTCTTGCAGAGGACCTGGGTTTGATTCCCAGCACCCACACAGCAGCTAAGAACCGTCTTTAACTCCACTTCCAGGGGAATCCAACACCCTCTTCTGACCTCTGCGGCATTGCATGACATGGGTGCACCAACCTACATGCAGACAGTACACTTGTACACATAAAAAATAAATAACTAAAAAAAATTTTTTAAAGATGTTTTCTTTTCTGCTGGGGAGATGGCTCTGTGGGTGACATGTTTGCTGCACAAGCTGGAGGTCCTCGACTCAGATCCCCAGAACCCGTGGAAAAGCTAGGCATGGCAGCATACAGCTCTAGGGGGTGACAGAGACAGGTGGATCCCAGGGGTTCACTGGCCAGCTAAGCCAGCCAAATTGGTGAGCTCCAGGTTCAGTGACAGAGACCTTGTCTCAAAAACATGTGGCCTGCAAAATGGCTCAGTGAGTAGAGGCACTTGCCACCAAGACTGACAACCCGAGTTCTAACCCCAGGATCCACATGGCAGAAGGACAAAACTAACTCCCTAAACTTATCTTCTGACCTCCACACTTGCTATGGCACACGCACACACACGTGTGTGTGTACACATACACACAGACACACACACTCTTTCCATTGACATTTTTTCTTTTTTTTCATATTTTTTATGTGTATGAGTGTACTGTCTGCATGTAGGTTGGTGCACCTGTGTCATACAATGCAGCGAGGTCAGAAGAGGGCTTTGGAGTCCCCTTGAACTGGAGTCAAAGACAGTTCTTAGCCACCATGTAGGTGCTGGGAATCGAACCCTGGTCCTCTGCAAGAGCAGTCGGCACTCTTAAACCACTGAGCCATCTCTTCAGCCCCTCCATTGACATTTTTATTGAGATGATTGCAGCTTTGTCTTTTTGTCCTACCCTTACATGCGAATCTCATCTTCCCTTTTGTCTAATTTATTGTAACATTCTCCTACTTAAGGATTTCCCCTGGTGATAATGTTTTGAGGTAGCTAAAAGCAGCAGTGGTTTGTGAGGGGCTTGCAATAATCACTCTGTCCTCCAGGTGGCGATGTGCATGTGGCCCAGCGGCACTTGCTACTCCCTTTGCAAAGACAGGAGGCCTTACGTTCCCTGAGCTGAGCTGACCCCCTGAGCCAAGGTGAGTGACTGCCACTCTGTGGCTGGTAGAGGATCTATGGGGCCATGGATGGTCAGGTCTGGGGTCCTATTGGCAAAGCCATTGAGCCCTCTGGTTACTGAGGTATGAAGGTGGTGAGGTGGGGAAGCATGGGTGGGGTTGGGGATGACCTGGGGTTCAGAGGTGTTAGCAAAGCCTTCTGCCTACATGGGAGAGAAGCAGGCCAGTCCAGCAGGCCTGGGCTAGGGCACTGACACCACTTCTGACTGGAAGCCTTTTGGAGAAAATTCATTGGGCAAATGAGCTCTGGGCCTCTGTCATCACCACCACCTAGAAGCCAGGCCTTGCTGGCTAAAGGGAGGCAGAGTGGGAAGTCAGGAGACACTGAATTGGTGGCATCTACAGAGCTTCCAGAAGGAGACTAGATGCTCTCAACCCGTGATTCTCAAGATAGCCCATCGTCTCCTGTGGGACTCCTGTCCTTTTCTGTTGTCCATGTATCTTGGGCTTGGACTTCATATGGAGATGCAATCCAGCCATCATGGTGCTACTGGGGCTGAGATGGAGGTTGGCAGTGGGGATGATAGCACATCTTCTCCTAGGAGCTCTGGCGGACACAGCTCTCTGAGGAACATCATGGAGCAGTGGAATAGAGGAAAACCGGGGAGGAGCCAGAAGGCTCCAGACTGCTGCCCACAGGCTTCTGGAAGCCAAGAACAGAACCTGGAGAGGAGGCTCCAGGGATCCGATCATCAGTTGGAGAGAGCTCCTCCAAGTCCTGACCCCGGACCCCCATCTGCACCCCAGTCCCAAACTATGCTTTCAGACATAGGGCAGGGCCAGAAGTCTTCTCTGACAGGAACAGATAAGAAGTACCCATTGATGAGGCAGCGTGGGTTCTACTCTGATATCCTCAGCCCTGGAACCTTGAACCAACTTGGGGTGAGTGTAATTGCTGTCCCCTGCCAGACTTGAGCCCTCCCTGTGAGCTCCATTCACCCATCTTTTCATCCTTCTTGATTTCGGTTCATCTGACTACATGTATACATCTGTTTGTCAATTTGGCCATCCAGCTACCCCACCACCTTCCCCTCAACTATCCATGTGTCCGTCCATCCATCCATCCATCCATGTAGTTGTCCATTCTTTTGTTCATGAATTCACAGTCATTGCTAAGCCCTTCACATGTGTCAGGGCCTAGACTGAGCATTGGAGACACAGCAAAGATAAGACCCCATGTCCTTATTGTGATGACTTGGGAAGTCCCTTCCCTAGCTCTAACTAAGAAGGGGTCTATGGATGAGACAGCATACTGCTGAGATCTAGGACTTAGACATGCATTTGCTAGGTGAGATAAGGGTGGGTGGTGCATGTCAGGCAGGAAGAATGGCAGTTACAGTGCCCCTGGGACACTGAGAAAAGGCATGGACCTGGGGCTGGAGAGATGGCCTAGCGGTTAAGGGTGCCGACCGCTCTTACAGAGGACCCGGGTTCGATCCCCAGCACCCACATGGTGGCTGAGAACCGTCTGTAACTCCAATTCCAGGAGAACTCCAGTTCCAGGGGAATCCGACACCCTCTTCTGACCTCCGCGGCACTGCACGGCACAGGTGCACAAGACTTGCATGCAGACAGTGCATTCATACACATACAGAAATAAATAAAATTTAAAAAAAGGCATGGACCTTGTGAAGGAGGGGGTGTAGAATAGGGGCAGAGAGATCAAGGGATGGTGCTGGGGCCTGGGGAAAGACAGGAAGGAAATGACTAGGAGAAAGTTCACCAGGTCCTGTAGGTCCCAGGTAGCCTTAGGAATATTTTAAGCAGGGAGGGGACTACTGTCTGTCTACCTAGCCCACCAGTCATGCCAGAGTAGCCCTTAGGAGAGGAAAAACACCTAGAGACACTGACTCTGCCATAAATTCCCCATGGCTTGGCCCTTGGACATATACTGGAGTGTTCTCTGCAAAGAAGGAAGCAATGCTGCACCAAATGAAGCAGCCAGGGGTGTCCCAGGTGGCCACAGCCCATCACCCACCATGCCCTTCGAACAAAGTGATGACCTTGCCTCCGTGCTCCTGGGGTGCCTTCTCTGTTGAGCCTTCATAAACAGCTAACCTTGGAGTCCCCCCTGCCCCCCGGGTCCTGACTGCCCTTGGAATATTATACATACTCAGACTCTGGGCTTGGTTTCAGAATGTGTGCTGTGGCCCCTACATGTCCCAGAACTTGATTCGTCATGCTGACCTCGACAAGTTCACCCCAAAAGGTCAGTGCCCACAGGAGGGGAGGGTAGTGCTGGCATTCAGAGTACCTGGGCCTCAGGGAGATATCCTCTTCCTGTCACAAAAACCTCAGTTTCTTAGAGGGTGAAATGATGGTAGTGAGAGACTGGGGAGCTGTGCGAGGGCCCAGCACATGGGAGCGCGTTATCACAGCCCTCAGCAGAGCTGCGCAGGGGCCCCAGGCCACTGTGTGGCTCCTGGGGACCACTTCTCCCTACTGGGCTGGGGTCAGTAAGGCTTGGGTTTTCTATTTCCTCCAGAATATAGGCTGGAGGGAGGTCGAGGTCATGTCTGAGCTGTTCCCTGTTGGGGTCCAGCACCTGAAACAGGCCCTAACATAGGTAGGGTCCTAGGAGATATTTGAAGGAGAGAAAGACTATCCTCATGGGCTTCATGGTGACTCTCTGAGCATAACTAGGAGTAAGGACTAGGGCAGGTCTGCAGGGTGGTACTGACCTAAGGCAGAGAGGAGAATGGATGGCCCTTGCAAGGTTGAGGTAGTAAGGAGGAACCTGGCCTTACTGCTCTTCTCCTCCACCAGACACTATGTCCCTTCCATTAGAACCAGATGCCCCATGGTCCCAACCATCAGCCCTCATCCCAGGAAAGGCATGACTCCTTTCTGACACTGCTAAAAGTAGCCTTGTCAGTCTGCGAGTCTGTGAGTGGTGTTTATAAACCACATTATGGTTAAACCTTAATAAAGAAAAAATTTAAGGCGAAGAACAGATATGAACTGCTGAGCACCTGCCCCTTCAGATGTCTCTCGGAACTAAGTTCCTGAGCAAGTACTTTAGCCATTTTTGTTTTTGTTTTGTTTTGTTTCTCTTTTTGAGACAGGGTCCCCCTGTAGCCCTAGCTGGCCTAGAACTCCCTATGTATACCGGCTAGCCTTAAACTCACAGAGATCCCCCTACCTCTGCCTCCCGAGTGCTAGGATTAAAAGTATGTGCCACTACACATGGCTTTTTTTTTTTTCATTCTTTTATTAAAACAGTATCTTCAGTAGGAAATGGGGAAGTAAAAGTCAGGACCCACCCATATCTTACCAGAGACTCCTGCCCTGTGATTACATACATAACTACAAACTTGTTTCTAGGTTTCTTTGTTTGCAGTGGAAAAAAAAAGCATGCTTCTTGCAGCTCTTTGATATGTAAAGCATTTTTGCATCCATTTATAACACTCTTGTAGCACTTTGATATGTACAGCATGTTTACATCCATTTATACACTCCTGCAGCACTTTGATATATAAAGCATGTATGCATCCATTTATACACTCTTGTAGCACTTTGATATGTACAGCCTGTATGCATCCACTTATACACTCTTAGAGCACTTTGATATGTAAAGCATGTTTGCATCCATTTATACACTCTTGCACTTTGATTTGTAAAGCATGTTTACATCCATTTATATACTCCTGCAGCACTTTGATATGTACAGCATGTTTACATCCATTCATACACTCCTGCAGCACTTTGATATGTAAAGCATATTTGCATCCATTTATACACTCTTGCAGCACTTTGACATTTACAGCATGTATGCATCCATTTATACACTCTTGCAGCACTTTGATATGTACAGCATGTGTGCATCCATTTATACACTCCTGCAGCACTTTGATATGCAAAGCATGTTTGCATCCATTTATACACTCCTGCAGCACTTTGATATGTAAAGCATGTTTGCATCCATTTATACATTCTTGTAGCACTTTGATATGTACAGCATGTATGCATCCATGTTCTAGTTTGTCTTCCATTGCTGTGACAAAACATTCTGACCAACACCAACTTAGGGAGGAAAGGGTTTATTCAGCTTACGTCTCCTGGGTCACAGTTCATCACTTAGGGAGCCCAAGGCAGGAACTCAGGGCAGGAACCTGGAGGCAGGAGCTGAAGCACAAGCCATGGAGGAATGCTGTTTACTGGCTTGTTCCCCTGGTCCATGCCTAGCCTGTCCTCTTATACCATACACAACAACCTACCCAGGGTTGCACCACCCATAGTGGGCTGGGCCCTCCCACATTGCTCGACAATCAAGACAATACTCCACAGATGTGGCCACAGGCCAATCCAATGGAGCCAATTCCCCAATTGAGGCTCCCTCAACCCAGGTGTGTCAAGTTGACACTAAAGCTATCCAGCATAATCCATTTATACACTCTTGTAGCACTTTGATTTGTAAAGCATGTATGCATCCATTTATATACTCTTGTAGCACTTTGATTTGTAAAGCATGTATGCATCCATTTATACACTCTTGTAGCACTTTGATTTGTAAAGCATGTATGCATCCATTTATACACTCTTATAGCACTTTGATTTGTAAAGCATGTATGCATCCATTTATACACTCTTATAGCACTTTGATATGTAAAGCATGTATGCATCCATTTATACACTCTTGCAGCACTTTGATATGTAAAGCAGGTATGCATCCATTTATACACTCTCAGGGTGGAGGGCAAGGAGGGGTCCTGAGGAATTAAGGTCATATGCCCTGGTCACAAGAGGAACACATGGCTCAGTGAGTTTATAACTTTTTGGTCACCAGGTAAGGTAAAAGTCTTTAGTCCATATTGTAAAAGTCATTCATTCCTACACCTATGACCCTCAATTGACAGACAATGTCACAACCCATAGGCAAGTCTGGCTTGTCCTCAATGGTCTGTCACAAGCACCTATGATGCAGGAAATGGTGATGAACCACTGATCTCAGCCTGTGGGGGATGGGAATGGTGCTCCTTCCATCATGGCAGGGTGGGTCATGGGGAAGTTAGCAGCTCAGCAGCCCATGCTCAGGAAGGAGGAGCATCCCAACAAGCCCCAGGGTGGTTCCAGTCAGAAGCCTTGGCAGCCACTAACAGAAGTGAGTTACCTAAAGGTTGCGAAGCCTCTGTAGAATCTCAGATAGTAGTTCAGGCCCAGGTTTCTGTGGGCTCCAGAAAGCTATTCCTAAAGTGAACCCTGAAATATAGCTGCTGTTTTACGCCAGAAAGGTGGTGGGGCCCCAGGAGGGGTCACTGGGGTCTCCCATGGTCCCTCAAATTCTTTGCACCCTTCCTCCAGCAGGAGAATGAATGGGGGCCACCCGGAGCATTTCAGAGAGTGAGCCGTGGTCTTCTGCACCGTGTTCTCACATTCTCTTTCTTCTTATGATCTCAGTTCACTTGGTGTTTTCCCCTAAGCAGTCTGTGTCCCAGAAAACTCTTATCCTGGCTAGCTGGGGTTGTGGGTCAGCCTATCTGTGATTCTTGTCCCACCATCTCCCTCCCGCAGATCTGGAATGGAAGCCTCTCTCTGTCATGTCTAAGTAGGGGCAACCATTTGATGGCATGAGGGTCTCATAGGAACCACTCAGTCCTACACTGCCAGATGCCTCATGCCTGGAAACATCCCCAGAGAACATGTGAGGCTCAAGCTCTAATACGAGACAGGCTGTGGGTGTCTTGGGTGTGTAGCAAGAAGGCATCCCACTTTATCTTCCTGTCTGTGACCCTCACCAGTGTTTCACCTTGAGCATTGGCTCCTGGTGTTAGAGTAGCTTGACGGGGAGTGTTCAAGTCTTGAGCAAGCAGAGCAACACCTACCTTGGCCCATGATTTCTCAGCTCTCCCTGACCCTGCCTGTCTGCAAGGAACCCTGGGTATCCCACACCCCAAGCATTTCTACACAGTTCCTGCCTGGGAGTGTGCATTATGGGATGACTGTGGGCAGGATTGTTGGCCTTGGCCTGAGGCCTGAGCCTCCTGCCTCTGCCTCTGCCTCTGCCCACAGTCGAATCCTTCAAGGTTCCGAAGGACTTCCAGGAACGGGTAGAGCAGCAGTGCATTGGCGCCACCACGAAGCTGCTCACGCAGACTGACTTCCCACTGCAGGCCTATGAGCCTAAGGTGCAGGTGCCATTCCAGGTGCTGCCTGGACAGTGCCCCCGAAAGACCGAGATCGAGAGGTACGCAGGGAGGGCGGGAGACGGGCCTGTCCTAGGGAGACAGCATCTGCCAGACTCAAGGGGTGACGGAAGACCACAAGGTGACAAGCCCCACAGTGGTGTATATGCACCCGATGAAGCAAATTTCCTCCAACTATGGCTTTCCTTGTGGGGATTGGGAGGGTGGCAGTTAAGTCAATGGAGTGGACTGTACAGAAGAGGGCAGTTGGGCTCTGGGGCTTTGATGACACCCCTGAAGCTACCTCACGAGCTGTCACCCTGTGGCCTTTCCCTGCTCTGGCTAGGAGGAAACAGCAGTACCTGAGCCTGGACATAGAGCAGCTGTTGGCCAACGAGGGCATTGACTCCAACAAGCTCATGCCCAGATACCCAGACATGCAGAACCCCCAAACCATTGAACAAGGCCAGGACCCACTATTTCCCATCTATCTCCCACTGAAGGTGAGCTGCACTGCCATGAACTGCTGATAGGCCACAGGGTGGGGGTGCTGGACCCCAGCTAAGGCTCAGGAGCCAGACTCCAAAGAGGACTCTCATTCCAAGCACTCACGTGTGAGATAAATAATCTGAACCCACCCTGGTGCCTCGAGCAGCCTGTGTTGAAACAGGAGTGGTCCCGGAACCCCTAGGATGCTGGTTCTAGGCTTCTTCCTGGAAGTTTAGGCAGCCTCTGTGCCTATCTGCTACCTCGACCCTGGCCACAGGCTATAGAGTATAGCCCCCTCCCCCAACTGGAGCCTTCCTGAGGGTGGGAGCTACTTTGGGCTTAAACACGCAGAGCAGGGATGTAGAAGGGCTTTGGAGCCTCTTCCTCAAGGTACACAGGGAAGCTGAGCATGGAGAGGAGGAGGGAGGAGAGCCGGCTCTGGTGTTGCATGTCTTCTCCCTTCTTCTCTGGGCCTGTCTCTTGCCTGGTTGTGTCTGTGAGAGGCAGAACTGAATCCAGTGAATGTCTCTCTACTAAAGCTGCCCACTGATAGCACTGAGTCTTCTTTTTCTGGGCCAGCAGGGAACACTTAGGAAGTCCTAGAGCCACCTGCTCTCTTGAGCCACATCCTGCTCTGAGTGAGACCCTGGGTACCCTCAGCCTGAGTCTTGGGTGGCTTTGCTAGACAGGGATCCAGGGAAACCCCCTCATCCAGACATTGTGGATCTTTGAAAACAGCAGGGCCCCTTTCAGGTCAGCCTTCCCTAGTCTGTAGCTACCTCATCTGGAGGCCTACAAAGGGTTCTGGTATGCTCCACTCTGCCCTACCGCTAGGGGCGCTGTTTCCTCAAACAGCCTTTCCTTGCCTGCTTTCTTCCAGGTATTTGATAATGAAGAGTTTGACTGCCGGACTCCCACAGAGTGGCTCAACATGGGCCTGGAGCCAGGGTCTCAGAACAGGAAACCTGTCCCTGGAAAAGCCCTTCTTCCCACTGATGACTTCCTAGGGCATGGTGAGCAGGGCCACCCTGGGGTGGGAGCACTGTATTGCCCCTGTGACCTGGCAGCCTTGGGCACTAAGGGATCTCCCAGCTGAGATGCAAGCCAAGGAGCTGGCCAGACAGAAGAAATACAAACCAAGGACAATATTGTCAGGAGGGCTGGGAACAGGACAGCTAGATGGTGTCAGGTGTTTAAGAGCAAAAAACAAACCCCAACACCACCACCCTCACCCCCACCCCCACCCCCCAACACCACCACCCTCACCCCATCGTAATTAGTGGGTCTGGGCCTTTTCATTGGTGTGTTAAAGGATCTTTCCATTTAACCTTCACCTGGGGGTTGAGGCTTGTGTGTCCCCAGTGTTTTTGGAACCTGGATTCCGTCACATCTTTAGAAAAATTTAAAATATTTATAGTAAACAGAGCTTCTGCCAATTGCAGGTGGGGGCTTACTCCCCCTTTTTGTTTTTGTAATTGTTCCTTAAGGTATTGGTGATTGCTTTCAACAATGGCTTGTCCCTGGGGATTGTAGGGGATTCCTGTAGTATGTTTAATACCCCATCTCTTGAAGAAGACTGCAAGGGCCTTAGAGGCAAAGTAAGGTCCGTTGTCCATTTTGATTTGGTGGGGCAATCCTAATGTTGCAAAACATTGGAGAAAGTGGGATTGGGCATGTTTGGCCCTTTCTCCAGAATGGGCCGTGGCCTAACAGGCTCTGGAGTATCGATGTATACAAAAACATATTTAAGTTTGCCAAAAGCAGCAAAGTGGGTGATATCTGTTTGCCAGAGGGCATTAGGTCTCAGGCTGTGAGGATTAACTCCTTGGGGTTGGAGCAGGGGTACTCTGAGAAAGGGTTGGCAAGATTTGCGTTTGGACTATTTTTTTCAATTCTTTCACAGGCATCTGGGGGAACCTTTGGTGTAGCCCTCTCCAATTTACATGGGTTAGCTCATGAAAGTTTGCAGCTTCCTGAGCTGTTAAAATGTTAGGCCCCAAGGCCAGCTGGTCTGCAAGGGTGTTTCCCATAGATAAGAAGCTAGGGAGGCCCGAGTGTCCTCTAAGGTGCTGGAGATATATGGGGCACTCCTTCCTTCTAAGAGGGCTTTAAGTTCTACCATGAGGGGGGAAATTGGGTTGCTGTCAAGTCTAATGTGGGCTTGTGGCAAGTGGGGTAAGAGGTTAGTAACGTACAGGCTGTTGGAGAAGAGGTTACAGGGTTCATGGATGTCCTGCAGCACCATCACAACTGCCAGCAACTCCTTATATTGAGCGGATCCTTGGCTCGGTTGGAATCTTTGACTGGTTGGGGTGGGACCATTCCCTCTAAAGGCTACATAGGCCGAGCCGGCTCTCCCTCCATCAGTGAAGATGCACAGTGCGCGTGGTATGGGTGTCTCAGAAAGCAGGGGCGGGGGGCCCTCCAAGGTGGCCCACTTGGAGGGCTCAAAGTGGCAATCTACTTTCCCATGAACCCTTCCAAGGAGATAGCCAGGCGTGAGTGGTTGCGGGCTAGCCATTCAATGTCTGATGTCCTATATGGGAGGATAATGTGATGGGAGTCTGTCCCGTAATGCCTCTGCGCCTGTGTTCTTCCCTGTATTATGGCATCCACCAATTGGTCTGTCTGAGAGTATACCTGAGGCGTACGTGCTATGGATGTGTGTATCCATTCCAAGGGTCCCCCCTCTTGAGTAATTACTCCTGTGGTTAAGTCAGATCCCGCAAGCACCCATAGGGACAGAGGATGTTCTTTAGAATATCTAGCCAATGAGCAGCTGTGCAAAGCCTCTTGAAAAGCCCTGAAAATCTTGCAATGCTCCTGTGTGATAGGGATCTCCTCCTGGGGACTCTTGTCTCTCAGCAAGTCAAACAGCGGTGTTAGTTTTTCTGTAGGGATAGCTACCCAAGGCCTAAGCCAGTTAATCTCTCCAAGCAGACTCTGGAGCTGTGTCAGGGTAAGACACTCTGGCATTCTTTTTTTTTTTTAAGAAGCTTTTCTTTTTTTATTTTATTTATTTCTGTATGTGTATGAATGTACTGTCTGCATGCAGGTCTGTGCACCCGTGTCGTGCAATATCGCGGAGGTCAGAAGAGGGTGTCAGATTCCCCTGGAACTGGAGTTCTCCTGGAATTGGAGTTTCACACGGTTCTCGGCCGCCATGTGGGTGCTGGGGATTGAACCTGGGTCCTCTGTAAGAGTGGTTGGCGCTCTTAACCGCTAGGCCATCTCTCCAGCCCCACTCTGGCATTCTTATATCAGGCTTCACAGGACTGACCCTTGTAAGGGAAAGATGGGTTCCCAGAACAGTCCTTAAGGTAAAGATGGGTGAAGCCGGGCAGCTGCAGCTGCAGCAGCTGCTGTGGCTGTGGCGGCGGCGACATGGTCTGCACTGACCAGGGGGTGAAGCCGGGCTGCAGCGGAGCCGCCTTCCCCTGTGCCTGGAGGGGGGGGGGTGCTCCGTCCCCTCGGCATGCTCTTTTGTAAAGGCCGCCCATTTCTCTGGTGTCCTTCTCTACCCCTCCCAAAGAGGGAGTGCATTCTGGTGGAAAGAGGTCTTTAGGGCCGTAATGGTAGGGTAAAAGCCGAGGGGCGGGTCAATGCCAAAATGCCTCTCCCTTTCCCTTGCCAGTTTCTCCACCCTAGACCAAGTTTGCCAGGAGAAGAGGTTGGCCCCGTAATCCAAGAGGCAAGGGAGAAGATAGTTTCTCAAGTGTTCAGAGCATTGGTCTCAGTTAACTCAAGTCCTCTAGATTGTAACATGAGGAGTAAAGCTCTCAAGGCAGGATCCTTCTTAGCTGAGGTTGCATTACCCATACTTAGGGTCTCACTTACCCTGGGATACCACTTGGCCTCAGCCGACAGGTGCAGGTCCACTCAATCATTCGGGCCCCACGTTGCCCCACATTGGACACCAGGTGCTGGGTCTTAGTCGGGTCTGGTCCCAGAACCAACTGGGCTGAGGAAGGGTAAGTGCGCCACCCGCCCGCCCGTTCCCCAGCCTCCTCAGTTCCCAGAGACACTCAGACGCAGCAGGGAGTCCAGTCAAGCAGGTTCTCACTTTATTGCAAGCAGGGCAGTGACTTATATACAAAACAGCCACGAAAGGCATTTAGGCACAAAAGCAAATGACCAATGTTCTTGCAGTCCCTCTGACCCTCTCAGGCAGATTAGCTGACAATTGTAACTCGTGCCACTTGTTCTTATCTTTTCCCAACCAGAGGTTTTGGCAAACAACCCGGGTCCCTCCTCCTCTACCTCCCCTCAGCGCCATCTTGACCTGGCTGGCTGGGTGGGCCCCATCACCCCCACACACAACCTTGTCCAGTTAGGGAAATGGCTCCGTGAGTAAGAGGGCTTGGTGCTCAAGCTTGAGGACCTGAGTTCAGATCCCCAGTGCCCATGTAAAAAGCCATGTGTAGCAGGCATTGCCTTAACCCTAGCAGGTAGAGACAAAGATCCTGGGGCTTTTGCTGGCCGCCCACCTAGCTGAAAGACAAGTGAGTTCTAGACTCTAAAACATCCTATCTCCAGGGACTAAATGGAGAGCAATAGAAGACACCAGGGTCCCTGTTTGACATCCATGTTTGTCATACTGGTGTGTGCACCTGCACATATGGGTAGGTGCACACAAATACCACACCAAGAAAAACCCCTTTAATTTACTATCGATAAAAGTGCATGTGCTCACTGGAAATGTACAAAGGCACAAAGGGCAGGATTACAGACCTTCCACCCACCACCCTGAAATTGCCACTGCCACAGCCCTTCCTGGAACCTCTCAGCTCTCACTCTTGCATGGACAGCACATGCTGTCACACCTTGTCACACATTCACAGTCTCATTCACTAGCACACACACCCACACATTTTTGCCACACATACGTGTCCCACGGTTATCCACTTATAACCCACAGTTACACCCTCTGGCATGTACCCACCAGGTGCCACCCAGACTGGCATGTCTTGTCCTTGCCCACATCTGTCTGCAGAGTGCCCATGGCTCCTCTTTCAGCCTCGGGTCTGCCCTGGTGGCCATGGAGCTTCTCTCTAATTGGCTGCTGTCAGAATAGTGCCCTGAGCAGCACAGCTGCAGACCTCACCCTCATGCCTGGCTCTCTGTGCAGCCTTCCTAGGAAGATCAAGGTCCTAAGTTCGGAGGTTGGCAGTGGCTCTTCCGCCATGCAGGGCCAAAGGCCACACTGCTCTCTGTCATTGGGTGGACTCAATGTTAGGGAGTGGGGAGTGGGACCCGCTGGCCAGTCACCAGGTGGAGGTACGACTAGAAAGCAAGGGCTGCACTTACGGGCCATGCAGCCTGTGGAAGGCCCATGGTGAGTTCACTGAGCAGGCTTCAAATACATTTCATTCCAAAAAACACAGTAACATTGGAAATCAACCTATATGAACTACACAAGAAGCCCAGAGTGTTCCCTTCACTTTGGACTTAAATTACAAATTAATTTAACTGAATCAATCCCGTTTCTTCCATTCCTGGCAATTAAACCAGGCTGGGGGCTGCACTGACCTCAAATGCAGCGAGGGCCACTCTGGGAGGAGCACTGGGCGGCCCTTCACAGGAAGCATCTGCCAGAGACCTTAAGAAAGAGGTCTTATTTTCTTCTTTTCTGCTGGAGGCTTCTTGGGGCATATCTTCCCATAAGTCCAGCCAAGACGAGGCTAACCTTTCAAAAGAGGAAACATTTTAGGAAGGGGAGGGAAAGGTAAAACCAAAGCAGAGCAGCCTCCTTGACTCATCTGATGTCAGCAGATGGGGCCACTGCCCTGGCATTCCAGTCCTTTCTTCCTCAGCCCAAGCTGGAGAACCCACCAGTTTGTTTTAAGCCACAACAGGTTGAGACCTCCTCTGCTGAGCTCTGCGTATGCATTGGCCTTGTCAGTACTTTACGGAGCACCTGCTATGCACTGGTTTCTATTCTAGGCGCAAGTGTGCAGCAGAGTAAGATGGGACAAAACGGCTCTTGCTGTTAGGAAGCTAACCGCAGTATAGCTAAGCCCTGGTGAGAGACGCAAAAAGGAGCGATAGGTTTGAGAGAAGCTGGGGTGGAGGTGCTGTGGCAGGCAGAGATGCCTCTCCAATGAGGAGCCACTTGAACAGGGAGCCGGTCAGCAGTGGCAGCACCCACCAGGCAGAGGTCACAAGCAGTGCAAAGGGCCTGAGGCAGAAACCAGCTCAAGTCTAAGGAATAGGCAGGCATGGCACACAAATAGGGAGGAACCAGCAAAGCCGGACAGCTAGGGGGAGTAAGCTGAAGAAGATACAGGCATTCTCCCGAGTAACCAAAGAAGAAGGTCTCTCTTGACCAAACAGTATTGCAGGGCAGTGGCCCCCAGCTCTGCCTTGTGACATGAAGACGCCAGTGGCTCAGTGGCCAGGGAGGGAGCCTTTGGGGAGGGCTCAGCCTTGCTGTGGGCACCTTGAAGAGGTCTAGCTCATCCATGACGTGCTTGTGATGCCACCCCAGCAGGGTTGTTTTTGTTTCTGGCTTTTTTTTTTATTAATTTTATTTATTTCTGTATGTGTATGAATGTACTGTCTGCATGCAAGTTTGTGCACCCGTGTCGTGCAATGCCGCAGAGGTCAGAAGAGGGTGTCAGATTCCCCTGGAACTGAAGTTCTCCTGGAATTGGAGTTTCAGATGGTTCTCGGCCACCATGTGGGTGCTGGGATCGAACCCAGGTCCTCTGCAAGAGCGGTCAGCGCTCTTAACCACTAGGCCATCTCTCCAGCCCCTGTTTCTGGCTTTTTTGAGACAAAGTGTGGTTGAGTTGCCCTCCCTGCCCTTGAACTCACTGGGTATTCCAGAACATGCCGCCGCACTGTGTCTGTGTTTCAGTAGCTGGGACTTAATAAACATGTACCACCAGCAACCCCCTCCCCCCCGCAGGTTTTTATTTGCTTGGGGCTTTCATGTTTCCCCCTTGCCTATGATGAGGGTTGTACGAGAGGCCCAGTCCTCCTGGGTCCCCCTGTGACAGAGGCCAGCTCATCTGGAGGATGAGGAAGAGGAAGCAGGACTCTCCCTCTGCTAGTGACCTCCGAGATCCATTCCCAACATCTACTGCCACACGCAGAGACCTCTCCCATCCCCATGGCAGAGAGCACTGGTGGGGTGTCCCCCTCTGTTTTAGAGGACCCCAAGAATCAGAAATTGGATTATAAATGGTGTGAAGTTGGTGTCCTTGACTATGATGAAGAGAAGAAGCTCTACCTGGTGCAAAAAACTGACAAGAAAGGCCTGGTGCGAGATGATATGGGGATGCCCATCATGAATGGAGGGGTCACCGACAAAGGTACAAGTTCTGTGGGGCCCCAGTGGACCCTGAGCTCAAGCTTTGCTCAACCATAATTGAGGCCAACCCCACCAACACAGTTTGGAACTCTACCTTGCTGGGGGTGGGATGGAAGGGGCAAATGGCCGTTGTTTGGCATGTCAGCTGTGAGCAGCTGGTGTTGGAAAGAAAACCAAGGCCTGTCGAGCAATCATGTTTGGAGTGGCATGCTGTCACCAGGGGGCACCTGAGTGGTCATCCCTGTGTGCAGTGACCAGGGGGCACCTGAGTGGTCATCCCTGCATGCAGTGACCAGGGCTCACCTGAGCGGCCATCCCTGCATGCTGTGACCAGGGGGTACCTGAGTGGTCATCCCTGCATGCTGTGACCAGGGGGCACCTGAGTGGTCATCCCTGCGTGCTGTGACCAGGGGGCACCTGAGTGGTCATCCCTGCGTGCTGTGACCAGGGGGCACCTGAGTGGTCATCCCTGCGTGCTATGACCAGGGGGCACCTGACCTGAGTGGCCATCCCTACATGCTGTGACCAGGGGGGACCTGAGTGGTCATCCCTGCATGCTGTGACCAGGGGGCACCTGAGCAGCCAGTTTGCAAAGCACTTTCACCTCAATCCATAATGCCCTGTGAGGTGGGCAGGAAAGGGAATGTTGTGAGACCCATTCCACACATTTGGAATGGGGACGCAACTCACCACAGAGATGATGACAACTTGCTCAGGGCCACATGCCTTGTAGGCACAGCTGACCAAAAGCTGGTGTTTCAGCCCAGAGAGCCTGACGATGTGTCCCCTTCTTCCTTCACTGGTTCTCCAGGAAGGCCACCCCTGCTGATCTCCCAGTACTGGGTGCCACGGATCCAGCTGCTCTTCTGCGCTGAGGACCCTCGCATGTTCACGCAGCGAGTGGTCCAGGCCAACGACCTGCGTAAGAACACAGAGGCGCTGCTGCTGTACAACTTGTACGTGGACTGCATGCCCACTGAAGGCCAGCAAATCATCACTGTCCAGAGCCTGAGCAAGATCAAACAGTGGGTGCTGAGCACGCCACGCATGCGCAAGGAGCAGTGAGTGTCCAGGGCTGCGGCATCCCCTGAAGTTCCGTAGGGTAGAGCGCCCTCTGGCGCGTCTGTGCGTGGTGACTTGCAATGTCCAGTTGTCTCCAGATCCCTCTTTAGGGAGACTTATGGACTCATAAATTCTTGCTATGTTGAAAGGATTAGAAAGCATTGCTACCATTTGTAAATTTCCGTGCTGAAATTCAGTCTATGGGAGCCTCTTCAAAGTTTCCCTGTCCTTTTGCTTTGTTCCCATGGTGCTCTGAGCATGTTACTTCCAAGGAAGGCAAGACGTTCCCGGCTGATCTTGTACTTTCCCAGACCCAGCTCTGAAATTGGCTTTTTTTCCTTTTTTTGGACTTTTTTTTTTTTTTTTAGTCCCAGCTGTCCTAGAACTCGCTATGTAGAGCAGGCTGGCCTTGAACTCACAGAGATCCACCTGCCTTGCCCTCCGGAGTGCTGGAATTAAAAGCATGAGCCACCTGCCCAGTGAATTTAGCTTTTTAAAGAAAAAAATTTTTTTTTTTTATATATATATATATTTATATATATATATATATACTTATAGAGAGAGAGAGAGAGAGAGAGAACGGAGAGAGAGATAGTGTTTTCGTCTGCATTGTAAGCGCACCACATGCATCCAGTGCCCGTAGAGGCCAGAAGAGGGCATCAGACTGTTAGAGACTGTTGAGAGCTGCTGTGTGGTTGCTGGGAACTGAACCCAGAGTCCTCTGAAAGAGCAGACAGTATGCTTCACAGCTGAGCCATCTCTCCAGCCCCCCAAACTGGCTTTTTCTCTAATAAGTCTCAATTGCTTTTAGTGGAGGAATTTAGAAGCCAAGATTTGGGAATTAAATGTGTTTTCTCTTTTTTCTTTCTTTCTTCTTTCTTCTTCTTCTTTTTTTTTTTTTTTTTTTTTTAGACAGGGTTTCCCTTTAGCCCCAGCTTGCCTGGAATCACTCTGTAACACAGCTGGCTTGAACTCACACAGAGCATCCACCTGCGTCTGCCTCCTGAGTGCTAGAATTAAAGTGTGTGCCACCCACACCTGGCTTAAAGATGGTTCTTAGCGCCATGTGGGTGCTTGCTGGAATCAAACCAGGTCCTCTGCAAGAGTAGTCAGTGCTATTAACTGCTGAGCCATCTCTCCGCCCCTAAATGTGTGTTTTCATTGCACTGGAAAATTACTGCTGCAAGGGCTTTGGAGCAGCGCAGATCTGGGGGTGGGATAGGGATGGAGATATATATATATCTATATATAATATATATATATATATATATATATAATAAATATTTATATATAAATTACATTGATGCTACTCCCATACGCTCCATATCTTTTTTCTGTATTTATATTTTTAAAACCCCATGAATCAGTAATGGTCCCTTCAAATGGACTCTAACATGCATGGCTCATTTTTTTGTTAGCCTTTTATTTTTATTTATTTACATATTTTAATATTTTATTGAAGTTTTACGGCATTTCATACATATTTCTCAGTCCAATTTAGACTCATTTCCCTTTCCATGCCCCCCACCCACCTGAGTTCATGCATTCTGTCATACTCTATTTTGTATCATTTGCTGCTGAATCTTTTTAAAGTTTTTAAAGCAGAGGATTATTGTTGGGGGAGAATGTTAATGTTTCAGTTTCAGTTGGTTTGTCCCAGTTCTTTGTTTTTTTTCCCAATTCTTTGTTGTTCCCTCCAACTTGTATTGCTTCAACATATTGCACATATATATGTCACACTATACTAAAATTTAGGCGCTGAAATTATGAAAACCATATGTTATTTCAAATCATATTCAGGATTCATTTTTTCCTTTAATTTATATACTCTAAAACATGGATACATACCCTCCAACATATACCAAAATTCCAAATTCTGAAAAAAGTGGTAGTTTGGTTAATTCTGGAACTGTTAAGGGATTCATATTTTAAGAGGACAGTTGCCTTCAGGTAAAGAGGAATATAAACATTTAATGTGCTCAGTTTTAGCTTGGGCATGGTGGCACACCACCTTTACTCCTAGCACTTGGAGGGCAGAGGGCAGGCGGATCTTTGTGAGTTCAAGGCCAGCCTGGTTTACAGAGTGGTTCCAGGACAGCTGGGGCTACAGGGAGACCCTGTCTCGAAAGACAAAAAAAATGTTGCTCAGTTTGCCTTACAACTAGGTACTTAATGCTAGCATCCACAAAAGAGGGATACCATTTGTTGTTTGTTTTTCTGGGACTGTGTTACTTCACTTAGCATAATTTCTAGTTCAATCCATTTACCTGCAAAGTTCATGATGTCATTTTTCTTTCTTTCTTTCTTTTTTTATTATTTTTTAAGGAATTCACAATATAAGAGCACAGTTGTTTTCAGATCACATTAAACGTTGTGCCGTTAGTTGCCATACAATCTGGTAATGGCGCTAGCATCCACAGATGAGGGATACCATTCCTCATTTGTTTTTCTGGGACTGTGTTACTTCACTCAGCATGATATCTTTAAGTTCCACCCATTTATCTGCAAAGTTTTTTTTTTTTTCTTTCTTTTTTTTTTTTTTCTTTTTTTTTTTTCTTTTTCTTCTTTATCTTTTTTTTTTTTTTTTTTTTTTAATCTTCCCTGGGCATCACGGCGTGCGTCAGGGATTGCCCGCGCAGGGTTTAAAGCGATGTCACTCCAAAGAGGACGCCTGGGAGAGGATGTCATCTTTTCTTTACTGCTGCATAGAACTACATGTGGTAGATGTACCACATTTTCTCTATCCACTCATCAGTTAGGGGCACTTGGGTTGGTTCCAGTTCTTTGCTATTGTGAAAAAGAGCTGGCATAAACATGGATATGCATGTATCTCTGCAGTAGGATGAGTCTTGTGGATATATACCCAGGAGTGGTATGACTGGGTCAGGTGGTGGCTCATTTTGAGTCTTTTAAGGGTTTCTCCACACTGCTTTCCATATGGTTGTGTGAGTTTACATTCCACCAGCAGTAGAATAGTGTTCCCCTTTCTCCACAACCTCTCTAGCACTTGGTGTCATTTGTTTTCTTGATCCTAGCCACGTCTTTCTGAGTGAGATGATATCTTAAAGTGGTTTTAACTTGCATTTCCTTAATTATTATGATGTTGGGCTGGAGGGTGGCCTAGCGTTAGTTAAGAGTGCCAAACTGCTCTTGCAGAGGCTCGGGTTCGTATCCCCAGCACCCACATGGTGGCCTAGAAACATCTGAAACTCCAATTTCCGAGGAAACTCCAGTTCTGGGGAATCCAACACCCTCTTCTGACCTCCACAGCATTGCACGGACATGGGTGCACCAGGACCTGTAGCAGACAGTACATTCATACACATAGAGAAAAATAAATAAAAAAATTATTAATGATGTTGAACACTTTTTAAGATGTTTTTCAGCCATCTCTATTTCCTGACTTGTGAAGTTCTGTTCAGCTCTTTACTCCATCTTTTGACTGAGTCATTTGCTCTCTTAGTTCTTTTGTTTCTTGAGTAGTTTAATATTCTAGAAGTTACTGGCTCTGTGATGTATCACTTGGTGAAGGTTTCCTCCCACTCTATGGGTTTTCTCTTCACTTCATTGATTGTTTCTTTCGCTGTACAAAGCTTTTGAGGTTAATGAGGTCCCACTCCATGTCAATTGTCGACCTTATTTCCTTGCAGCTGCTGTCTGATTTAGAAAGTCTTCTCTATGCCTATGTCTTGTAGGTTTGCCGCCAAACATTTTCTTCTATCACCTTCAGAGTTTGGGGTTTATGTGAGGTCTTTGATCCATTTGAGTTGGTTTTGTACAGGGTGAGAGGTAGGGGGTTAAATTTTATTCTTCTAAAGTGTGATCCAGTTTTGCCAAACACTATTGCTGAAGATGTGTCTTTCCTCCATTGTGTTTCTTGGCCCCTTTGTCAAATATGAGGTGGCCTAAATTGTGTGTGCTCAAGTTTGGATCTTCAGTTTTGTTCCATTGGTCACAGGTCTGTTTTATGCCAGTACCAGGCTCTTTATGACTATAAACCATGTAATTACAGTTTGAAGTCTGGTATAGAGATGTCCTTTGTATTGCTCTTTTACTCTCGGGTTGCTTTATTATTCGGGGTCTTTTGTTTTTCCATATGACTTGAGTGCAGCCATTTCTTATACTTTGAAGACATTGAGGCATCTAGCAGAAGACCAGGAGTAGCTATGCTACACCCAGGTGGGGGTACAGATGGGAGAGCAGGTAGTGAAGAAGAAGGTGAGAATACATAGACTGGACCTCCGGCTCCAGATGCCCAGGCTAGTTCTGAAAGTTCGGCACCTGACGGTACCCAGGTTACCTCTCAGAGTTCTGAAGCTTCCAGGGCTCAGGCTAGCACGCAGAGTCCAGCAGCGGAGGGTACCCAAGCTAGCTCTGAGAGTGCCTCAACTGACGGTGGCCGCGACAACGTCCCTCAGCCGAGTGGCCCCCAAGATGCAGGTCCCAGGCTGCTCCAGGCAGCCCCAGCCCAGGGAGACCTGGAAGGCCCAGGACGGCAATAAGAAGCACCTGCTGGACCCCAGGGCAAGCAGGAACCACACGTCCCTGGACCCAGTGGAGATGCGGCCACAACAACCGGAAGTTGGCTCCTGGAGTTCACTGCAAGGGTGCCTTTCCCATCTGCTATGGAGGCAGAAATGGCCCGCAGGTTCCTTTTCCAGTGCCCAGCGTCCAGCAAGCCATGGTTCAGCAGGAGTTCACAGTGAATGACAAAATCCTGGCTGTGCACTGGACCACTGAAAATCCTGTTCTCTTCCGCTATTTCCATCAACACCTTCCTTGACCAGCTCTCCCTGGTGAGGAGGAACGTTCATCTCACTGAGTTTCTGGCTGTTTTCCAGTGAGCACGAGGAAGGGGACGTGCTACCTAAAGTGGGTCCCCCTAAAAAAAAAAGGCTGATGCCTAACCCTAACCCTTTCATGTTTGGGGTGATTGTCACTATGCCTCAAAGTGCCCTGTTCTGATACTATTTAATGTATCAATGTCTGGTTGACTTGTTTCCCAGTTGGTATCGGTCTGGATGCTTAAATGTTTCTTCCTCAACAAAATAAAAATAAAATACAGGGAAAAAAAAAAGATTTTTTTTTTTAAACCTGTGAAGAAACTCATGAGGATTTTAATTGGGATTGCATTGAATCTGTATATTAATTGAGTAGAATGGACATTTTTACTATATTAATTTTTCCAATCTATGGGCATGGAGGTCTTTCCATCTTCTGATGTCTTCTTCAATTCCTTCTTTCAGGGTTTAAAATTTTATTGTACAGATTCTTTGTTGTCTTTGGTTAGGTTTGTTCCTAGGTATTTTATTGTTTTTGAGGCTATTGTGTGANCCTGGAACTGGAGTTCTCCTGGAATTGGAGTTTCAGACGGCTCTCGGCCGCCATGTGGGTGCTGGGGATCGAACCCGGGTCCTCTGCAAGAGCGGTCGGCGCTCTTAACCGCTAGGCCATCTCTCCAGCCCTGGAGTTGACTTTTATACAAGGTGAAAGATAAGGATTTAGTTTCATTCTTCTACAGGTGGAGATCCAGTTTTGCCAGCACCATTTGCTGAAGATGCTGCCTTTTCCTCCATTGAGTGTTCTTGGCTCCTTTGTCAAATAACTAAAATTGCATGTACTCAAGTTTGGGTCTTCAATTATGTTTCATTGAGCTACAGATCTATTTTGTGCTAATACCATGCTGTTTTTATAACTCTGTAATATAGTTTGAAATCTGGTATAGTAATCCCCTCTCCTTAGTTCTTCGTGCTTAGGGTTGCTTTGGCTATCTGGGGTCTTTTGTGCTTCCATATGTATTTTAGAATTCTTCCTAATTCTGTGAAGAAAGTCATGGGGATTTTTATTGTGATTGCATTGAATCTTTATATTACTCTAGGTAGGATGGTCGTTTTCACATTAATTCTTCCAATCCATGAGCAAAGGAGGTCCTTCATCTTCTCATGTCTTTCCCAATCTCTCTTCAAAGATTTAAATTTTTCATTTTAAAGGTCTTTAATGCCTTTGGTCAGGTTTACTCCAAGACATTTTTTTTAACACTTTTTAAAATTTATTTGTGTATGTGTATGAATGTACTGTCTGCATGCAAGTTTGTACACCCGTGTCATGCAATGCCGCGGAGGTCAGAAGACGGCGTCGGATTCCCCCGGAACTGGAGTTCTCCTGGAATTGGAGTTTCAGACGTTCTCAGCGCCATGTGGATGCTGGGGATCAAACCCGGGTCCTCTGTAAGAGCGGTCGGTGCTCTTAACTGCTAAGCCATCTCTCCAGCCCACTCCAAGACATTTTTGTAGGGTATACCATGAATGGTTGGGTTTCCATGTATTCATTCTCTAATTGCTTATTATTGATATATAGAAAAGCTACTGATTCTTGTAGATTAATTTTGTAACCTGCCACTTTACTGAAAGTGTTAATCATTTCTAGGAGTTTTTGGTGGAATTTTTGGCATCTCATAGGTATAATATCATATCATCTGCTAAAAGGGATAGTTTGGCCTCTTCTCTCTCTTCCAATTAGTACTCCTTTAACTTCCTACTCTTGTCTTACTGCTCCAGCAAGAGTTTCAAGTCATATATTAAAAAGGAGTGGAGGTAGTGGTCAACCTTGCCAGGTTCCTGATTTTAAGGGAAATGCTTCCAACTTTTCTCCATTTAGAATGATGTTGGTGTGGGTTTGTTGTATATAGCTTTAATTATGTTGAGGCATGTTCCATCTAGTCCAATTCCCTCTAGAACCTTTAACATAAATGCATGTTAAATTTTATCAAAGGCCTTTTCTGAATCTATTGAGATGACCATGTGATTTTTATCTCTGAGTCCCATTTATATTGCTTATGACATTTATTGACATACCTATATTGAACCATCCCTGCATCTCTGAAATAAATCCAACTTGATCATTGTGGATGACCTTTTTGATGTGTGCCTGTATGCCATTTGCAATTATTTTGTTGAGAGTTTTTGCATCTTTATTCATTAAGGATATGGATCTATAGTTTTCTTTTTTGGTTGTATCTTTACCTGGTTTTAGTTTCAGAATGATGCTGGCTTCATAGAAAGAATTTGGGAATTCTCTGTTTCTATCTTTTTGAATAACCTAAGTAATCTTGGTTGTAGGTCTTGAAATATCTGGTAGAATTCTGCAATAAATCCATCTGGGCCTGGACTTTTTTTAGTTGGGAGGTTTTGTATTACTGTTTCAATTTCCTTGGATGTTATGGGTCTGTTTAAGCTGTTGATCTCTTTTTGGTTTAGCTTTGATGAGTCCCATGATTTAAGATATTCATCCCATTTCTTTTAGGTTTTCAAATTTAATAGAGTATAGGTTTTTAAAGTATTCCCTTATAATGTTCTGGATCTTTTTGTTGTTTGTTGTGGCCCTTTCATTTCTAATTATGTTGATTGGGAGTTGCTCTTTCTTTTGGTTATCTATCTTGGGTTTGTCTATCTTCTTTATCTTTTTTTTTTTTTTTTTTTTTAATCTTCCCTGGGCATCACGGCGGTGCGTCAGGGATTGCCACGCAGGGTTTAAAGACGATGTCACTCCAAAGAGGACGCCTGGCGAGAGGATGTCATCTTTCTTTACTGCTGCATAGAACTACATTGTGTAGATGTACCACATTTTCTCTATCCACTCATCAGTTAAGGGGCACTTGGGTTGGTTCCAGTTCTTTGCTATTGTGAAAAGAGCTGGCATAAACATGGATATGCATGTATCTCTGCAGTAGGATGAGTCTTGTGGATATATACCCAGGAGTGGTATGACTGGGTCAGGTGGTAGGCTCATTTTGAGTCTTTTAAGGGTTCTCCACACTGCTTTCCATAGTGGTTGTGTGAGTTTACATTCCCACCAGCAGTAGATGAGTGTTCCCCTTTCTTCACAACCTCTCTAGCACTTGGTGTCATTTGTTTTCTTGATCCTAGCCAGTCTTATCAGAGTGAGATGATATCTTAAAGTGGTTTTAACTTGCATTTCCTTAATTATTAATGATGTTGGGCTGGAGGGATGGCCTAGCGGTTAAGAGTGCCAACTGCTCTTGCAGAGGATCCGGGTTCGATCCCCAGCACCCACATGGTGGCTGAGAACCATCTGAAACTCCAATTCCAGGAGAACTCCAGTTCTAGGGGAATCCAACACCCTCTTCTGACCTCCACAGCATTGCACGACATGGGTGCACAGACCTGTATGCAGACAGTACATTCATACACATAGAGAAAAATAAATAAAAAAATTATTAATGATGTTGAACACTTTTTAAGATGTTTTTCAGCCATCTCTATTTCCTGACTTGTGAAGTCTCTGTTCAGCTCTTTACTCCATCTTTTGACTGAGTCATTTGCTCTCTTAGTTCTTTGTTTCTTGAGTAGTTTATATATTCTAGAAGTTACTGCTCTGTGATGTATCACTGGTGAAGGTTTCCTCCCACTCTATGGGTTTTCTCTTCACTTCATTGATTGTTTCTTTCGCTGTACAGAAGCTTTTGAGGTTAATGAGGTCCCACTTGTCAATTGTCGACCTTATTTCCTGCAGAGCTGCTGTCTGATTTAGAAAGTCTTCTCCTATGCCTATGTCTTGTAGGTTGCCGCCAACATTTTCTTCTATCACCTTCAGAGTTTGGGGTTTCATGTTGAGGTCTTTGATCCATTTGGAGTTGGTTTTTGTACAGGGTGAGAGGTAGGGGGTTAATTTTATTCTTCTATAAGTGGTGATCCAGTTTTGCCAACACTATTTGCTGAAGATGCTGTCTTTCCTCCATTGTGTCTTCTTGGCCCCTTTGTCAAATATGAGGTGGCCTAAATTGTGTGTGCTCAAGTTTGGATCTTCAGTTTTGTTCCATTGGTCACAGGTCTGTTTTATGCCAGTACCAGGCTGTTTTATGACTATAACCCTGTAATACAGTTTGAAGTCTGGTATAGAGATGTCCTTTGTATTGCTCTTTTCTCTCAGGGTTGCTTTGATTATTCGGGGTCTTTTGTTTTTCCATATGACTTGAGTGCAGCCATTTCTTATACTTTGAAGACATTGAGGCATCTAGCAGAAGACCAGGAGTAGCTATGCTACACCCAGGTGGGGGTACAGATGGGAGAGCAGGTAGTGAAGAAGAAGGTGAGAATACATAGACTGGACCTCCGGCTCCAGATGCCCAGGCTAGTTCTGAAAGTTCGGCACCTGACGGTACCCAGGTTACCTCTCAGAGTTCTGAAGCTTCCAGGGCTCAGGCTAGCACGCAGAGTCCAGCAGCGGAGGGTACCCAAGCTAGCTCTGAGAGTGCCTCAACTGACGGTGGCCGCGACAACGTCCCTCAGCCGAGTGGCCCCCAAGATGCAGGTCGCCAGGCTGCTCCAGGCAGCCCCAGCCCCAGGAGACCTGGAAGGCCTGGACCGGCAATACAAGAAGCACCTGCTGGACCCCAGGGCAAGCAGGAACCACACGTCCCTGGACCCAGTGGAGATGCGGCCACAACAACCGGAAGTTGGCTCCTGGAGTTCACTGCAAGGGTGCCTTTCCCATCTGCTATGGAGGCAGAACTGGCCCGCAGGTTCCTGTTTTCCAGTGCCCAGCGTCAGCAAGCCATGGTTCAGCAGGAGTTCACAGTGAATGACAACATCCTGGCTGTGCACTGGACCACTGAAAATCCTGTTCTCTTCCGCTTTTCCATCAACACCTTCCTTGACCAGCTCTCCCTGGTGAGGAGGAACGTTCATCTCACTGAGTTTCTGGCTGTTTTCCAGTGAGCACGAGGAAGGGGACGTGCTACCTAAAGTGGGTCCCCCTAAAAAAAAAAGGCTGATGCCTAACCCTAACCCTTTCATGTTTGGGGTGATTGTCACTATGCCTCAAAGTGCCCTGTCCTGACACTATTTCCTGTATCAATGTCTTGGTTGACTTGTTTCCCAGTTGGTATCGGTCTGGATGCTTAAATGTTTCTTCCTCAACAAAATAAAAATAAAATACAGGGAAAAAAAAAGGATTTTTTTAAACCTGTGAAGAAACTCATGAGGATTTTAATTGGGATTGCATTGAATCTGTATATTAATTTGAGTAGAATGGACATTTTTACTATATTAATTTTTCCAATCTATGAGCATGGGAGGTCTTTCCATCTTCTGATGTCTTCTTCAATTTCCTTCTTCAGGGGTTTAAAATTTTTATTGTACAGATCTTTGTTGTCTTTGGTTAGGTTTGTTCCTAGGTATTTTATTGTTTTTGAGGCTATTGTGAGTGAAGGTCTCCTTATATTCCTTCTTCAGTTGCCTGTTGTTGGTGTAAAGAATGGCTACTGATTTTTCTAGGTTAATTTTGTACCCCGCTACTTTACTGAAACTCTTAATCATTTCTAGGCATTTTCTGGTGGAGTTTTTATCATCCCTTAGGTAAACTATCATATCATCTGCAAAAAGGGATAGGTTGACTTCTTATTTTCCAATGAGTGCTCCTTTAATTTCCCTTTCTTGACTTATTGCCCTAGCAAGCATTTCAAGCACTATATTGAAGAGGAGTGGTGATAGGGGGCAGCCTTTAAGGGGAATTCTTCCAGCTTTTCTCCATTTAGGATGATGTTGGCTGTGTGTTTGTTGTATATGACTTTGATTATGTTGAGGAATGATCCCTCCAGTCCAGTTCCTGCTAGGACTTTGAGCATGAAGGGATGCTGGATCTTGTCAAAGGCTTTTTCTGTGTTGATTGAGATGATTATGTGGTTTTTGTCTTTCAGTCCATTTATGTGTTTTATTATATTTATTGATTTATGTATTTTGAACCATCCCTGCATCTCTGGTATGAATCCAACTTGGTCATGATGGATGATCTTTTTGATGTGGGTCTATATGCGGCTTGCAGGTATTTTGTTGAGAAATTTTGCATCTATGTTCATTAATGAGATGGGTATATAGTTCTCTTTTTTGGTTGTATCTTTGCCTGGTTTTGGTATTAGAGTGATGTTGGCTTCATAGAAGGAATTTGGGAGATTTCCCTCTGTTTGTATCCTTCTGAACAGTTTGAGTTATAATGATTGTAAGTCCTCTTTAATGTTTTATAAAATTCTGCTGTGAAACCATCTGGGCCTGGGCTTTTTTTTTTTTTTTTTTTTTTTTGTGCAGCATTGCACAACAGAGGTGCACAAACCTACATGAAGACAGTACGTTCATACACATAAAAAAAAAAGAGTGTGTTGTTTAGTGTCCATGTGTTCTTGTCAATAGTAGGGCTTATCCTGGTGTTGATATTGAGCTTTATTGTACTGTGGTCTGATAGAACACATGAAATTATTTCAATCTTTTTGTATTCATTGAGGGTTTTTTTTTCTGTGTCCAAGTATGTGGTCAATTTTGGAGAATGTTCCATGGGGTACAAACTGTATTAGTCACTTTTCTGTTGCTGAGATAAAACCACCATGACCAAGGGAACTTATAAAAGAGTTTTTTTTTTTAATTTTTTATTTATTTTTTATGTGTGTATGAATGTACTGTCTGCATGTAGGTTTGTGCACCCATGTCGTGCAATGCCAAGGAGTCAGAAGAGGATGTCAGATTCCCCTGGAACTGGAGTTCTCCTGGAATTGGAGTTACAAATGGTTCTCAGCTACCATGTGGGTGCTGGGGATTGAACCCAGGTCCTCTGCAAGAGCAGTTGACACTCTTAACCGCTAGGCCATTTCTCCAGCCCCATAAAAGGAAGAGTTTATTTGAGCTTATGATTGATGGTTCCAGGGAATTAGAGTCCATTGTGGCTGGAGGCATGGTGGCCAGGGCTGGAGCAGAAAGCCGAGGTTCACATCTTGCAATGAGCACAGGAAGTCAAGAGAGAGCTTCTGGAGACTAGCAAGGCTTGTTAAGCTCTCTAAGCCTGCCCCCAGTGACATATTTCCTCCAGCATGGCCACATCTTCCAAGGCCTCCCCAAACACCAACTGGGAACAAAATGTCTGAATACTTAAAGCCTATGGGGCACACTCTCATTCAAACCACCACAGGTGCTAAGTAGAAAGTGAATTCTCTGGTGCTTGGGTAGAATATTTGGTTGATGTCTGTGAAGTCCATTTGGTGTATTGTATTGTTCAGTTCAGATGTCTGTTTATTCTTTGTCCGGTTGTCCTGTCCAAAGGGGTCAGTGGGATATAGTCCCCTACTATTAGCGTGCTGGAGTTAATCTGTGCCTTGAGGTCCTGCAGATTGTGTTTATAAAGTTCAGTGCACCAGAGTTTGGTGCATATATATTCATGATTGTGAAATCTTCATGGTTAATTCTTCCTTTGATAAGGATGTAGTGGCCCTCTTTGTCTATTCTGATTAGTTTTACTTTGAGGTCTATTTTGTCTGATATTAGAATAGCAACTCCTGCTTGCTTTTTGGTACCATTTGCTTAGAATATTTTTTCCATCCTTTCACCTTGAGTTGGTGCCTGTCCTTGAGGGTGAGATGGGTTTATTGTAGGCAGCATATAAATGGGTTCTATTTCCTAATCCATTCTCTCAGTCTATGTCTTTTGATTGGGGAGTTTAGACCATTAATGTTTAAGGTTATTATTGATAGATGTATGTTGCTTCCTTTCACCTTATTTTCTGTTTGTATTCTTGGTCTAGGTTTGTATTTCTGCAGTTATACTGTTATTAATTACTCTCTCTAGCTGTTTGGGGATAGTTGCTCCTTTCTTCTGACCTTTGAATTGCTTCGAGTATTTTCTGAAAGGTTGGTTTTCTGGACATGAATTCTTTTTTTTTTTAATTTTACTTATTTTTTATGTGTATGAATTTACTGTCTGCATGTAGGTTTGTACACCTGTGTCATGCAATGCTGCAGAGTTCAGAAAAGGGTGTTGGATTCCCCTGGAACTGGAGTTAAAGATGGTTCTTAGCTACCATGTGAGTGCTGGGGAATCAAACCTAGGTTCTCTGCAAGAGCAGTCAGTGCTCTTAACCACTAGGCCATCTCTCCAGCCCCTAGACATGAATTCTTTCATCTTGTTCATGTCATGAAAGATTTTTCTTTCTCCTTCAACTATAATCGATATTTTTGCTGGATATAGTAATCTGGGTTGTCATCTATAGTTGTTTAGTACTGGGAATACTTTGGTCCATGTTCTTCTGGCTTTCATCATTTGCACTAAAAAGTCAGCTGTTGATTCTGATGTTTTTCCCTTTATATGTAACCTGTTGTTTTTCTCTTGTGGCCTTCAGTATTTTTTCTTTGTTTTGGGCAACTAGCATTTTAACTATGATATGGCATGGGGAATTTCTTTTCTGATCTTTTCTGTTTGGTGTTATATGTGCTTCTTGTATTTGTATGGGTTTGTCATTTTTCAGTTTGGAGAAATTTTCTTGTATTATTCTGTTGAAGATCTGATTAATACCATTGTCCTGGGATTCTTCTCCTTCCTCTCTCCCTACGATAGTGGAGATTTGATCTTTTCATAGTGTCCCACATTTTCTGATTGTTCCACTCTTGTGGTTTTTTTTTTTTATTTTTCATACTCTTTTCTTGAGCCTTGTTTTTCTTCCACATTATCTACCAGCATTGATATTCAGTTTTTTGCTTCATCCAGTCTGTTACTGAGGCTTTCTCCCATCCTTGCCTACTGATTGGATGAGTGTTCAATTTCCCTTTTCATTTCATCCTGTGATTTCTTTAGTATTTCCAGTTCCTTCTGGAGCTTGTCACTCTCTCCTCCTAGGTACTTGATTCTCTGATCAGTTTCCTGTTTCATTTCAGCATGGGATCTTTTCAGTGTTTCCACTTCCTTCCAGAGTTTGTCATTCTCTCCCTCTAGGTCTTTCCTTGTCAGTTCCTTGATTTGTTCTTTGTATTCCTTGATTTCTTTGAGTTTGTCTATGATTGTTCTTTTAAGGTCTGTGTCCTGGGTTACCTCCTGGGAGATCTCATTGTTGGAGTCTTCTATAGGACTGATAGAGTTTGGTGGGCATTTATTATTTGCTTTTTCCATGTTGTTGTTTTTTCCTTGTGCTTTGGGCATGTGGATTTGTTTGTTGTAATCTGATGCGAAATTCAAGTATTTCTTTGTTGTGTTGAAGTCTTACTTGTTTTCTTCAGATGCCTTTGTTTTCTTCTTGCTTATGAAGGTCTGGCCTGCCTAGGTTTCAGGTTTTCTTTTTTGGTTGTGTATTAAACAGTCCAGCTACCACTTCTCTTTCTGGTCTGAAACTTCTCCAGAGATTCGAATAGGTAACGAATCAGGCTGGCTGGCTGCTGAGCATGCCTGCTCACTCGCTCCAGATGCTTCCCACTGGACTGTTTCTTTAGTTGGACTGTGGGGTGGAACTTTTGGTGTCTCTTCTGTTACCTTGTGCCACGGAGTCACTGCTGCTGTTCCCACTGGGATGTCCACACCACAAGTCACAGGGGGTGGGTGGATGACACGGCTATCTTGGCCTGTGTGCCACTAACTGCTGGGTGACTGGGACCTTCACCTGGCCCTCGCGGCCATCTCACCCCAGGTCATGTTGCTGAGACCTTCACCCAGCTCTTGCTGGAAGTCAGGGTAGGGCCTCTGTCTCACCCCGAGTTGCTGGGACCTTCACAGACTCACCCTGGGTTGCTGGGACCTTCACCCAGCCCTCGAAGCCTGTGTCATGGCTCATTCTTTTTGACATGCTTGAGGGAAGTTGGTTTCTGTTATTCAGATATGCCAGCCTGTTTGCTCAGTCCTAGAATGCATGGAAAGTACTTTCTTTTTTTTTAAATTTCATTTATTTATTTTATTTATGTGTATGAATGTTCTGTCTGCATGTAGGTTTTGTGCACCCGTGTCGTGCAATGCTGTGGAGGTCAGAAGAGGGTTTCAGATTCCCCAGGAACTGGAGTTAAAGATGGTTCTCAGCCACCATGTGGGTGCTGGGAATCGAACCCGGGTCCTCTGCAAGAGCAGTCAGTGCTCTTAACCGCTGAGCCATCTCTCCAGCCCTGGAAAGTACTTTCAAAGGGCTGATCCATACCTTTTAGAAGAAAACCTCTAAATAGACGTTTTGTTTTGTTTTGTTTTGTTTTGTTTTGAAGCAGCCTGGAACTTGTCATGCTCCTGCCTCAACCACTCAAGTGCTAGGATGACCCATTACTCCTGGTATCTAGCCTGGGAGAATATAGCCAAAATATTACATTCAAATGTTACTTGATTTGGTTCTTCCTACACCAGTTGGGTGTATATATGTTTCATTTTATAAAATATACTTTGGTCCAATTGTCTCTTTGGAAAAAATTTAAATTACATTTCCCATACTATGGTGCACATATGGAAGTCAGAGGATGACTTCCTGTTCTCTCCTTCAGCCATGTGGTTCTGGGATCAAACTCAGATCCTCGGGCTTGGCAGCCCTCATTTGTTTCTTGTGCATAGAAACTATATTGGATTCATAATTTACACTCAATGTATACATATTATGTATATTACTTTATTATATTCTGTCTTTTTCTCTCTTGGACCTTCTTCCCTCCATTGTTTCTCTTGAGATGGGTTCTCACATTTTAGCCCAGGCTGACCTTGAACTCTCAGTAACCCTTCTGCTTCACCTCCACTTCCCAAATAGTAATCCCTTATGTGGACATATGGTTTATTCAGCAGTTCTCCACTGTGGGCATTTTGGTCATTTCTAGTATATTGCAATTATAAACAATGCTATAGTGAGTAATCTTGTGCATTTGTGTTTATTAGTGATGGAGTAAGTTCTTACTTCTGGGTAAGTTCTTACAAGTGGAATTACTGGGGCTGGAGAGATAGCCTAGCGGTTAAGAGCACCGACTGCTCTTGCAGAGGACCTGGGTTCAATCCCCAGCCCCCACATGGAGGCTAAGAACCATCTGTAACTCCAATTCCAGAAGAACTCGAGTTCCAGGGGAATCCAAGACCCTCTTCTGACCTCTGCTGCATTGCATGACACAGGTGCACAAATGTACATGCAGACAGTACATTCATACACATACAAAAATAAATTTAAAAAATTAAAAAAAAAACAAGTGGAATTACTAAAGGACATGTTCTTTTATTAATTTTCTTTTCTTTTTTTAGTTAGGGTCTTATTCTGTAGCTCATTCTGGCCTTGCCTCATGGCTATCTGCCTCAGCCTCTCATGTGCTAGGATTGCAGGTGTGAAGCCGCACATCCAGTTGGCATTTCTAGGAAGAAACAAGTATACATAGGGTTTTGTTACGTATTGCCAAATTTCCCCACCACCATTTCGTACACCCGCCAGCAGTGTGTGACAGGTCTATTTCCCCACCAGCACTGTACCAAGAATATTACAATGCTTTTCTGGGTGGATGGAGCAATCTGAAAGTGAGAAGGGGCTTCTTCATGTGCTTTTAGCTCTCTCTTTACGTGAGGCTGAATATCTTTTCCTTTTTTTAATAGAGAAGCCATTTTCTTTTATTTATTTGTTTATTTATTTATTTATTTGAGATGGGGTTTCCCTATAGTCCCAGCTGGCCTGGAACTCACTCTGTAGACCACACTGGTCTTGAACTCACAGAGATCCACCTGCCTCTGCCTCCCAAGTACTAGGATTAAAGGTGTGCCCGGCTTAAAGACAGTTCTTAGCCACCATGTGGGTGCTGGGAATCGAACTCGGGTCCTTTGCAAGAGCAGCCGGTGCTCTTAACCACTGAGCCATCTCTCCAGCTCCTAGGCTGAATATCTTTTCATCTAATTAAGAGTAGCTTCTATATTTTGTGACTTGCCTTTTTCTTTTGTCCTTTTTTGTCCTCCTTTCTTGGTTTTGGGTGGCTTTTTGCAATTTTTCATAGTATCTCTTTCCTATGCAATAAGATTTTATCTCATTCTACATTTTCCATTTTATCTGTTTCTTTATTTTTAATATTTTAATATAGTATTCTTTTGCCCTATCTACCTTTATTTTAGTCTAAATTAATGGGTAATCTTATTAACTATATCTGCCTTTTTCCCTGAAAGTTTCCCATTATCTCTTGTTTGATTGGAGTTCCTTTTCTGGCACTCTTCATGAAATTCTCAAGGATGCAGAGTTACTGGAGTTCTTGCATGTTAGAATGATGATGGACAGCTTAGTCCTGACATGAAAGTCTTAGTTGGTATTTTTCCTTCTTGCGTTTTTACAAAATGCCATTCTTTTACTTGTTGCTTTTGTGTATTTCTTTTAGGAAGTCTGATGCCATCCAACTGCCCCTTCCCTTTCAAGTTTTTAAGCTTCTTGCTTGGGAGCTTTGAGACTTGTTCACTTCCATCTTTAGCGTATCCATTGTACTTCGGTATGTCTCAGAGTTGTTCATTCTGAGTCTGCTTTTCCCAAGTACCCAGTGAGTTTTTTACGTTTTGGTTGTTAGCCTTCACCTCTAATGGCTGCGCTATCCCTCCAGCCCATAACCCAGTGAGTTGTTTTTTTTGTTTTTTTTGTTTTTTTTTTTTTATGTGTATGAATGTATTGTCTGCATGCAGGTCTGCGCACCCGTGTCGTGCGATGCCGCGGAGGTCAGAAGAGGGTCTCGGATTCCCCTGGAACTGGAGTTCTCCTGGAACCGGAGTCACAGACGGTTCTCAGCCGCCATGTGGGTGCTGGGGATCGAACCCGGGTCCTCTACAAGAGCGGTCGGCGCTCTTAACCGCTAGGCCATCCCTCCAGCCCCAACCCAATGAGTTTTTAACTGCATAGGTTGGAGCACTTGTTTACACCTAGAAATTCCTCTTGCATTATAGTTTTACATCTTCTCATAGGTGTTTGTTGTACATTGTACCTGCCCTTTCTCATCCTCCCCTCCCCCATTAGCCTTCGTTTATTTATTTATTTATTTATTTATTTATTTATTTATTTATTTATTTATTTAGGTCTTTTCTAGACAGAGTCTCCCTGTAGCCCCAGCTGTCCTGGAACTTACTCTGTAGAACAGGCGAGCCTTAAACTCACAAAGATCTGCCTGCCTCTGCCTCCCGAGTGCTAGGATTAAAGGCCACCACGCCCGGCAGCCTTTGTTTTAAATCACAGAATGGTATTTATATAATAGAATGATATTTATGTCACTCTATTCCATTGTGTTTATCTGCAGCTCTGCACGTGCCTTCTGTGCTCATCTGGTAGCTCAGCCTGTAGTGCAATTCAGTTCTGACCCTTTCCCTCTCTTTCTTCCTCTCTCTCTTTCTCTCTCTCTCTCTCTCTCTCTCTCTCTCTCTCTCTCTCTCTCTCTCTCCACACCCACTCTCCTGGTTCTATTCCTGCCTGCCTTTCTTACCTTTTAATTTGAATCTATTTTCTCTTGGACGTTTTGTAAGTTAGCCTTCCTCCCCCAAATAATTTCATCTCTTTTATGTTTCCCTGAATTCAGTCACCTCTCTTTTCTTCCTATTTGCTCATTTCTTTACTTTGTTCCCAATTCAAGGTGATTTTCCTATGGTCAGGCACTTGTCTAAGGATATTTGGTTGTGTATGACATGGTGTACTGCAATTTTACTCTGTTTTATCCTCATTTGCTTTTTGATGTGTTAATAATAGTATTTATCCATTAGATATCTTCTATTTCCTTGCCAAAATATAAATGATCCACTTTCACCTATTCACTTTATGGATTGGGGTGATTTATAAGATTCCTAGTTCAAGATCACCCTCTCCTACCAAGGTAGCAAGCTAGTTTGTTGTTGTAGTAATAGTAGTTGTTGTTGTTGTTGTTGTGTTAACCCCTCTAAGTTTTTATTCTCTCTTTAATATTTTACTTATTATTTTTATTTTATATGCTTGAGTATATTGCCTACATAAATGTAAGTGCATCCTTGTCATGCAGTGCCCACAGAGGTCAGAAGAGGTTGTCAGATTCCCCTGGAACTGGAGTTACAGATGGTTGTTGGCTGCCATATGGGTGCTGAGAATCAAGCCTGGGTCCTCTGCCAGAGCAGCCAATGCTCTTAACCACTGAGCCATCTCTGCAGCCCATATTCTCTCTTTCTTCTAATAAAAGACTCAAATGTTCATTCTTATGGGTGGGCAGAGCAGGTAGTTGAGACAGGGTCTCACTGTGTAGTACAGACTGGCCTGAAACTCACATCCTCCTATGCCAGCCTTCTACGTGTTGGAGTCACAGGTGTACACTGCCATACCTGGCCCAAGTATTCACTCTTGCTTCTTTTTTCTTACTCACCCATCCCCCAAAGGCATCTCTTTCCTTTTGCCTCCTACCCTGTAAGTAATGCCCTTTTGAAGAACACTACCTTGAATTTCTTGTGCCTCCATCCCTTCCTGGTAAGTGGTACTCTGACTCCCCCAGGCTGCTCACTGTCTCCTTCTTGCAGGACTTCACACCAATTCCAGGGGCACCTCCATTCTCTTTTTTAGTTTTTCTTAGGCTTCCTGCGTTCTCTGTGTAGACTTGAAGCAGGGGTGTGGAAAGATAAGTCACGAGTGTTGATGTTAGGTTGCGGCATCCACCTGTGCGTCTGCCACACCCACTCCAGTGTCGCTTGTGTAAAGTAATATGAGAAATCATATTCAAAACAGGCGGGGGAGATGTGCCCTGCGGGACTGGACCCCCTGGAGGTCCCTGGCAGAATACCCGGCTAAGATCACCCCGAGATTGAGATGCTTTCCTAGGATATTACGTTTTTCTGGTGTTGGACTTAGCATAACACTGAGCACATAAAGATCTTTTCTTAAAGCTTATAGATACAAAATAAACCTTTTGAATATGTCAAGAACTGGCAAATTAAAATGCCTCTCTTGGGCACAGGGCTTTTTCCTGGCAGCAAGAATTTTCTGCAGATCCAAAGTAAAAAGCAGACCTTTCTCCTTAACAAACAATGTAATGTAGGCTGTTAATGTATATGGCAAGATTAAAACTTGCTTCAGATCAAGAAAACAAAATAATTGCATGACAGTAATGTTCTTGCCTTACATGAATGTCCTTAAAGAAAACAGATTCCAGTGGTAAAAATGTATGATGAAAAGACATCTCTACATTAAGGTTAAAATAAAAAATTCCCCTCAAACCTAAAAATAAAAGAATTCCTTTTTCCTCTGGTCCCAGACAAAGAGGTAGATAAGACATTCCTCTTGTTAAAGCCTGGATTCTAACACTCCCCAGTAAAGCAAGCCAGAGACTAAGTCTCCTTACACCAGCCACTTATCTGACAAAAAACAAAGCTGTTAGCTGGAGCAAACAGTGGGACAGCTCTTGGTTCTCAGTAAAAATTTAAACCTTAGATTAGCAGTCAGAGTTAGAAAACTAATAGCTAACTTAGGATACTATAGGAATAAGGTTTTTACTTCAACTTAAAAGCAACTATTAACTTTAGGATGTATTTACTCTAGCCTCAGAATGGAGACATAGGACCAATATCTGCTGCTAAAGAACTTTGTAGTTATTACTCTGTGAGCTATGACTTTTCAATTATGACTTGTCTTCTTAGATGTTATTTCCTCAGTAAAGGTTGTCTTAAGGTTTCTACATTTTACTTCAAAGAAAGTTTATTTCCTAACCAAACTTTGTGATGTTTTAGTTTCCTGCTCTGAGTGCTCTGAGCTTTTCAGTTAATGTGTAAATCTTGACTTTTTTACCTACCTATGTAATTGTAAAGCTTTGCCAAAATCCTTTGTTCTGCCCTCTCCCAAAGATCACTATATAATCACTGCCCCTGTTCAATAAAGCTGCTGTAGATTTGGAAACTTCTCTTAGTTTCTCATTTCTACACGCCATTCAATCTTCACTGTGTTTTTCCTGCCAAGAGGACTCTGCAGAAATCCACGACCCCCCAAGGAGAGCTAGCCGGTAGCAGGCAGCCGGGAATGGTCGGCAACATTAGGTTTCTACATAGAGTACATCTGATGCTCAGCCGTTTTCTGGGCAAGTGCTATACCACTCATCTGTCCTCAGCTATGTACTTCTTGATGCTAATTGTGTTGAAGTTTTGGTAGTGTACTTCTCCCTCTGGCCTCCTACCATTTTTACCGTCTTCTTTCTTTTCTTTCCTCACTCCTTCCCTCTCTTCTTTACATCTACCTTCTTTTCCTTTACTCTCTCATTCTCTTTGTGAGAACTTTTCGTTGATGGTGTCCACCTTACTTGACTTCTCCGGTTCCTGTCTCTTGGTTTTTATCATGAAGAAAGTTTTGGGCTGTAAGTTTCAAAGATGCCAGGCTCAGATCAGCTCATACACTGGGGAACACATTTCTTTGTCTGGAACTGGCAGTCCAGGGCAGGTGTCCCTGGCTTGGTTCTCCAGCACGTACCGCCTCCGTGTTCAAGCAAGATGGTATCAGTATTTTTGGGTGTATAGCAAGGCCCAGGATCCACTGAGTACTGTCTTAGAGGGGGGTCCTAGAAGCAAACCCTGATTTTTGACTCATGTGCAAGTGATTTATTGATAAAATCCTTTTAGGAGAAAATGACAAAGGAGGGTGTGGCAGAGGAAGCAGGGGCCAATGAGTGCTTTGGGAGAGGTCTGAGCCAGCCTGATCCCAAGGGGACCATGGAGCATACACGACACTGTGAATGGTCCCGAGGGACACAGAGCAAGAGGGCTGTGCTTTTGTATCCCTGTACCTGTTATTGACCATACCTGGAACACGTTTCTACATGTCATTGCTAAACCAGTGTGGCTTCAACTTCTTGAGCTGTTCACATGCAGTACTAGGGATGTACCATCTTCCCAAGAAGCAGAAGAGAAAGGACTGGGTTCTGAATAGAACTGGAAGAAGGGAGGGACTGGATGAAGGCTCCATCTTGTGCCAGGCCCTGTGGCCATAGCATCGAGCATGCCCAATAAGGGGTCTCTAGTCTGGTGGCCTCACCAAGAAGACAGATGGGAATAGAGATGTCTTAGAGAGTACTTTGCTATATAGACAGGGAAGATCTCACAAAGGTGATCACATTTAAGTTGAGACCTAAAAAATGAGAGAAGAGGATTCTGGGAGAGTGAGCAACAGTGCAAAGGCTGAGAGGGAGGGACAGTACTGCTCTGTCTGAGGAGCAGCGCAGCATGAGTGTGGCTGGAGCAGAGCCGGATGAGAGGGCAGCGGTGGCCAGGAAATCTGGTGGGAAGCTGAACTGCAGTCTATGAGAAGCTGCTGAGAGCTCTGAGCAGAGAGGATCATGTGTGTGGTTAAGTAGAGAATGGATTTTAAGGAAGCTGGAGACCCATGAAGAGAATAATGTCATGTCCAGGAAAGAAACCTAGAGGCTTGGCCCAAGTTGTGGGGAAGGAGCTGGGGTGGACACATAGGGATTTGAGGGAAGAACAAGGAAAGCTACAGACGGACTAAATGCACCAAGTGCACCCACCACAGAGAAGAGGCCCAGCATCCCTCCAGGATGGTTCAGAGGACAAGGACATAGGTAGAGTGGCTACCTTACTGCTGGTGAACAGTAACGGCCTCCTGGGTCACAGGAAGACATGGTACTGTGCCTTAAGAACCGGGGATTTAACACAGGAGCACATGATTTGAGCTTTTTCAGGAAGTGGGTTGGAGTGAGTGGGGGGTAAAGGTGAAGAGCCCAGGAAGGGGAGCTGACCTAGGTCAACACTGAGAAGGAAGAAGTCAAATGGCATGGTAGAAGAGGGGGCTAAGAAAGGAGCAGGGTCAACAGGTGAAGGTTGGGGGTTCAGCCGGTGGGGTACGCCCACGGATCCAGAGATAAAGCTCCCAGCCTTTGTCCCTGGGTCCCCTGTTAGAGCAGTGGAAGGCACGAGGAGCCCCTGACTGCTGGTTTCCTCTCCGTGGGCAGAGTCACGGAGCACCTTAGCACCCTGGCCAAAGAAGTGAGCCTGGATTACGAGCGCAGCATGAACAAGATCAACTTTGACCAAATCGTCTCTTCCAAGCCCGACACATTCTCCTATGTGACACTGCCCAAGAGAGAAGAGGAAAAGGTGCCTGAGCAAGGTGAGAGCGATGGCATGGCTGCCCACCTGCTTGGCTCCCTCCCGTCTCTCTTCTAGGATGGTCCGTCCTACGCTCACAGCCTGGCACTCCCCCTTTGCTCACCACGTCTCTCATTTATCCCTTCTTTTGATCTTCCCAGGGAGGTCTGGTCAGAGGAACAAGTGGGAGGGGGAGGTCTTAAAAAATACATTTTTGTTTGTTTGTTTGTTTGTCTTTTTCAAAACAAGGTCTCCCTGTAGCCTCAGCTGTCCTGGAACTCACTCTGTAGACCAGGCTGGCCTTGAACTCACAAAGATCCACCTGTCTCCGCCTCCTGAGCACTAGGATTAAAGGCGTGTGCCACCAACACCCGGCAAAAAATAAAATTTAATTATGTGTAGTGGTACACACCTTTGATCCCAGGACCTGGGATGCAAAGGCAGATGGATCTCCATGAGATCAAGGCTAGTCTAGTCTACATAGCAACTTCTGGGCCAGCTAGGGCTATAGGGAGACCTTGTCTCAAAAAAGTAAAGTGGCTGGGCATGGTGGTAAGTGCCTTTAACCCAGCACTCAGAAGGCAGAAGCAGGCAGACCTCTGTGATATCAAGGCCAGCCTGGTCTACATAATCAATTACAGGCCAGCTGGAGCTATAGGGAGACCCTGTCTGAAAAAGAATTTAAATTTAGAAGGTGTGTGTGTGTGTGTGTGTGTGTGCGCGCGCGCGCGCGCGCGCCAGTAACTCAAAAGCCATAAGATAAATTTATCAGGAAAGCCATGGTCAGAAGTAAGTCCCAGGGCTCTGATAGTCAGGCCTAAAGAATACACAGGCTTTTCTTCCCTGAGTACCAAGCATAGAGCTGCCATTGCTACAGTCCCATGGACATGTGACAAAAGAAGTCTCAAAAAAAAAAAAAAAAAAAGAAGTCTCAGACCTCAAGAGCTGTCCTTCATTTAATCCATACTGTGTTTCCTGATCCCAGCTTCTTGTGTGTGCTATGCCCAGGATACAGGCTGCTCTGTGGATAGCTGGCACTCTGGTACCCAACTATTCTTTCCTTGGGATCCCAGGGCAGCTACAGAGCAGCCTGGCTTCATGTAGCATGAGCAGAAGACAGGAGGGGGTTCACAGGTGCCACCTACTTCGCAAAGGGGCCAGTGACAAGGGAACTTAGAGGAAGTCCCAGAACAGGAGACTCACTGTGGCCATGGGACTACTCCAGCAGGCTAGAGTAAGAAAAGGCGGCTATGTCCCTCCCCCACACACCCTGTACATTGGTAAGACCCAAACAGGTCTGATGCTGACCCCTGCCCTTCCTCCTGCAGGGCTGGTGAGTGTCCCGGAGTACCCCTTCCGGGAGCAAAAGGAAGACTTCACTTTTGTGTCCCTGCTTACTCGGCCAGAAGTCATCACAGCTCTGAGCAAGGTGCAGGCTGAGTGTAACAAGGTGACCTCCTTGTCGCTGTTCCACTCAAGCCTCTCCAAGTACAGCCGCCTAGAAGAATTTGAGCAGATCCAGTCTCAGACCTTCTCCCAGGTACCAAGGCACCATAGCTTGGGCGACGGGGACAGCAGGCCCTTAGAGCAACAGACACGGGCCCCAGGCTCCGCAAAGTGGGGAGAGTCGGCAACGGAGAGCTGGGTGGCCTTCCCTTCCAGTCCCCCCACAGCCCTGGTTGTCTTAGGGCACTCAAGCAGGAACCACACCCCATATTGTGATTCCGAAGCGCAGGCTGAGGCAGGTGGCGGACAGCCCCGCTCTGCTCCTGCCTTGCTCTTGTTCCCTGTGCCTCCCTCTGCTCCTGCCTTGCTCTTGTTCCCTGTGCCCCTCTCTGCTCCTGCCTTGCTCTTGTTCCCTGTGCCCCTCTCTGCTCCTGCCTTGCTCTTGTTCCCTGTGCCTCCCTCTGCCTGCCTTGCTCTTGTTCCCTGTGCCTCCCTCTGCCTGCCTTGCTCTTGTTCCCTGTGCCTCCCTCTGCCTGCCTTGCTCTTGTTCCCTGTGCCTCCCTCTGCCTGCCTTGCTCTTGTTCCCTGTGCCTCCCTCTGCCTGCCTTGCTCTTGTTCCCTGTGCCTCCCTCTGCCTGCCTTGCTCTTGTTCCCTGTGCCTCCCTCTGCCTGCCTTGCTCTTGTTCCCTGTGCCTCCCTCTGCCTGCCTTGCTCTTGTTCCCTGTGCCTCCCTCTGCCTGCCTTGCTCTTGTTCCCTGTGCCTCCCTCTGCCTGCCTTGCTCTTGTTCCCTGTGCCTCCCTCTGCCTGCCTTGCTCTTGTTCCCTGTGCCTCCCTCTGCCTGCCTTGCTCTTGTTCCCTGTGCCTCCCTCTGCCTGCCTTGCTCTTGTTCCCTGTGCCTCCCTCTGCCTGCCTTGCTCTTGTTCCCTGTGCCTCCCTCTGCCTGCCTTGCTCTTGTTCCCTGTGCCTCCCTCTGCCTGCCTTGCTCTTGTTCCCTGTGCCTCCCTCTGCCTGCCTTGCTCTTGTTCCCTGTGCCTCCCTCTGCCTGCCTTGCTCTTGTTCCCTGTGCCTCCCTCTGCCTGCCTTGCTCTTGTTCCCTGTGCCTCCCTCTGCCTGCCTTGCTCTTGTTCCCTGTGCCTCCCTCTGCCTGCCTTGCTCTTGTTCCCTGTGCCTCCCTCTGCCTGCCTTGCTCTTGTTTTCTTTCTGTGTCTGTCTCTTCCATGGCTGCTTCTGAACCTCATATTCTCTGCCTCCCCCTGAGCAGCCCTAGACTCCAGCTGTCACATGACTATGTTGGCCAGCAGAGCTCAGCAGTGAACTGTGGGGAGTCCCCTCCATGGTCACATGAGTCCTTAGTGCACCTCAAGAACCCTGCCACACTGTCTTCCGGCATGGCAGTGATGGCTGTAAGTCCTGCGGCTGCTTCATGACCTTTATCACATGCTCTCCAGGTACAGATGTTCCTCAAGGACAGCTGGGTCAGCACGCTGAAAGTAGCCATGCGCAGCAGCCTGCGGGACATGAGCAAAGGCTGGTACAACCTGTATGAGACCAACTGGGAGGTGTACCTCATGTCCAAGCTGCGCAAACTGATGGAACGCATCAAGTACCTGCTGCAGGACACGCTGCGCTTCCTGGTGCAGGACTCACTGAGCAGCTTCTCGCAGTTCATCGGTGATGCCTGCTGCAGTGTGCTCGAGTGCACTGAAGACATGGTCTGGGGTGAAGACATCATGAACAGTCCCTACAGGTGGGCTCGCTAGTCAGAGACACCTGCTCCTAGCCTTCCCCCACCGACTGGATTGAGCAGCCAAGCTAGTGTGCCTGACACAGCAAGTCCTGGGCATTAGGAAGAGACTCGGGGTTCCTCAGAGGTGTCCCCTCCAGCTCTGCTTCACTCACTCAGTCACTCTTTGAGTTACTCAGTTGATAATACTAAACCCTTGATATGACGCAGGTACAGTTCTAAGGGACTCTGACTTGTGCCTACTGTGACAGGGAGTACAGCACAGCAAACCATATATTAGACCCTCCATTGCCAATTTTGTGAGGGACTGTGGTACTCTAGAGGTGAACCTTTGTGGTAGCATCAGGCAGGAGGCGGCATCTGAAAAATGAGGATACGGAGGCAACTGGAACAGAAGCACCAAGGGTAGAAAGGAATCGGGACAGCTGAAGAGGTCACCTAGCAGGCGTAGCTAGAGTGAAAGGGCAGTAGGCCTGGTCAGGAGAGACAAGAAGAGGTCAGAGGAACGGTGTAGATCACCAAGGGCCTCCTAGAGTCACGAGTAGGGGCTAGATCTACATTCAGTGAGTTAGAAACCATCAGGAGATCGCTTGCTGGGATCCAACATTGGGGCTGTTATTATGCCTCAAACATCTAAGCTGAGGATGGTGGGATCTCAGGGATAGCATGGGGCTTCTAGCAGGTGCCTGGGCCTGGCCAGTCTATACAATGACCTCAGGACATGGGGGTGCTCCTCTCTCTGGTGCTCCCAGAATCTCTGAGCTTAACATAGGAGTACAGGAATCTTTATGGCTGGCCTTAGTCTTTCTCTCTGGTAACTTGGGGGACGGGGTTCTAGGAGGAAGGAGTAGATGAGACAGTGCCAGGCATGGAGAAGTTGGAGGCCACAGTGTTTGCAGGAAGGGCAGGGCATCATCATCCAACCCAGTTGTTGTCCCACAGACCCCAGAAGAATCCCCTGTTCATCGTAGACTTGGTGCTGGACACCTCAGGGGTCCACTACAGTACACCCCTGGAGCAGTTTGAGACAACTCTACTCAATCTTTTTGACAAGGGAATCTTGGCTACCCATGCAGTGCCTCAGCTGGAGAAGGTATGTGCCATAGGCTGGGTGGGCAGGGCTGGAGCACCTGCTGCCGTACCTGCTGAGAGCCACAGAACGCTGCCAATACCAGAGCAGTTAAACTTTAGCATGGCCCTCCCACTGATAAGCAGTGGGCTTGGCCCTGAAATTCATGGATATCTCCTTTAATCCTCACCACAAGTTGAACTGCCAGCCAGCTATTATCACCACTACCTGGTACACTGGGGAAACCTAGCTCACAGAACTGCTTAGTGTCAGGATGTCAGCTTGAATCTTGGACTTGCTAGACTGATCCTGCTGCAGCTGCATCCTCCACACCCTCTTCACTCCTCCAGCTCCTGGCCCCTTTCCCCTTCTCAGGTGTGGACACAGGTAGACTTACACACACTAGTGTCCAAGGTCTCCACAGGTCACCACCACTGCACACAGTCCACTCCTCAGGCCTAGGAGCCCGTACCACTCCTGTCTCTTCCTGTCTGTCCTGCTGCTCTGTCAGAACATCAGCCGTCTGCATGGGCTGAGTCAGGTTAGGCCATTGTCATTTCTGAGACATGTCACTGTAAGCCCTTCCTCCACCTCCCTGCCATACTGGCTGTGCTTCCCCACACACTTGCTCTGCTCTTTGGAAGCATGCCTCTCATCTCCACCCTCTACCCACTTACTCACCCAGCTCTGCCCTCTCCTCCCCTCCCTCAAAGCTGGTGATGGAGGACATCTTTATCAGCGGCAACCCCCTGCTGGAGTCAGTGGGGCTTCATGAGCCACTGGTGCAGGAACTACGGGCCAGTATCACCAATGCCATTCGCAGGGCCATGATCCCACTGCAGGCCTATGCTAAGGAGTACAGAAAGTACTTGGAGTTGAACAACAGTGACATTGGCACCTTCCTCAAGTATGTGTGTGTGTGTGTGTGTCTGTGTCTGTGTCTGCGTCTGTGCAGCCTGAATGTGTCTGTGCATTCATCTTCTAGCACCCCACTTAACCATCCTCTGCTCCCCCAAACACACTGTCCTCAGGGCCTACAAGGATCAGTGCCCATCAGCACAGGAGGTGCGTGAGGTGGTAATGACCCACCTGAAGGAAAAAGAGATCCTAGACAACTCACTACCCAGTAACATCGTCATTGGGCCATTCTATATCAATGTTGACAATGTCAAACAGAGCCTGTCCAAAAAGCGCAAGTCCCTGGCCACTTCCATGCTGGACATCCTGGCCAAAAACCTGCACAAGGAGGTGGACTCTGTAAGCACCTACCCATCTGGGCCCAGTGACCGCAGCCCCACCCAAGAAGCTCTGCTCACACGCTGCACTCCCACTAGCAAGATGCCTCAGGCAAGGTCTAGAGTGTCTTCAGGTGCCAAGGCCCATGAAGGGACCTGGAAGTCGCCCTACTTGATCCCTGTCTGCAAGCAGGGAGCTGCCCCATATAGTAATAGAATACCGATACCTCCATCCCTAGATTTAGAGAGACCTAGGAAGCTTTCATGAAGGACAGCCTGAGCTGTTAGGAGGCCCCAGGACCTTGAAGGAGAAACAGGCCCCAGGGAAGGCAAGGCACACAGCTCTTGCCAGCACCCTCTGTCCACAACCCCCAGATCTGCGAGGAATTCCGCAGCATAAGCCGCAAGATCTACGAGAAGCCCAACAGCATCGAGGAGCTCGCCGAGCTTCGCGACTGGATGAAGGGCATCCCTGAGAAGCTGGTGTTTCTAGACGTGAGTGTCCCGGGGCTTGAAGGAGTCAGATGTTGGATGGCATATGCCCAAATTCAGGGCCAAGAGACACAGGCTATTGTCCAGAGACTCCGGGCTGGGGCAGGCAGGACCTGGGATATCAGAGCCACAGAGCGAGGTCAAGCAGACGTTCAGGGACCAGTGGTGCTGAAGATTATGGATGCAGCAGAGGGTTGGAGCTGTGCTGTCTGGGAGGTTAGGAAGGCTGAAGGCATGGGTCAGAGGATTGAAACCAGAAGCATGGTGATGTGGGTCCTGAAGTTCCGAGCCTGGCCCTGCAATCTGCTGAAGCTTCCCCTCTCTGGATAAAAAGCACCCTCTCCCTAGTAGTACCCAGAGCCCTGTGCCAGTAACCCCTCCCCAGCATGACTCCTCACTGCCTGCCCTCTCAGGAATGGATCACGAAGGTCATGGCAGACTATGAGGTCATGGATGAATTTCTTTACAACCTCAGTGTAGAGGACTTCAATGACAAGTAAGTGGGACCATTGTCCCTTACACTGGACATCGGGCGGGCAGCAAAAGACAGGCAAGAGATTCTGAGCTGTAGTGACTAGCACATGTGCCAGGTGTCACTGCTACCATGAACGCTCTGCAAGGTGCTATAGCCATGTTCTGCATAGGGGCCATGACCAGGCAGGGCCAGGTGATCTATGGACAGAAAGAAATCATGTGTGGGAGCAAATTATTTTGGTCGATAGTCCCTGTCCCTGTCCAGTTAATAGCCTGACATGCATATATAAACTGAACACAGAGTGGTTAGGGAGCAGTTAGAGAAAGTTAAGGTAGCCTGGTAGGCAGCTCTGGCCAACTAGAAACCCCTCACCCAGGCCTGCCTCCCAGGTGGGAGTGTCAAGACCTCAGGGTCATGCCCGCCATCCCCAGCATACCAGCCTGACAAGGCCTCATGCACAGAAGGGGCCTTCCCCAGGCTTAGCATCCGTAAGCCAGCTGCAGGTAGAACTTTAAAACCCACTGATACCCTATGTTAACTAGCAGAGAGAGTTGGTCTGATATAAGGGAAGCTGGCCTGATGGCCCTGGTTTGTTGCAAAAGGCACAAAGTTTACAGATTTGCTCTGCGTCCTCTGAGGTCCAGAGTTTCAAATGAAACTTGAGATCCCTCGTCTCTTGTTCCCCCTTTTCCCTTGACATTCCATGGGCACATCAGAGCTCACTGGATGCTGAGCAGTCCCTAGAAGGCAGGGCAAGGGTTGTCTCCCACAGGTGGCATGAGCTACCTTCCAGCTTACCTGGACGTCCCAGTTGCCCAATCTCAGCAGGCTCCCGCTGAGACCCGGATTCTCTTGTCCCCTCCCCACGCCCTGCCCTGCACATCCCCTAGCTGCCTGGGTGTCAGGCCTGGGTACCTGGTAGGATGTCTCTGCCTGTCCTTTCTAGCCCATCATTTCAGATGTGGCTTTTCCCCCAATCCCTACCCCACCCCTGCCAGGTGGGCTGCCAGCAACTGGCCCTCTAAGATCCTCTGGCAGATAGACATGGTGCGGCAGCAGCATATTGAGGATGAAGAGAAGTTCCGCAAAATCCAGCTCATGGACCAGAACAACTTCCAGGAGAAGCTGGAAGGGCTGCAGGTGGGGCTGGGCCAAGGGCTCTGCTAGGACATGCTCTCCACCACACACACACGCGCACACACACACACACACACACACACACACACACACACACACTCTGCTCCTTGCCTGGCCCGACATCTTGCATTTAGGAGGTGTCCTGTCATTGTGTGATAAATGAATGTGAAGAGATGAATGAAAAAAAATGGCTGAATGAACTGAAAGGCCAAAAAGATGCCTGGATAGAACATTTCAAAAAACTTAAGGGTAGTGGACTCCAATTCTTCCATTGTGGTACTGGCACCCCAGTGGGCAGTGAGCACAATGCTTAGGGCTCTGGGTCTGTTCCCCCAACCTAGAAAGCTCCTGAGCAAAGCTCCCTTAGAGCTAGGAATGGATGCCCAGTATGTGGGATGCATGGCTATCATGGGGCTTGGGCACATCTGACCTTTGCCTTTGGCCCACAGCTGGTGGTGGCTGGCTTCTCTACCCACATGGACATTTCACGAGCACACGAAATTGCCAACGAGGTGCGGCGGGTCAAGAAACAGCTGAAGGACCATCAGCAGTTGGCGGCGCTCTACAACAACCGCGAGCGAATCTTTGGCTTGCCTACGACCAATGTAGGTTTCCTGTGGGCACCTTACCCTCCTACTTCCCAGGGCTTGAGGAAGAAACTTAGATCTGCGGCTACATCAGAGCCCAGCCCCTGGGTGGCAGCGCTCAGGTGTGCTGGGGGTAGAGCTGAGCCCACTCCAGAGTGCAGATAACCTTCCTCAGCTCTCAGGACAGAGAAGCCAGTGTAACCAAGCAGGAGGCTTCTAAGGGTCAGCCTGGGCCTCACTTAGACCCTCAGCCACCAGTGGCTTGGTTGGACGGGAGGAAGGGAAGCCAGGACTGGATTCATGGGGTAAGGATCAGGGATAGTTTTGAGGAACAAGAAAGGAAAGACTTAGCCAAAGGAGAGACAGCGTGGAGAAAACCCAGAAACCCACCCCTACCTTTTGCTTCTACAGTACGACAAGCTCTCAAGAATGGTGAAGGAGTTCCAGCCCTACCTAGACCTCTGGACCACAGCCTCAGACTGGCTGCGCTGGTCTGAGAGCTGGATGAACGACCCCCTGTCAGCCATTGATGCTGAGCAACTGGAGAAGAGTGTGGTCGAGTCCTTCAAGACAATGCACAAGTGTGTGAAGCAGTTCAGGGACATCCCAGGTAGCTGAAAGTATTTGCCAGGGGAGCCTCCACAGAGGTCCTGGCTCAACAGGGTCTGTGCTTCCCTGCCCAGTGCTGGTCAGACAGCTTGACAACAGTCCATCCTTTCCTGGGATCCCTCCCTGGATCCATTGCCTTTCATGCCCTTCTGCCTACCCTGCAGCCTGCCAGGACGTGGCCCTGGACATCCGAGCCCGCATTGAGGCGTTCAAGCCATACATCCCACTGATCCAGGCACTTCGCAACCCTGGCATGCGGAACCGGCACTGGGAGAGACTGTCCAATGAGATCAACTTCAACGTCAGGCCCAAGGCCAGTCTGACCTTTGCCCGCTGCCTTGAGATGAACCTCCAGGATCATATTGAAAGCATTAGCAAGGTGGCAGAGGTGGCTGGCAAGGAGTATGCCATTGAGCAGGTGGGCAGCCAGCTCTCAGGAGCCCCGCCCCAACCCCCCAGGCCATGCCGGACAGCCTGGCCTTCAGCCTTTGCAGTGACAGCTATTTAGGAGGATGACAGTCGTAGCTCCATCCCTAGGGTCCCTATACTCATGGTGGAGGGAGTGCATTCTGTTAAGTTAGTTACTAATGTAACAAAGTACTTTCCACTGTGCTCACCTTTACTATTAGTCCTCATTTTCCCCTCTCAAGCCCCCAGCAATTAGCTGATAGCATTATTATCATTTAAACAGATGAATACAGGCACTGAGAATGTCACTAGCCTAGAAGTATGAGTCCCTTGATCAACCCACATTCCAATAAATCAATCAATCAATCAATCAATCAATAAATGCTTTAAGACTGAGGGAGGCTCAGAAGTGCCCAAGGTGACACATTCTGTAAGGCACCCCTAACCGGCACCTAACTGCATGTTGTACACACACACACACACACAAACACACAAGGTGACACATTCTGTAAGGCACCCCTAACCGGCACCTAACTGCATGTTGTACACACACACACACACACACACACACACACACAAGGTGACACATTCTGTAAGGCACCCCTAACCGGCACCTAACTGCATGTTGTACACACACACACACACACACACACACACACACACACACACACAGAGCAAATGTATAAGCAGATCCCTGAATTCAGACAGAGATCCATAGGACACTTGCTGATCAGGCAAGCTGAGAATATTTTCCAGTGGGGCCTGCATGACAGTCATGGCCTGGCAGGGTCCATTCTGTTCGGCATGACGGGAGGCCCTTTCCTGGGCCCAGCCCTGACTGTCTCCCATCCCAGGCACTAGACAAGATGGAAAAGGAGTGGTCCACCATCCTGTTCAACGTGCTGCCTTACAAGGAGACAGACACCTACATCCTCAAGAGTCCAGACGAAGCCTCCCAGCTGCTTGATGACCACATCGTCATGACCCAGAGCATGTCCTTCTCGCCCTTCAAGAAGCCCTTTGAGCAGCGCATTAACTCCTGGGAAAACAAACTGAAGCTGACCCAGGTGGGCCTTCCTGCTCTCCCACCCCCACTCTCAAGGTACCCTGTTCTTCAAGTGGTGCTTACTGTATCTGAGTGGAACTCAAAGCATGGAGCACCTTGGAACCTGTTCCCCTGGCTCCTGACTCACTGACTGGCCTCCATCTGGAAGAGGGTGAGTGGGATGGAGGGGCCACCCATACAGAAGGCCTGCTGAAAGAGGCCGGGGGCTGAGGAAAGGATGGAGCTTAAAAGTTCAAAATGTGACTTCCTAAACTTGTGACAGTCTAGTAATTGGAACTTTGTGCGCCAGACACTACAAGGCCCCTCAGTACTCTTTCCTACCCTGTCCTGAGCCTCCCAATTTCCATCTCATTGGGTGCTAATTTGGGAAGAGGGGCCAGGGTGCAGGGGACTGCTACTGTCTCTGGCTCTCAAGGCCAGAGACAGGGTCTACCTGAAGAACACTAGAGAGAGGACAAGCCAGAAGGTGTGTCCGCCTCTGCCTGGGCTTCTCCGGGTTGACTAGTGAAGGCCAGAAGTGAAGAGGGGTTATCCATGTACCTGCCCTGGTCAGCACTGGCTCATCTGTGTACCTGCCCTGGTCAGCACTTTCTCATCTGTGCACCTGCTCTGGTCAGCACTCTCTCGTCTGTGTACCTGCCCTGGTCAGCACTGGCTCATCTGTGTACCTGCCCTGGTCAGCACTGGCTTATCTGTGTACCTGCCCTGGTCAGCACTGGCTTATCTGTGTACCTGCCCTGGTCAGCACTGGCTCATCTGTGTACCTGCCCTGGTCAGCACTGGCTCATCTGTGTACCTGCTCTTGTCAGCACTGTCTCATCTGTGTACCTGCCCTGGTCAGCACTGGCTTATCTGTGTACCTGCCCTTGTCAGCACTGTCTCATCTGTATACCTGCCCTGCTCAGCACTGGGTCATCTGTGTACCTGCCCTGGTCAGCACTGTCTTAGCTGTGTACCTGCCCTGGTCAGCACTGGCTTATCTGTGTACCTGCCCTGGTCAGCACTGTCTTATCTGTATACCTGCCCTGCTCAGCACTGGCTCATCTGTGTACCTGCTCTGGTCAGCACTGTCTCATCTGTGTACCTGCCCTTGTCAGCACTGTCTTATCTGTGTACCTGCCCTGGTCAGCACTGGCTCATCTGTATACCTGCCCTGGTCAGCACTGTCTTATCTGTGTACCTGCTCTGGTCAGCACTAGCTTATCAGTGTACCTGCCCTGGTCAGCACTGTCTCATCTGTGTACCTGCCCTGGTCAGCACTGTCTCATCTGTGTACCTGCCTTGGTCAGCACTGTCTTATCTGTGTACCTGCCCTGGTCAGCACTGTCCTATCTGTGTACCTGCCCTGGTCAACACTGTCCTATCTGTGTACCTGCCCTGGTCAGCACTGTCCTATCTGTGTACCTACCCTGATCAGCACTGGCTTATCTGTGTACCTGCCCTGGTCAGCACTGGCTCATCTGTATACCTGCCCTGGTCAGCACTGTCTTATCTGTGTGCCTGCTCTGGTCAGCACTGTCTCATCTGTGTACCTGCCCTGGTCAGCACTGTCTTATCTGTATACCTGCCCTGCTAAGCACTGGCTCATCTGTGTACCTGCCCTGGTCAGCACTAGCTTATCTGTGTACCTGCGCTGGTCAGCACTGTCTCATCTGTGTATCTGCCCTGGTCAGCACTGGCTTATCTGTATACCTGCCCTGGGCAGCACTGTCTTATCTGTGTACCTGCCCTGGTCAGAACTGGCTCATCTGTGTACCTGCCCTGGTCAGCACTAGCTTATCTGTGTACCTGCCCTGGTCAGCACTGGCTGATCTGTGTACCTGCCCTGGACAGCACTGTCTATCTGTGTACCTGCCCTGGTCAGCACTGTCCTATCTGTGTACGTGCCCTGGTCCTGCCCTGGTCAGCACTGTCCTATCTGTGTACGTGCCCTGGTCAGCACTGGCTTATCTGTGTACCTGCCCTGGTCAGCACTGTCTCATCTGTGTACCTGCCCTGGTCAGCACTGGCTTACCTGTGTACCTGCCCTGGTCAGCACTGTGTTATCTGTGTACCTGCTCTTGTCAGCACTGTCTCATCTGTGTACCTGCTCTGGTCAGCACTGGCTCATCTGTGTACCTGCCCTGGTCAGCACTAGCTTATCTGTGTACCTGCCCTGGTCAGCACTGGCTCATCTGTGTACCTGCTCTGGTCAGCACTGTCTCACCTCTGTACCTGCCCTGCTCAGCACTGTCTTATCTGTGTACCTGCTCTGGTCAGCACTGTCTTATCTGTGTACCTGCTCTGGTCAGCACTGGCTTATCAGTGTACCTGCCCTGGTCAGCACTGTCTCATCTGTATACCTGCCCTGGTCAGCACTGTCTCATCTGTGTACCTGCCTTGGTCACCACTGTCTTATCTGTGTACATGCCCTGGTCAGCACTGTCCTATCTGTGTACCGGCCCTGGTCAACACTGTCCTATCTGTGTACCTGCCCTGGTCAGCACTGTCCTATCTGTGTACCTACCCTGGTCAGCACTGGCTTATCTGTGTACCTGCCCTGGTCAGCACTGGCTTATCTGTGTACCTGCCCTGGTCAGCACTGTCTTATCTGTGTACCTGCTCTTGTCAGCACTGTCTTATCTGTGTACCTGCTCTGGTCAGCACTGGCTCATCTGTGTACCTGCCCTGGTCAGCACTGGCTCATCTGTGTACCTGCCCTGGTCAGCACTGGCTTATCTGTGTACCTGCCCTGGTCAGCACTGTCTTATCTGTGTACCTGCCCTGGTCAGCACTGTCTTATCTGTGTACCTGCTCTGGTCAGCACTGTCTCATCTGTGTACCTGCCCTGGTCAGCACTGTCTCATCTGTGTACCTGCTCTGGTCAGCACTGTCTCATCTGTGTACCTGCCCTGGTCAGCACTGTCTCATCTGTGTACCTGCCCTGGTCAGCACTGTCTTATCTGTGTACCTGCCCTGGTCAGCACTGTCTCATCTGTGTACCTGCTCTGGTCAGCACTGTCTCATCTGTGTACCTGCCCTGGTCAGCACTGTCTCATCTGTGTACCTGCCCTGGTCAGCACTGTCTTATCTGTGTACCTGCCCTGGTCAGCACTGTCTCATCTGTGTACCTGCTCTGGTCAGCACTGTCTCATCTGTGTACCTGCCCTGGTCAGCACTGTCTCATCTGTATACCTGCTCTGGTCAGCACTGTCTTATCTGTGTACCTGCCCTGGTCAGCACTGGCTCATCTGTGTACCTGCTCTGGTCAGCACTGTCTCATCTGTATACCTGCTCTGGTCAGCACTGTCTCATCTGTATACCTGCTCTGGTCAGCACTGGCTCATCTGTGTACCTGCCCTGGTCAGCACTGGCTTATCTGTGTACCTGCCCTGGTCATCACTGTCTCATCTGTGTACCTGCCCTGGTCAGCACTGTCCTATCTGTGTACCTGCTCTCGTCAGCACTGTCTCATCTGTGTACTTGCCCTGGTCAGCACTGTCTTATCTGTGTACCTGCTCTGGTCAGCACTGTCTTATCTGTGTACCTGCTCTGGTCAGCACTGGCTTATCAGTGTACCTGCTCTGGTCAGCACTGTCTCATCTGTGTACCTGCCCTGGTCATCACTGACTTTGGACCTTCCTCCTTTGTCCACACTGTCTCCTCCACCCTAGTTCCAGCCCTATCTCCCATCTCCTCCCAGGCTCAGCACGAGTACCTCACCAACCTGCCTTACCTGCCTTCAGGGTATTCTCTTGGCCAAAGGGTTGTCCCATGTGCTGGGCCATTAGTAATCCTCAGGCAAAATGACCACTGTGGGTTCCTGGAGAGCAGGATCATAGCCTCTTCCCCTGCTCCTCCTGGTAGACCTGGCTCATAATACAAAGCTAATCCGTGTCCACCTCACAAACAGAGTGAATAAGTGAGTTTGCTTTGATGGGAGAAGATCAATCCTGAGTGAGGAGATGGGAGGTAGAAGGGAGAATGGCTTCTTTTGAAGACATCTCACCCTTGGATGAAAGCATCATTTTAGGGACCCTCAAACTTAAGTCCAGGAAGCTCAGAATCCTCGGATCATAAGCCCAGAAGTCCTCCAGGGAGAGGAGACTGATTTAGTCTCCCAGGCACCAAGTAACTTTTCTGTCACCTCCATGTTTGCCTCTCACAAAAAAAGTGCAGCAGCCCAGGCCTTCTGGAGGTGTGGGTGTCCGGGCAGCCCATGGGATTGAGGGACTTCTCCGGAGGGTAGGGATCCCTACACATCTCTCTTCCCTGGAGTTCCATGCTGATGGCACCTTCTGAAGTTACTCTGTGGCACGGGTACCAGCGTTTCTGCCCTGAACTCTGATGGGGTGATACGTCTCCATCATGGAGGCTGAACCCAACCTGGGCCCTGGGATCTGACAGTCCATGGTCTGGCCTGCCTGCCCAGGAGGTGCTGGAGGAGTGGCTGAACTGCCAGCGGTCCTGGCTCTACCTGGAGCCCATCTTTAGCTCTGAGGACATCATGAGGCAGCTGCCTGTGGAGAGCAAGCGCTACCAGACCATGGACCGGATCTGGAGGAAGATCATGAAGAACGCCTTTGAAAACCGAGAGGCGAGCTCCATGGGCTGGGACAGCAGCTGGGATAACCCCAAGAGGCCCTAGTCATACTGCTGAGGGCCTCTGGATCACTTCTCTTCCTGAACAAGAACTAAAGAACGTGTCCGAGCTGTGGTTTGCCCCCCCCCCCCCCGTCCTCGGGCGTGGGCCCCTGGCTCTGGAGGTGCTCCTCGGCAGCACAATATCTAGTGGGTGTTATTTTTTTTCTCCTGGGAATCCATAGACCATATTAGCATTTTAAAGTCGCTGACAAGTCCTGCAGTAAACAAACTCCTTAGCGTTATTTAACCCTCTTTTTCTGACCACAGAATTTTTTCCTGTGTGTTGGGAGAGCTGATGGAGGTAGTCCAAGCCCGGGGACAATTTCTTGCCCCTTCCTGGGCTTCCATGAGGGTCTCCAGATGGCATGGATATTCTCCACTAAGACTGTCTTGCCACTTGCCACTTGGACATGCTCATTTCTCTCCTGGCCTGGGCTGGTCCCTGCAGGTGATCAATGTGTGCTCTGATCAGAGGCTGCTGGACAGACTGCGGGACTGCAACAAGCTTCTGGACCTTGTGCAGAAGGGCCTCAGAGAGTACCTGGAGACCAAGCAGTCTGCCTTCCCCAGGTGTGCTCCACAGCCAGGCATACACTTTGGTGTTGGCCTCGGGGCAGGGCCTTCAAGTGCCCTGCAAAGCTTAGGGTACAGATGCCATGTTAGTGATGTTGGAGGAGCCCTCCTGACCTACTTACTCCCTCATCCCTGTTCTCCTGGCAGATTCTACTTCCTGTCAGATGATGAACTACTGGAGATCTTGTCACAGACCAAGGATCCCACAGCTGTGCAGCCCCACCTGCGCAAATGCTTCGAGAACATTGCCCGGGTATGTCAATGGGCTGAGGCTCAGGGACAGCACACCCAGGCACACCTCAGGGGGCAGATCTCTCCTCATGCCAATCCCTCTTAGTAGATATGAGGTGGTGAGCAAGACCCTAGTCCTCAGAGACATACCTGGGACTGGTAGGAGGTTAGCTACACAGCTGCCCCCTCCACACAGGACTGGGAGATCCTGGGGTCCTAACTCAGCCAGAAGCTCCTGTCTTCCCAACATACTGAGGCCTGTGAAGGACAGGGACACAGAGAACAGGCCTAGCCTCCTTCCCTAAGTATTGGAGCCTGGCCATAACTGGAGAGAGGCAAACACATCCTGCTAAACTACAAGCAGGAAAGGCCCGGTGAAGGCAGACACTGGGGTCCCTGTGTACAAAGCTGGCTTCTTTAAAGGGGAGAGCTCCAGCTGGGACAGCCTGGGACTGAGGCAGGCCCTCGGGCATACTGGGGTGACCTACCCGACTCCTTGTTGTCCATAGCTGCTGTTCCAGGAAGACCAGGAGATCACACACATGTACTCAGCAGAGGGCGAGGAGGTGAAGCTATCCTTCTCCATCTATCCCAGCAGCAACGTGGAGGAGTGGCTGCTGGAGGTGGAGCGCAGCATGAAGACCAGTGTGCGGGACATCATCGAGAGGGCCATCAAGGCCTACCCCACCGTGAGCATAGCCTTCCTGCTCTGACTCAGTGTGCCACCTCCCCAGGGCCTCTCGGCTCCCACTGCCTCCACCTCAGGCCACTCTGTCACCCTCAGAAGGCCCAGTGTTTGATAGCTGCTGTCTTTTTGGCAGGCTGGTAGAATTAACAATTTGAGCCCAGAGCTTGAAAGACCAAAGCACAGATAATATTCAAGGGTCTGACCTGGTAGCCTGGTCATGCTGCTCATGTTGTCTTCCCAGATGCTCAGGACCGAGTGGGTCCTGAACTGGCCTGGCCAGGTGACCATTGCTGGCTGCCAGACATTCTGGACAATGGAAGTGGCCCAGGCGCTTGAGGATGGCAACGTCAGTAGCCAGTTGTTCCCCCAGCTCTCCCAACAGGTAAGAGAAGAGGATTGGTGCTCAGAGCACCTCAAGCCCCAGTTCTCCTGGGAACATTTTCCTATACTGAGCCTGGAAGAGACCAAAGGTTCAAAGAACCAGTCAGACTTGGCAGCACCATCCGGAGGACTGAGACTCTGGGGACAGCTGAGACCAGGCAGTGTCCCTCTGCGGGGTGAGTGAGGCGGTCGCCGGGTCACTCCTGAACCAGCCTCCAGTCACTGGACAGACTCTGCCCAGCATGAATGTGCAGATGCCACAGTATGCCACAGAGGGAGTTGCCTGCCATACGTGTGCCTTCAGTGGACTCCCTTGGCCTGGTCTCTGCTCTCTTCCTATTCCAGACCAGCAGAAGACCCCAGAATACAGGGGCTATTTGTGGCAAAATCCTGCCCCCTGTGCAAGGGATGGGCAGGGGTGGAGCCCGGATACACAGTATACTGCCTTCCTTCAGCTCAGTGACCTGGTGGCCCTGGTCCGGGGGAAGCTGTCCCGAATGCAGCAGGCAGTTCTGTCTGCGCTCATTGTCATTGAAGTCCATGCCAAGGATGTGGTGAGCAGGCTGATCAAAGAAAATGTGGTCAGTGTGAATGACTTCGAGTGGATCTCACAGCTCAGGTGAGGGCTCAGAGGACCACCCCAGGGCCAAGGTGGCCGCTAGGATGAAACCAGGCTGTTCTCTGCCCTCGGAGCCGCAAACTGGGTGGGGATACTTTTGTGCCCTCTTTCCCTAAAAGAACCCCCTCCCTCAACTGGATACCTACCAAGTGTCCTGTGGCCCCATAGTCAGAAATCCATGTTCCCATACTGTCAGGTACTACTGGACAGATAACAACCTGTATATCCGTGCTGTGAATGCTGAGTTCATCTACGGCTATGAGTACCTGGGCAACAGCGGGAGGCTGGTGATCACGCCCCTCACTGACAGGTGAAGGCCCTACCCAGCTGGGCACTGAGGAAGGGAAATAGATAGCCTCAGGTCAGCCAGCCTAGCAGACCCCTGAACAAACCCCAGCAGGGCTGGGAAGCAGGACGGGGGAGCACCGCAAAGGCAGCCACAGGCTTAGATGACTAACCCCACGGTCAGAGAGGAGAAGCAGCCACCCATCTACCGGGCCCTGAAGGAGGCAGCTCCCCGGAGCTATGGAAGCCCCCAGGAAGGGGAGCACCCAGGGTGCTGTGCCCCAGGCCCACTTCCCCTCACTCCCACAGATGCTATCTGACTCTGACTGGAGCCCTGCACCTCAAGTTCGGAGGTGCACCAGCCGGGCCAGCTGGCACAGGGAAGACTGAGACCACCAAGGACCTGGGCAAGGCCTTGGCCATACAGACAGTTGTGTTCAACTGCTCTGACCAGCTGGACTTCATGGCCATGGGCAAGTTCTTCAAGGGCCTGGCCAGGTGAGGCTGGGTGCGAGGTGGCATGGGACAGTAGGAGAAGGTCGTGGGGGGCAAGGGGATGGGGGGAGTCAGAATTTTGGCCCAGTGGGCACTGGGGTTGGTGGCAAGCATGGATTCTAGCTAAGCTGGAGGACTCAACACAGAGAGCTTCCTCCGCAGTGAAGTTGGAGGAATGTTGAAGAGTGCCAGGCAGGCTGTGAGCACGTGTCCTGCCCACATTTTACCTTGCTTAGTGCCGGAGCCTGGGCCTGCTTTGACGAGTTCAACCGTATTGACATTGAGGTGCTGTCTGTGGTGGCACAGCAAATCACCACCATCCAGAAGGCACAGCAACAGCGGGTGAGCCTTGGGCACCCCACACTGCTGGGATACTCCCTCCTCACTACCACAGCCCAGCCACAACACTGCCATTCTGCAAGTCCCGCACTGGAAATGAGAAGCCAGGTGCTTGGGCCTCCCTAGGCCAGCCTGTCATCCCACAGGAGTATGGAAATGCCCACCACCACCCACAACTCTTTGTCCACAGGGTTTTTATAGCCTGTCCAAAACCTAACATGCTTTCCCTAGTCTGTGGACAGCCAAAGCTGTTGCAGGTAAAGGGGTCCCTTCCCCTACTCTGGCCCTCATAGAAAGCCCAAGGCAGTGGTCCTCTTACCAGCCTCGTTCAGGGTAGCCAGGAACCCTGTCGCAGGACAAGAGCTGAGAGGCTGACAATTCCTGCTCAAAGTAGGGTCTTTGGTCTTCTTCAGGGCTTGTTTGCCTGAGTACAGGGAGGTAAGTCAGGACCTGCAGGTGGAGAAAGTGGAAAGCAGAACTGTATGGAGACCTCCAAGGGATTGGAGTCGGACCTGGGAGCCCGTGGGTGCTCACTGGGATGAAGTCTTAGGCTAGATCCTGGGAGAGGATTCATGATCAGGGATCATGACCTCTGCTGCCAAGTGGCATGAGGGAGCCCACCCAGGGAATATGACAGGCCTGAGCATCTTCCAACGTAGGACAAACCCCGACACACATGCAGGTGGAGCGCTTCATGTTCGAGGGTGTGGAGATCCCCCTTGTACCATCCTGCGCCGTGTTTATCACCATGAACCCAGGATATGCCGGCCGCACAGAGCTGCCTGATAACCTGAAGGCAAGTTCAGGCCCAGGGCAGCCAGAAGGGAACAGAGCTCTAGCCTGCACTCCAAGATGTTAAATCCCTGATTCACGAATACGCAGCTGCCAGCATCAGGAACTAGGATTTCCTAGGCAGTGTTTCTACCCAGGGATGCTGAGCCCCATTTCCAGCTATTGGGGAGGGGTGTCCTGGGCTTAGGTTTAGGGTATGGGGGAAATATGGCTGCCTGTGGGGGTTTGGGACATTTTATAGGAACTGCTAAGCTAGGCTTGTGGGGAAAATGGGAAGAGCGAGAGCAGGTTCCGACCAGCACAAAGGATCTGTTTCTAATGGGGGGAGCTGCCTAGTCACAGAGGAGCGAAAGCCTCGGCAGGACAGGTGAGATGCGGAGGGGAATCCCAGCGTTAGCTAACGATCAGATAGTCCAGAGGATGGATGATGCTCTGGGCAGGGCTGAGACCCATTCCTCACGCGTGTGCTGTGTGGCCAGGCCCTCTTCCGGCCCGTGGCCATGATGGTCCCCGATTACGCCATGATTGCTGAGATCTCCCTCTACTCCTTTGGCTTCAACGAGGCCAATATGCTGGCTAAGAAGATCACCACCACCTTCAAGCTGTCTTCCGAGCAGCTCAGCTCCCAGGTGAGGCTCCAGTTAGTTTCCGGTCTCAGGTCTGAGCACTTCCATCCACACCCACCTCAGAGGTCTTCCCAGCTCACCTTCTGTGAGTGGGGGATGCAGAATAGGTACTCGCAGAAGCCAAAAGCAGTTGTGATGGTGAAGGAGAAGGTGCCGGCACAGCCCAAAGGAGGGGCACCGGCCAGGCTAGAGCGTGCAGTGAGCGGTCACAGGAGGCCTTGGGGAAAGTGACATTTCAGTTGCAATCTGGGTGATGAGGCATGGGCACACACCAGGTGGGAGGCAGTGTTCACCAGGCAACTAATCATCCTGCCCATAGGGACAGTGCCCAACTGTGCCTCCTTCTGTGTGGGGTCAACAGGATCACTATGACTTTGGGATGAGAGCTGTAAAGACTGTGATCTCGGCTGCTGGGAATCTCAAGAGAGAAAACCCCACCATGGATGAGGTGTGTTCGATACACATGGCTCCTGTGGAGGGGGCTTCAGGAGGGACCAGGTGCTAGAAGGTGCCCTCCCCACCACCCTGAAGCCCTTGCCTGTCCCTGCTGCAGGAGCTCATTTGCCTTCGGGCCATCCGAGATGTGAATGTGCCCAAGTTCCTCCAAGAGGACCTCAAGCTCTTTGCTGGGATTGTGTCTGACCTATTCCCTGCCATCAAGGAAGAGGAGGCTGACTACGGCATCCTGGACCAGGCCATCCGCAGAGCCTGTGAGAAGAGCCACCTCAAAGATGTGGAAGGTGAGCTGCCAGCCTAGACTTGCTGCCAACGAGTGGGATTCCAATCAGAAGAAGGACTGGCTCCATCCACCATGGAGCCCAAAGTGAGAGACGAGGACAGGGCGTTGCAATCTTGGGGTCCTCATAACTGGCCGAGGGGTTTCTACCCCTTTGTCTGCTAGTACCCCTTTGTCTGCTAGTACCCCTTTGTCTGCTAGTACCCCCAGATGGTGGGAGGCATCTCTCATGATTTAGGTTCTCCTCCCCATGAGGAACCACGTCCCCTCTTCCAGCCTTGCTTCGTCCAGCACTGTTCTTGCTGACTGAGACTGTCCTTTCCCAAGCCTGAGTGCTGGTGGGAGGGGAGGATCTCAGCCTGACCACTACACATCCACATAGCTTGAGTTCTTGGTCCCTGCAGTTCCCTGGCACAGCTGCCCCCTCCTCTCCTCCCAGTTCCTCTGAGAGGGTCCTTAGAGGTGGGAGTTCCTCAAAGAAGGTGCACTAGCTACACGGGCCTCTACAGGGGCCGATGGGCTGATGTGCTCATCTCAGCCCCGCAGGGCCTCCCCAGTGCCTTCCGTGACTTTCTGTTCCAGGTGTGGCTTGGCACTCATTCCGTCCATGTGGGCCCTACAGCTACTGACTAAGATTCTACCCTGGTGCTGGCCGGCATGACTGGGCCTGGGACTTTAGAAGGAACGGCAGTTGCTTTGGGGCAGAGGTTGATTCTCGGGCCTACAATAGCCAACTACCGTACCAGACAATGTTAGGAAATGGTAGCAACAATGGCGACACTGACCGGCATCTCCATCATTCCTATTCCGTGCCAGGCTCCATGCTTGGGCTTTCACCTGCCCCTTCCTATGATACGGGTGCTACTACTGCCTTCCCCACTTTGCAAATGAAGAAACTGAAGCTCAGGGAGTGAAGTGACTCACCTAAGTCACATAAGCTACTGTCAGAGCCAGGAAGCTACTGTCAGAGCCAGCCCATCCTCTAACCTCTGGGCTCCCCTGCCTTCTCCTGCCCAGGCTTCCTGGTCAAGTGCATCCAGCTGTATGAGACCACAGTGGTGCGGCATGGCCTCATGCTGGTCGGGCCCACAGGCTCCGGCAAGAGTAACGTAAGCAGAGCCGAGGAGGCCTGAGGGGTCCGGCATCTTCAGCAGTGGCATCAGCTTCCATTTGTACCCCCATCAACGTCTCCTTCCCACTTCCCGTAGGCCCCTCTCCTTCCCACTTCCCGTAGGCCCCTCTCCTTCCCACTTCCTGTAGGCCCCTCTCCTTCCCACTTCCTGTAGGCCCCGCCCACTGTAGCCCTGCCCTCTGGGGAGCAGACATTCACTATCAGGTGCCGTCTCTCCCCAGTGTTACAGAGTCCTGGCAGCTGCCTTGACGGCACTGAAAGGTCAGCCATCCATCAGTGGTGGTGTGTATGAAGCTGTCAACTACTACGTACTCAACCCCAAGTCCATCACCATGGGCCAGCTATATGGGGAGTTTGACCCGCTCACCCATGAGTGGTGAGTGGCCCCTGAGCTTCTCCACTGACCACTGGACTCCCAGATCACCCCTGCCAGTTAGGAGTTCAAGATGAATTCTGTCCAGCATTCCCCTTCTGCCCCTAGTGGCTTTCCTAAGTCGGTCATTTGCACAGTGAGGACAGTGATGGTCCTGCTGTTGTAGCAAGAGGAGTTTGGGGCTGGAAAGACGGCTCAGCGGTTAAGAGCACCAACCGCTCTTGCAGAGGACCCGGGTTCAATCCCCAGCACCCACATGGCAGCTGAGAACTGTCTTTAACTCCAGTTCCAGGGGAATCCAACACCCTCTTCTGACATCCGAGGCATTGCACTGCACGGGTGCACAGACCTGCATGCACACAGTACATTCATACCCACAAAAAATAATAAATTTTAAAAAAGAGAAGGAGTTTAACACATGAAACATGCCTGGCACAGGTAAACTCAGCCAGTGACTGTCATTGGCCTGAAGAGGCAGGAGAGGTCACTCCTAGGCCTTGCTCCCAAGCATTTTAGGGAGCGCATGGATCCCAGAGAAGAGCGACTGAGTGCAAACACCTCTGAATGTTAAAACCTGGAGATCTTGCTGGGAGTGGTGGTTCACGCCTCTAATCCCAGCACTGGGGAAGCAGAGACAGGTGAATCTTTGTGAGTTCAAGGCCAGCCTGGTCTACATAGCAAGTTCCAAGACAGCCAGGGCTACAGGGAGACCCTGTCTCGAAAAGACCAAAAGCAAAACGAAAAAAAAAAAACAAAAAACTCTGGAGATCTTAAAAAGCTGAGGACCTTTTCTCTGTAGCTATCTGATTTCTCCAAGGTCTCCCATCTCCTGCTGGAGGCAAGTGCTTAGCTCTAGTGCTCTGTGAGCCCAGTAAGGGGTAGACACGAAGGAGAGAGGGTCACCTTCCTTTCCCAATGTGGACGGTTTAAGGGTCTCCCACACCTACTCCAGAGTCACATAAGCAAGGGGTAGGATCTGCAGGTCAGCCCAGGAAAATGCCTGGTTGAAGAAAAAGATCATTCAACAATATCTTTCAAAGCATGGTAAAGACTTCATCAGAACCATGACCACAGATATAGGGACAGAAGGTGCGAGGGAGAGTGAGCTCAACTCCAAATCCAGCATGGTAGTGGGGCAGGGGAGGGATGTGTAGATGGAAAATTACTGAGAGGGAACACTGGGGGTCAAGGGGTTTCTGGCTAAACTGACCTCACAGGATTCTTTCTGTAGACAGGCCAAGTGGTCAGACCTCACCTCGGGGGAGGGAGGGGACCGAGAGACCCAAACAAGTGCCAGAGCTGTTGGGTCTGCAGGATGAAGGTTCACTCCTTCTGACTTAGCAGGGCTGATTGCTAATACTGATTCTGTGAGGAAGTGCACATGTGGGCCTAGGGCACACTCTGGAGCCCTAGTGTGTAGAACCTCTGACATTTGAGCCTTTCTTAGGTTCCGTGGTAGAACCTGCCGCTCTCCAGTTCTTCCCAGAGCCGTGTGCGCCACCATCTCTGCCGTTGCCTTCTCCATTTTCTTTACCACTGGGGACCACCATTTACCTTCCTTTGGTGTAACTTCCATGGGAACTCAGCGGGGAGGGGATAGAAACATATTTTTCATTCTACCTATTAAACCAAAAAGTCCTACTTTTCTTATTATAATTTTTAATGAAGGTACTGAAGGACTTAAAAAGATGAAAGCCGGTGGCTCCAGTACATTGTACACAGTGAAAACTGCCAGAAAGTATTTTGAGACTCTATTAAGGAAACCAATAGATGAGTCATAGATTGGGAAATAAATTTCTATCTATATGTGACCATGGATGTGTACCCCAAACACAGTAGATCCCTTGCTGCCCCCCATCAGAAGCTACACGTTCTGTGGGTTCATTTGCCTGTGGTCAAGGGCAATCTGCAAATACTAAATTAGAAGTTTCAGATACTAAGAATTCACAAATTGTAAGGTGGGTTGGTTAAGAACATTGGCTGCTCTTGCAGAAGACCTGGGCTCAGTTCCCAAAACCCACACGGTGGCTAACACCAGTCTATAAATCCAATTTATGGGGCTCTGTTGCCCTCCTCTGGCCTCCTTGGGCACCAGACACTCATGTGATACACTTAAGTACATGCAAGCTAAACACTTCTAGACATAAAAATAGACAAAATCTTTGAACAAATAGAATTCACAAATTTTAAATTGTACACCATTCTGAGTAGGAGATCTGGCCTGTGCCATTCCATTCCACTGGAGATGAAGCATTTTGTCAGTGTGTCCGTGCTGTGTGCAGTACCTCCTCATTAGTTCCCGGTAGCCATGTCAGTGTCAAAGTACTTGTATTCAGATAACCCTTATTTTACTTTGGCCCCACGGTGTAAACTCTTCTTACAGTACCTTGTTACGATTGGTCCATTTTGTTAATGTATCTAATTTATAAATTAACCTTCTTGCCAGGCATGGTGGCACACACCTTTAATCCTAGCACTTGGGAGGCAGAGGCAGGCAGATCTTTGTGAGTTCAAGGCCAGCCTGGTCTACAGAGTGAGTTCTAGGACAGCTGGGGCTACAGGGAGACACTGTCTTGAAAAGACCAGAAAAAAAAAAAAAGAAACAAATAAATTAACCTTCTCATAAATCTGTATATATGGGATTAAATAGATTTATATGGGATTCAGTACTATACACAGTTTCAGATATTCACCGGGGGGTCTTGGAATGTATCCCCTTCAGATGAGGGGCTATTACTGCACGCAACAACTATAAATCAATATGTTAAAATAAGAAACCGATTTTTTTTTGTCTTTTCGAGACAGAGTCTTCCTGTAGCCCCAGCTGTCCTGGAACTGACTCTGTAGACCAGGCTGGCCTTGAACTCACAAAGATCCGCTTGCCTCTGCCTCCCAAGTGCTGGGATTAAAGGTGTGCGCCACCACGCCCAGCTAGAAACTGATTTTTTTTTATTTTATTTATTCCTGTATGTGTATGAATGTACTGTCTGCATGCAAGTCTGTGCACCCATGTCGTGCAATGCCATGGAGGTCAGAAGAGGGCGCCGGATTCCCCTGGAACTGGAGTTCTCCTGGAATTGGAGTTTCAGACGGTTCTCGGCCGCCATGTGGGTGCTAGGGATAGAACCCGGGTCCTCTGCAAGAGCGGTCGGCGCTCTTAACTGCTAGGCCATCTCTCCAGCCCTGAAACCGATTTTTTAAATTGACAAAACACTTCAGTAGATGTTACAAACACACACACACACACACACACACACACACACACACGATTTAAAAATGCATTATAGGGGCTGGAGAGATGGCCTAGCGGTTAAGAGCACTGACTGCTCTTGCAGAGGACCCGGGTTTGATCCCCAGCACCCACATGGCAGCTGAGAACCATCTTTGACTCCCAGGGGAATCCGACGCCCTCTTCTGACCTCTGTGGCATTGCACAACATGGGTGCACAGACCTGCATGCAGACAGTACATTCATACACATAAAAAAAAATAAAAAATTTTAAAATGCATTATAAGGAAATTTCACTACTGAGAGTTGAGGGTGCACTAGTGTTCTCTCTACTCCTTGTTCCACTGTGTTCCATGACCCTTAGGTGTAGAGGTTCAACTGCAGATGTGTCAGCCAGAACTGGGCATCTCTCAGATGCACATTCTCTGTGTCAGACAAGTTGTAGGATTCTGCCCTAGCCTCCATCTGTTGCAAAAAGAAGCTTCTTTGATGAGTGGTATATGGTACACTTGTCTGTAATATAAGAATCCATATTTAGCATATGGTAAGAAATTTTATTTTTCTAGAGATATGACAGAGATAGGGGTTTTTTTCTAGGATCTATGACCTCTCCAGCCATGTGAATTTGGCTGAGTTTACAGTCCCACCCATGAATGAGTTCACTCCCACTAAGAGGGCTTTAAGTCCTATTAGGTAGCTGCTGATTACCCCCAGATAACAGCACCATAGAGGTTGTTTGCCGAAATGTATAAAAGCTCAATGAGAGGGCTGGAGAGATGGCCTAGCGGTTAAGAGCGCCGACTGCTCTTACAGAGGACCCGGGTTCGATCCCCAGCACCCACATGGCGGCCGAGAACTGTCTGAAACTCCAATTCCAGGAGAACTCCAGTTCCAGGGGAATCCGAGACCGTCTTCTGACCTCCGCGGCATTGCACGACACGGGTGCACAAACTTGCATGCAGACAGTACATTCATACACATACAGAAATAAATAAAATTAATAAAAAAAAAGTTTTAAAAAAAAGCTCAATGAGAAAAATTTAAAAAACATCATATACATGTATGAAGATAGCATGACAGAACCTGTTGTTAGGCATAACTAATACATGCTAATAAAAGCAACTTCTTAAAATGATAGCCAGCCGGGTAGCCAGATTTCTCTGGGAGCCAGTTGTGCCCACCGCCTACCGCCCTGGCACCTACTGTTCTCTTCTCCTTGGCGTTTGCAGGACTGATGGGATTTTTTCTTCTCTCATCCGGGCGGGAGCCATTGCTAATGACACCAATAAGAAATGGTACATGTTTGATGGACCAGTGGATGCTGTCTGGATAGAGAACATGAACACAGTACTAGATGACAACAAGAAGCTGTGTCTCAGCTCTGGGGAGACCATCAAGCTCACAGAGGTGTGTTGCCTGCCCACCCACCCGATCTTCTGCAGTTAGGTGGGTCTAGAGGCTGTACCCTCACTTGTTGGGCCTCGTCTCCCTCCACCCCTGCCTCATCACAACCCACTCAAGAGCCTGCCGATAGACAGGAACCAGGCCTGGCTCCAGCAGCTGTCCTGGGTCCCCTCCTCAGCCATATCCTATGCAGCTACTCAGCGCTGTCTTTCAGATCTGCTTCCTGTGATCCTCCAAGCCCAGAGCCAGGACGATGGCCCTGCTGTTCCCTAGCTGATGCTGCCTCAGTCTACTTTCAGTCATGTCGGTCCAGTCTGATCCATGTGTCTGTCCAGTCATAGCAATGTGTTCAGGGTCTGGGGACTGGTAGCACAGGGACCTACTTGTGTGGGACACAGGGTGATGGCCTGGTTATGAGAGCACTGGACAGAGCGTATGATGTACTAGATACTTGAGAATGTGGCATCAGTATGGACCTGTGTATGTGGCTGGAACAGCACACATGGTTCCTGTCAGATTCCCCAAGACCCCATACCGGCCATAAAGTTCATGATTTCTAGCCTGGTCTACAGAGTGAGTTCCAGGACAGCTGGGGCTACAAAGAGACCCTGTCTCAAAAAGACCAAAAAAATAATAAAAAAAAATAAAGTTCCATGATTCCCCCAACTTTGGCTTCCCCTTTGGGCCTCTGTGAAGGGCCACATTATCAGCTGAGGGCCCAGGAGTCCCTACATCCCAAGCCCAGCCCTGCTCTGACCCATGACTGGCCACAGGTCCTTCTGGCAACCCCTCCTCAGAGCCCCAGCATCCTCAGCTCTTTCCCTGGCAGCTGGCTCACTCACATGCTATATCTTGGCACCAGGCAATGACCATGATGTTCGAGGTACAGGATCTGGCAGTGGCCTCCCCAGCTACAGTATCCCGCTGTGGCATGGTGTACCTGGAGCCCAGCATTCTGGGACTCATGCCCTTTGTTGAGTGTTGGCTAAAAAGGCTTCCTACCATAATGAAGTCCTACGAGGAACATCTCAGGACTCTCTTTGACAAACTACTAGAGGTGGGTAAGGCCACGGGTACACCCAGCCAACCTGGTTGCAGGGTATTGTCACCACCCAGCATGAGAACCTAGTGCTTGCTCCCAACAGAGCTCCATCACCTTCGTTCGCACAACAGTGAAGGAAATAATTGCCTCAACCAATAGCAACCTGACCATAAGCCTCCTCAAACTGCTCGACTGTTTCTTCAAGCCTTTCCTGCCAAGAGAGGTAAGGTTAACCCATACAGTGGATCTGGAGATCTGCCTCAGCCTGTCATTCATTGACTGAGCTGGCGCCCATGAATGCTACTTCCCAGCTTCCGGGAAGCATTGAATTGGTGCATTATGGATCATGAACCCACCCATCCAGCATGTTGCAGAGAAAAACAAAACCATGCCATACTGCTTCCTCAGGCTGCCCAGTACTGCCTCAGACTTAGCATTATCTTCTTCCCTTGTTCCCAGGGCCTCAAGAAGTTCCCCTCTGAAAAACTGAGTCGCATCCCAGAGCTGATTGAACCCTGGTTCATCTTCTCCCTGATCTGGAGTGTAGGTGCCACTGGGGACGACATTAGCCGCCTCAACTTCAGCCACTGGCTAAAGATAAAGATGCTAAAGGAACAGGTGAGATGTGGCAGCTCCAGGCCAGGCCTCCCTGGTGGGCGGCAGCTCCAGGCAGCTTCAGGCCAGGCCTCCCGGGCAGCAGCAGGCACCGTTCCTGGGTCTCACAGGTTGTTTTTCTTGGTCCCTGCAGCTGACTCTCTGTTTCCCTGATGAGGGGCTGGTGTATGACTACAGGCTGGATGATGCTGGGATCAGCAACACTGAGGACGATGAAGAAGATGGGGATGAAAATAAGCAGGTTGCCACAGGACTGTCCGGGGTCTGAGGAGGCTAGGGCCCCACTAGGCCATAGGAATTCCCCTCAATGAATAATGGCTGTCAGGAGAAAGCCACATTAGGCTGTGGGCAATTTTTGCCACCTCAAAAAACTTTACAGCCCTAATGGATAGTGATTATTGTGTTCATTTTACAGGCAAGGAAACTGAGGCACAGAACAGTCATAGGCAGTGGTAGAGCTGAACTTGAGCATGGGGCTAGAAGGCGTCAGATTGTCTGTCTTCCCTAACATGTTCCTTTGTGTTGATGCTGAGCCCAAGGACTGGCCACCTTGGTTCGAGTTAATGGCCCCATATTCCCTGGAACAGAGCTCCCTAAGGGCTCAGGAAGATGCTCTGTGTCCTGGTGCAATGTTCCCACTATGCTACCAGCCAGTTGGAGCTCCTGCAGTCCACTTTTATTCCAGGGTCAGCCCCAGCCCAAGGGAATGTGACATTCACTGTGTAGTCTTGCTGTGGGATTTTGGGTCAAACAGAACTGACCCTAGTGAAACATGTTGGTTTGGCCAAAATCCTTCATCAAGGGAGTCTCGGAAGCTGAGTCAGGGTTGTGGATAAAGGGAATCTCACAGGCAAGGACAGCAGGGAGACTGAGCCCAGTGGCCTCTCAGCATCCAGCTGTCGGTGCCCTGGGTTCCGCTGCCCACATTCATTGGTTAGCCCAAAAGTAAACTGCAAGCCCCTTTGCATTCCCACATTGGTCAATCCCAGAGCATCTCTTTGCAGGGACCCAGGAGCTGGTTCTGTGTGTAGCAAAGCCCCAGGTTCAATAGCTGCAGTCAGGGAGCCCCCACCTGCTCAGCTGTGTTCAGAGAACCCTCATTACTGGCGGCTTGTGCTGGGAGTCTCCCACCCCATGCAGAGAACAGACCACAGAATTCTGCTCAATCAGAAGTGGTCCTCCTCCTGGACACTCTTGCCAAGGCTCAGCAGGGAAGCTCCTCACTTTCCTGCTGCACTTGGCAGCAGGGCTAGAGCCAGAAGTAGAGTAGGAAGAGGTTTCAGACCCATCCCTGGGCCTACTGTGGTTCCAGGTTGCTTGGGTAAAGTGGATGGACTCCTCAGCTACGTTCACCATGATGCCAGACACCAACTACTGCAACATCATTGTGCCCACCATGGACACCATGCAGATGTCTTACCTACTAGGCATGCTGATCACCAACAACAAGCCCGTGAGTGTTCCCACCATGTCCTAAGGTGTCCATGCCCACCGAAGGCCTAGGTTGGAGCATGGCTAGCTTTCCATACCAGTAAGTTGATAGCTCTCCTCCTCTGCGCTGACCCTGTATGTCTCACCTGCCCGATCACCACTGTCCCAGGTGCTGTGTATTGGGCCGACGGGCACAGGGAAGACACTCACTGTCTCCAACAAGCTCCTTAGAAACCTGCCACTGGAGTACATCAGCCACTTTCTCAACTTCTCAGCCCGCACCTCAGCCAACCAGACCCAGGACATCATTGACAGCAAGCTGGACAAGAGGCAGGACACCCCTGGTTCCTTCCTGAGCTGCGGTGTCCCTAGCCTTATGGAACCATCTGCTCTCCCACTGAATTGTGCTCCTAGCTTTGCCGGAAGCTTCTAGAGGAAACTAGAAGTCCCACAGGGGTCCTTGTAGCTGCTCCAAGGCCTTCCCTCTAACAAGGTTCACCCGGACTCTTTCAGTGGGGGCTTTCACTGGGCATTCAGGCAGGCTTGGAGTATAGGCTCGGAGCTGCCTGTTATTCACCTTCCGGGGAAACAGGACTCCTTTATGAGACCTCAGACACAGGTCAGCTGGTCCCAAAAGGCCCCAGACAGAGGGCTGATCATGAGGCTTAGCAGTATGGAGGAGGCTAAAGTTTAGTGAGGCGCCATTCTTGTGGACCCGGTGCCCATGGGTGCTGAACTCACACAGTACCTCCCATAGGCGAAAGGGTGTGTTTGGGCCACCCTTGGGACGCAACTTCATCTTCTTCATTGATGACCTGAACATGCCAGCCCTGGAGACGTATGGCGCTCAGCCACCCATCGAGCTGCTGCGCCAGTGGATGGACCATGGTGGCTGGTACGACCGAAAAATCATCGGTATGTGCCAAGCCTCGGCCAGTGAGGAGTACACTACATGTATTAGGCATGTGTATTAGTCAGTTTTCTGTTGCTGTGATAAAACACCAGACCAAGGAACTTATAAAAGGAAGAGTTTATTTGAGCTTACGATTGGCGGTTCCAGGGAATTAGTCCATTGTGGCGGGAGGCGTGGTGGCTGGATCTGGAGCAGCAAACCGAGGGTCACATCTCACAAAGAGCACAGGAAGCAGAGAGGAAGCAACTGTAGAGCACGAGGCTTGTTAAGCTCACTAAGCCTGCCCCCAACAATGCACTTCCTCCAGCACGGCCACACCCTCCAAGACCTCCAAAAACAGCGCCACCAACTGGAGGCAAATGTCTGAATACCTAGAGCCTATGGGGGACACTCATCCAAACCACCACATGGGAACAGTAGATGCTGGGGTAAAGGCCCTACAAAACTTTGGGGGGGGGGGCAACAAAAATTTTTAATTTATCTTAAAACTAGGGGAAATGAACTTTTAGGTCAAAGAAAATTTTCAATGCCTGTCAACACATTGTCTTTATTTACAGGTAGGTGCAGAGGAGGCCAGAGGCTGACATAAAGTGTCTTCCTTGACGTCTCTCTGGCTTACTTACTGAGCCAGGGTCTCTCACTGAACCCAGAGCTTGCCGATACAGCTGCTCTAGCTAGCTTGCCCCAGGAATCCCACCTCCACCTCCTGGGTGCTGGGATTACAGGGGAGCTGGCACGCCAACCCAGCTTTTATGTGATGCTAGGAGCTGCCACGCCTATCCAGCTTTTATGTGGGTGCTGGGAGCTGCTACTCCTACCCAGCTTTTATGTGGGTGCTGGGCATCTGAACTGTGGCCCCACATGGGTGGCAAGTGCTTTATCCTCTGAACCATCACCCCAACACCATAAATTGGCAGTTTAATATATATTCTTATGCACAAGGAGCCTACCAAAATCAGGGCAGAATCCTTCCTAACTTCCTGTCCTCACTCAGGAGCCTTCAAGAACCTGGTAGACATCAACTTTGTCTGTGCCATGGGCCCCCCAGGGGGAGGCAGGAACCCCATCACTCCAAGGCTGACTCGCCACTTCAACTACCTATCCTTCATTGAGATGGATGAGGTTAGCAAGAAACACATCTTCTCCACCATTCTGGGATGCTGGATGGGTGAGTATTGGGTAGGGGCAGGAGAGGCCACAGGTAAAGGCAGAGGCCCAGGCTGGCTGGCACACCAGTCAGCTGAGCAGCTTTAGAGAGGACCAAGTGGTTGAACCACTAACTGCAACCCCAGCTTCACCCCTTATTCCTTGTCATAGTTGGCAAGTTTAGGACCTTCTCTGAGCCTCAGTTTCCTCACCTGTAAAAGGGGTGCTAATGTTAGCACCTACCTATCCCTCCACATTTGAGGATTAAGTAAGATATGGTGGGTAGAACATCTAAAACAAAGCCATGCAGAGATTCTTCACATTTCATATATGATACATATCTACATACATGCATTTGCCATCATATAGACATGCTAGTCCTTGCCCAGAAGCTCACATGGAATAATAGTTACTTTCATAGAACAGGAAACGTCAGCGAGACAGAATGGATGAAGTAGCCTGCCTCTGTCTTGGGGCTTGGAAAAAGTCCACCCCAGGGTGCTCGTCCCCAGTAACCCCTCCTCCATCTGCTCATGGAATGCCTCTTGGAAGGGTGCCAGATGGAGAGTGCTAGAAGGGAAGCCTTCCTTCTGGCCTGCCGTGCCCTGCCAAGGGCTTTCCTTCATGTACAGCATCGGGGGTGGGAGGAGGAGTGGGAGGCAGCTGCTTAAGGAGTGCTCCTAGCTGGGCGCAGCCGGCTAAGGTAGACGGCATGAGGTCACCTAACTCTGAACCCTGTATCTGTCCCTCAATCTTCCAGATGGACTCCTTGGAGAGAAAAGTTACCGAGAGCCTGTGCGTAAGTGACCTTGGGCCAGGGTCTTGGGGTCCTTGGAGGAAAGGGACCCTAGTCCTGGGAGTGTTCTGGGACCTGGCTCCAGTTACGTGTGCTAAGACTAGATCCAGAGGCCATGGGGACCTGTCCTCAGCCGTACAGCACAAGTCAGCAACAGCACCGGTGCTTCCCTGGGCTCCCACACCCAATCCGGTAGCCATGGTTATGGTCGTACTGATAGCAGGAAATATAACGTGAAAGGAACCCAACAAACCCTGCATTTCTAAAGAGCCACAGCTCAGAAGAAAGCCAAACTTCTCCAAGGAGCACATGTGAGAAAGAGGGTGGGGGATTCCAAGCTGGCGAGGGCTGGGAGGGGAGAAATCCCTTCCCAGGCAGCCTCTGATCTGTCAGTCATCACTGCAGGCAGCTGGGCGCTTCTTTTTTGTTCCATCCTGGTGCCCTCCTCTTCTGACTTCTCAGCTGAAAGAAGCCATCCAGCTCCCTCCATGGGCTGCACAGCTCCCTCTGTGGGCTCCCCCTCCCCCTCCATGGGCTCCACCTCCCCCTCCATGGGCTCCACCTCTCCCTCCATGGGCTTCACAGCTCCCTTTAACCTGTTATTAGCATCACCAGTGGCTCTTGTCACCTTGACCAGAAGTGCCTGCACTAACTAGCACAGGCCAGGCTGTTCCTCTTGAGCCTGAGGGAGGATGGGGGTCACACCTACCCCAACACCAGCACCACCTGCTCCACTGGCCACTCTGTGACATATAAGCATGTTCTGGTTTCCCCAGTCTTAACCAACCAAATGGTCTCTCTCAGCCAGGTCCCTTCTCCATGCACTCTAGGTCACTACCTACCCACTTCTCTGCCTATATAGCAAAACTCCTCCAAACCTCTTCCTGCTGGCACGCCCCCTCCTCTCCTACTTTCTATTGAGCTATCCCCACTCTTGTCACCAGAGACCTTGTGTGACCATATTAGTGGCCAGCTCTCAGTCCCCATCTGATCTACAGACAGCTCGTTCTTCCCGCAGTTTCCCCCAGGCCCTCCTCCTTCCCTGGGTATATTGGTCAGCTTTGTGTTGTTTTGACAAAATATCTGACAAACACTCCGAGGAGGGAAGGGCTTATTTTGGCCCCACCATTTCAAAAATCGAATCTGCTTGCTTGCTTCATTGCTATGGGCCTGTGAGAACATCGTGGCGGCAGGAGGTCATGGCAAAGCCAAGTTGCTCATGTCAAGGTGCCCAGGAAGCAGAGATAGACAGGGTGTTCCCCAGGGATCTACTTCCTCCAACCAGACCCCACCTCCTCCACTCACTAAGTATGGTCTCCATTTGGCATTCATTCATTAATGAATAAATCCATTTATGAGGTTAATGTATTTATGGTTCAGCATCTCTTAATTGGATCCACAAGCTGGGGACCAACCTTCAGCACATGAGCCTTTTGGGGGACACCTCAAATGTAGCCGTAACACTAGACACCCTTTCTTAAATGACTAGGCCTTGACCTCCGGCCTAGTCTCCCTCTTAACCACGCTCTCTTCAGACAAACTCCTCCTGACTCAGATGTAAAGCATCTTCATGCCTCACATCCAAGTTCAACCAAAATCCCAGATTTCCCCCTGGACACTCGATTCCGCATTTCTCAGATGTCCACTAGGAGCCCAGATGGAGCCTGTCCAATCCAGACTCCTGCTACCTCAGCCAGTCTCCTCCTCACCTTAGGGGATGGCAGTTAGGCCAAGGCCTCAGCATCATCTTTTCTTCTCGCACCGTATCACAGCTGTCAGGAGAGGTATTTATTGGCTGCCTCTCAGGGCCTGTCCTGAATCAGTTCACCATCCTGTCCTTGCTCACCTGACCTTAGGGAAAGCTCCTTCCCCCGTCTCCTTACTCTCCCTTCACTTACCTATGTCCCATCCTCTGCACAAGAGGCACCCATTAAAATGTTAAATCAAGCTGGGCATGATGGTGTCTGCCTATAGTCCCAACCACTCAGAAGGTAGAGGATCACTGAGAGATCAGCCTGAGTTTCAGGCTAGCCTGGGCAAGACCCTAGCTTACAGACACACACAACCAAAAGCATTAATGAGACCGTGCTCCTCTGCCCCTCAACTGTCTCAGCTGACAAAGGCCCAAGTCACGACAGGACCAGAAAAAGCTCTCCACCTGCATGGCCTCCATCACACTCCCAGACAGCCCTCCTCCCTGGTTGGTCCCAGCCCCCAGCTTTGCTCCTTCCTCCAGGCCTTTGCTCATGCTGGGCCCCCTGCCCAGAACATGTTTGCTCCGGCTGCATACATGCCTGCTGCATACATGCCTGCTGCATACATGCCTGCATCTCACTTCCTGGTCTCAGCTCGAATGAGTCCTTCTTGGTGTGTCCTCCCCAGGCATTTCTGGAATCACCCCAAAGCTGAACTTTGAGGTTCCCCTCAAACTCTCACCTGCTACATGTCTCTCCATAGCACTTGTAGCCTGGTCACTATCTCCTTTCTGAACAGATATCTCTAAGACAAGAATGTCAGCTTGTTCAGGGCAAGGTGTCTTTTGGGTCAACCTAAATGTGCTTGTTTACAGACGGGTCCCTCTCCTCACTCCTCCATCCTTTTATGGATGGGTCTCTCTCCTTATTCCTCTGTCCTTTTACAGACGGGTCCCTCTCCTTACTCCTCCGTCCTTTTATGGATGGGTCCCTCTCCTTACTCCTCCGTCCTTTTACGGATTACAGATGGGTTCCTCTCCTCACTCCTCCGTCCTTTTACCGATGGGTCCCTCTCCTCACTCCTCTGTCCTTTTACGGACGGGTCTCTCTCCTCACTCCTCTGTCCTTTTACCGACGGGTCCCTCTCCTCACTCCTCTGTTCTTTTACCGACGGGTCCCTCTCCTCACTCCTCCGTCCTTTTACCGACGGGTCCCTCTCCTCACTCCTCCGTCCTTTTACCGACGGGTCTCTCTCCTCACTCCTCCGTCCTTTTATGGACGGGTCCCTCTCCTCACTCCTCCGTCCTTTTACGGTTGGGTCTCTCTCCTCACTCCTCCGTCCTTTTACGGACGGGTCCTTCTCCTCACTCCTCCGTCCTTTTACGGATGGGTCCCTCTCCTCACTCCTCCGTCCTTTTACCGACAGGTCCCTCTCCTCACTCCTCCGTCCTTTTATGGATGGGTCTCTCTCCTTACTCCTCCGCCCTTTTACGGATGGGTCCCTCTCCTTACTCCTCTGTCCTTTTAAGGACAGGTCCTTCTCATTACTCCTCCGTCCTTTTACTGACGGGTCCCTCTCCTTACTCCTCCGTCCTTTTACAGACGGGTCGCTCTCCTTACTTCTCCGTCCTTTTACAGACAGGACCCTCTCCTTAGGCTTCTGTCCTTTTACAGACAGGTCCCTCTCCTCACTCCTCCGTCCTTTTACGGATGGGTCCCTCTCCTCACTCCTCCGTCCTTTTACCGACGGGTCCCTCTCCTCACTCCTCCGTCCTTTTACCGACGGGTCCCTCTCCTCACTCCTCTGTCCTTTTGCTCCTTCTGGCTCTTCTGGCCCTAAGGTCCCAGTCATAGAATTTTGGTTCCTGGTGGAGAGAGGGATGGTTTTCAAAGAACAAGCAAATGGGTATGGAAATGCCAAGAATAAGTTAGAGGGTCAGCAATTCCAAGTGAGGTGGTGAGCCCTCAGGGTGAGGCCAGTGCTCTGGGTCACCCTGCATCTACCATCAAGCACTTGTGAAGCCTACAAAGATTAAATAACCCCTGCCTACCTGTGGCTTAGCACTGGCACATTGAGGTCTGGGCACAGGCTCATCAGGCAAGGCAGCGAACCCCACTGAGTAAGGAGCCCATTGATGCCCACAGTTCTGTGACTGCACGGCAGTGCCCTACACAGGGCAGGTTGCCAGGAATAAGGATGCAAGTTAGGGGCACACAGACCTAGAGAGTCCTCACTCTGCCGTCGGGACATCAGGAAGGCCTTGCAGAGGAGGAAGCACCTAGGAAGGGCCTAGGGCTGAGCGGAATCCAAGCCTAAGACTGGGAAAGGAAACAGAAGACCTCTGCACAAGCAAAGGCAGGAACGAGAGGACCATGGGGCCCACAAGGGGAGCTCTCTGCCCATGTGACCCAGGCCACTCTCCTGTCTCCACAGCGGGGGCCCCCAACATCACCCACTTGACGGACCCCCTTGTGGAAGCCACCATCGGGGTGTACTCTACCATCACTTCCCAGCTGCTGCCCACTCCAGCCAAGTCCCACTACACCTTCAACCTGAGGGACCTCTCCAAGGTCTTCCAAGGCATGCTTATGGCTGACCCAGCCAAGGTGGAGGTGAGGATCTGCCAGGCCCTCTCCCCCATGCCCATGCTGCCTTTGCCATCCTCCCTGGGCCCCCTCCCAAATTTAGGCCTTTCTGCCTAGACACTCTCCAACCCTGATCCAGCCAGGCCCTGAGGAGGCTGGAAAATACAAATGCCAGGCCTAGCAGAGCCTGACCTTTGTGAAACCAAGTTGTCCTGTGAGTCAAACTCACGTCCATATGTGTGGTCATGAGGGAGGGATCAGACAAATAGAAAGCCAGGAGGAGGCGAGGAGGAGAATTTCTAGTAGAAGCCTTGTGTGTGAGAAGACTCAGGGAGACCCACACATACCCAGATGGAAGAAGGAGGAAGGGGAGTGGGCAGAGGGGTGTGAGGTGCACTCGACAAGCCACAGTGTGCAGTCTGGGGATCCAGGATAGAGCTCACATTTCATCCTAAGGCTGGTGGGGAGCCATGTAGAACCACTGACTAAACAGAGTATGAACAGCCCTAAAAAGGTGGGGAGGACAGGACAGGACAGGACAGAAGTTGGCCCTGGGCTTGCCAAGCTCATACCCAAGGAGTGAGGAGAAAAGTCTGGAACCTCCTGAGAATGGCTCACTCTCCCTGGGAAGAGAAGCGGGGTAGCTGGGGCAGAGTGGGCAGCAGAGGCAAGACAGAGAAAGAAGCAGATTCAGAGATTCTCAGATGTGGGGCATCAGGAGGACATAAGGAGAAACAGACCTCCTCCTCAGGCTTGGAGTTTGGAGTGTTGAAAGAGAGGAAAGTGATGACTTTGAGACATTCATAGCCAGCTGGCATACCAGGTTCCCAGTGGGAACTGGAGGCAGAGCCCAGGCAATACTGTGCCACCCATGGGATGCCAGTGGGCACACCTTCCAGCAGCTCTTGCATGTGGCTCTGGCTCTGGGGCAAAGAAAGGAGAGCCAGTCCTCGGAGCTATGTTTCCACCCTCCATCTCTACCCCTGATACTTCGAGTGACAGCTAAGGGCCCAGGACCAAGGCTAGCGCTGATGCTGCGTGCCCACAGGACAAGGTGCAGCTGCTACGACTGTGGTACCATGAGAATTGCCGGGTCTTCCGTGACCGACTGGTGAATGACGATGACCGCAACTGGTTTGACAAGCTCCTGGAGAGCCACATGGAGCACTGGGAAGTGCCCTTCAACAAAGTCTGCCCATTCCAGCCCATTCTTTATGGGGACTTCATGTCACCAGGCTCAGATGTGAAATCCTATGAGCTCATCACCAATGAGACTAAGGTGAGCTGCTGTCCTACTGTGTGTGTGGGGGTGGGGGGTCCTCTTCAGCTCTTGGACTCCAGGGGGACCCAAGGATAAGGCCTAGAGAGATTCTGCAAGTCTGCCCAGGATGAGAGCAAGTTTCCAGCCCTTGCCCATCACCACCAAGAGATCGTTGCATAAGATCAGACAGTCAGGCACACTTTTGACCTCTCTGAGTCCCCATTTCCCCTTTCACGTGGATTCAGTTGGGTTCCCATCTCTGAGAACAAGCCTGGAATTCATGTGAGACACACCCTGCAAACAATGGCACGCCAGGCCCCAGGCTCCATTTGAGGGCAGAGGCGCTCTAGTGCCGTCACTCAGTTAGGAACCCGGAAGACAAGCTGGTGTCTGGTGGGTCAGTCCTCTCATAAGCAGACCTGGCTTCAGAAAGCCAGTATCTACTCTGTGTACAAGAGGAGCAGGGCTAGCCATGTGGAAGGTTAGCTCCCTGCCAGAGAAGGCCTGATACTCAGCATTTCAACACTGAACTGTTAACTGAAGTTGTCACAATAGCAGTGGTAGGGGATTCCCCAAACAGTTCCAAGGTAGAGCTAGCCAGCATGCACAGAAAGAATCAGTAGGTGCCAAGGTGATGAGCCCAAAGCACTTAACTATCAAGGACCCTATAAACAGGGATGGTTACAGCTTCCTCCTGAAGTACAGTAGACAAGACATCCGAGTGTGTCCACAGTGGGGTCGGTAGGGACTTAGCTAAAGGTGGGGCTTGTGTCTGCATGGGGAGCTACCTGGGCCGCTTTCAGCCTGTCAAGCCAGTTCATCAGCATCTAGAGATTCTCATGTGCCACTTGAGGTGAAGCCCACAGAGGGAACCTGCAATTGGCCAGGCAATGGTCAGCCATTCCACACTGCTGGGTCTAAACAGAGAGATGGGGAGCTGGGAGACCCCACTATGGAGGAGAGCCTGCCACCCCCACCCTCTGCCTGCTCCTAGATGATGCAGGTGATTGAGGAATACATGGAGGACTACAATCAGATCAACACAGCCAAGCTGAAGCTCGTGCTGTTTGTGGATGCCATGAGCCACATCTGCCGGATCAGCCGCACTCTGCGCCAGGCACTGGGCAATGCTCTCCTGCTGGGCGTGGGTGGCAGTGGCCGCAGCTCCCTCACCCGGCTCACTTCCCACATGTACGGGCCTGTGGTAGGCGATGTGTGACATGTGGCAGACTGTTTTTGACTGAGGCTTCTCCATCACGGTGGGATTCTGGTGTAGCTCTAACCCAAACCTACTCAGCCTATAGGCTTCTGGGAGAACTGAGAATGGGACTCAGACCCCAAGGAGAGGCAGCAGCAGTGGCCTGTGCTGTGGAAGGGAAGTTAAAGGAAGGCATCCCAGAGAGATGCCTAGGAGAGGTGTCCACGGCCTGCTATTGGAATCAGAGCTGGGAGGACAGAGGGAAGGGATTCTAGGACGAAGGAACAGTCTAGGCAAAGATTCAGATGCAAGAAAGAAGGTGCAGAGTCTGGAGAATCTACAAGTCCACCTGGGCTGGAGTGAGAGTCCAGGTGGCTGGGTGGAGTCAGAACTGCCACCACTCATCAGTGCTTGGCCCAGGCCCTTGATACACCTTGACCCAAACTCCTGTCTCCAGGGCTGAGTATGAGTGCTTCCAGATCGAGCTGTCCAAGAACTATGGCATGTCTGAGTGGCGTGAAGATGTCAAGAAGGTTCTGATCAAGGCTGGGCTGCACAACCTGTCTATCACCTTCCTGTTCTCAGACACCCAGGTCCATCACCACAGCACTGGAATGGGTTCAGAGCGGGCTGGACATAAGGGTTCCCATGTGTGGGTTCAGAGCGGCTGGACATAAGGGTTCCCATGTGTGGGTTCAGAGCGGCTGGACATGAGGGTTCCATGTGTGGGTTCAGAGCAGCTGGACACGAGGGTTCCATGTGTGGGTTCAGAGCGGCTGGACATGAGGGTTCCATGTGTGGGTTCACAGCGGCTGGACATAAGGGTCCCATGTGGCATCCTAGAAGGGCCGTACGCCCGTCAGAACCAGGTGGATCTGACTATACTGCTCAGGAGGGGGCCAAACAGCCTCTCAGGATTAAGGGGAGGCATAAACCAACACTCATGTTCCAAGAGAAAACAAACACCTTTGTACCATAGCACACCACTCACAGGCCAGGCCAACAGTTCCTACCTTAAGGACTGTGAGATTTGTTCCTGAGGTATATGGGACCTGGAGCTCCACTTTTGAGGGTTCCTCCCTTCAAGGCTTCCTGGGCATAAGGCCTCTTGACAGATCTCTGAGTAGAGAGGCCACTACTCTGAAACCACAAGATAAACCTTGATGGCCAGAAGGATCAGGTCCCCAACCCTAGACAAAGGACCTTCCCCTCCCAGACCTGCCCAACCCCTTCATGTTGTCAAGAAAGTGAGGTTGCCTTCTGACACAGGCCAGATGTCTCTGCCATCCTCCTGTGAGTAAACCATGACCTGGAGATTGTCTAGGAGGGGTTATGAAGATATTACAGGCACCACCCAGAGCCCTGCCACAGCCCAGAGGTTATGATCAGATCAACTAGGCAGATCTAGGTGCAAGTGATGTTCTAATGAGATCACTTGAGTAACCTTGGGCTGGATCTGTAATCAGAACTGATATGAAAGTCCAGGGAGAGGGGGCTGGAGAGATAGCCTAGTGGTTAAGAGTGCAACTGCTCTTGCAGAGGACCTGGGTTCGATCCCCACCACCCACATGGCGGCTAAGAACCATCTGTAACTCCAATTCCAGGAGAACTCCAGTTCCAGGGGAATCTGATACCCTCTTCTGACTTCCGCGGCATTGCACGACACGGGTGCACAGACCTACATGCAGACAGTACACTCATACACATACAAAAATAAATAAAATTTAAAAAAAAAGTCCAGGGAGACTACTCCTGCAGTGTGACACATAGGGGCCTTCATAAAGTCTTACTTCCCACCCCTCATCTTTCTCCAGATCAAGAATGAGTCCTTCCTAGAGGACATTAACAATGTCCTGAACTCAGGTGACATCCCCAACCTCTACAGCGCAGATGAGGAGGACCAGATTGTCAACACCATGCGGCCCTATATCCAGGAGCAGGGCCTACAGCCCACCAAGGCCAACCTCATGGCTGCCTATACTGGGCGTGTGCGCAACAACATCCACATGGTGCTGTGCATGAGGTACACAGTTCCAGCCAGGCCACACAACCCCGGGGATGCCAGGAGGGACGGTTACCTACACTGGGTGCATAGGCAGCAGCACCCACATGGTGCTGTGCCTGAGGTACATACACAGTTCCAGCCAGGCCACACGACCCCGGGGATGCCAGGAGGGATGGTTGAAATGAAAACATGTCCCAGGCCTGTCCACCATGCCATTGGGACCAGGCCTCTGCTGTGCTATGGCCAGGCCCCTGGGTTCCGGGGGGGCCTAAGTCAATGTCTCTAGGCCTCACGTGGACTCTTGGATCTCAGCCCCATTGGCGAGGTATTCCGAGCTCGCTTGAGGCAGTTCCCCTCCCTTGTCAACTGCTGTACCATTGACTGGTTTAGTGAGTGGCCGTCAGAAGCCCTGCAATCTGTGGCTACCAGGTTCCTGAATGAGATCCCAGAGCTGGAAGCTTCCTATGAAATCATTCAAGGGCTGGTAGGTATCTTAATGAAAAACAAACTCATAGGGAGAAGTGTTTTACTTTGGGCATGGGTTTGGGGTCACTGAAGCCTGGGTAAGCATCCCACTCCTTACAGCAAAGCTATGGTGAGACATTTACCTGTCTGTACCTGTTTCCCCATCTGTGAAATGGGGAGATCATGGATCATATGGTGACCTAGGATGCTGTACAAATGGCTACTGTTCCCTTTGTCCCCTGGGAATAATGGCAGTGTTCTCCCAAGAGCTCCCAATGCCTCTCTAGAGACCACAGATGTGATGGGCCAGATGCGTCTGGGCCTGTCTCAGAGAGCTGTGGCTTTCTGGTTATCAAGAGCTAAGATGGGGGCTGGAGAGATGGCTCAGCAGTTAAGAGTGCCGACTGCTCTTGCAGAGGACCTGGGTTCGATTCCCAGCACCCACATGGCGGCTACAGACTCTCTTAACTCCAGTTCCAGGGGAATCCAATGCCCTCTTCGGACCTCCATGGTATTGCACAACATGGGTGCACCTACATGCAGACAGTATACTCATACACATAAAAAAAAAAAAATTGCCAGGTATGGTGGCTCACGCCTTTAATGCTAGCACTTGGGAGACAGAGGCAGGCAGATCTTTGTGAGTTCAAGGCCAGCCTGGTCTACAGAGTGAGTTCCAGAACAGCTGGGGCTACAGGGAGACCCTGTCTCAAAAAGACCAAAAAAAAAAATTGGCTTTGAAAAAAAATAAAATAAAAATTAGAAAAAAAAAAAGAGCTCAGATGATCCCGACATCTCCCTGTCCAGCTATACTCAAGCCTTGAGCCTCCCCTCTCCCTAGACCCGTTCTCTGCGGGGTTACCACCTTAGAGCTTTCAGGGAACGAGGCCACTGGGCCCATATTCAAGGTCAGCTCTGTTTTTGACTACTTTGGGTCTTGGGCTTTTCATTTGCATAAGAGGTTACCTTGACCTGGAGGTTGTGAGGATCTTAGAAAACAGTGAGTGTGAGGTGTGGAAGCTTTGCTGTAGCTCTTCCCTTGGCACCAACCAAGACGCAGCAGCCTTGCGGCACCAGTAGCCTGGCCTTTGCTGGAGGTGAGCACCACAGCATCCACGGTTTCTCCTTCGCAGATTCAGGTTTGCGTATATATCCACCAGTCAGTGGCCAAGAAGTGTATCGAGTACCTGGCAGAGCTGTCCCGCCACAACTATGTGACCCCCAAAAGCTATTTGGAGCTGCTCAATATTTTCTCCATCCTCATTGGGCAGAAGAAAATGGAACTAAAAACTGCTAGATACCGTATGAAGAGTGGCCTTGACAAGGTAGGCCTGTGGGAGGCGTTGGGCAGTGGCTGGCTACCTGTGGCTCTCCCTGCAGCTTTCCCTGCCGGGTCTTAGCAGTCTTCAGTGCCAAGGTGACCCAGCATTTCAAACTTCTGCCAGTGTTGCAGAAGGTGGCTTCCTCTCTCAATGAAAGAAAAAAAAAAATTGTCGGGCTGTGGCCCATGCCTTTAATCCCAGCACCAGGAGGCAGAGGCAGGTGAATCTCTGTGAGTTCAAGGCCAGGGTGGTCTACATAAAGAGTTCCAGGACAGCTGGGACTGCAGGGAGATCCTGTCTCAACAACAGCAACAAAAAAGAATAAAAATTAAACAGTGAAGGGCAAGATCAAAGATATCCCACACATTCTCAGAGGACTAGGCCTCCTGCTCTAGTGTCTACTGAGCAACCAAGGTGCCACGAATGAAGGTGGTGCAGCAGGCCCTCTCCCCAGCGCCCTCCAGTCCTGGTCTTTCTCAGGTCCATGTCACATCTGTTTTATGCTTTGTGCTCTGCAAACCCCAGCTTCTGCGTACATCTGAGGATGTGGCCAAGATGCAGGAAGAGCTGGAGATTATGCGCCCCCTGCTGGAGGAGGCTGCCAAGGACACCCTGGTCACAATGGAACAGATCAAGGTTGGGTTACTCTCAGTCTATGCTCTTGGACTCCTCACCTGCCTAAGCCTGCGGATGCTCAGCATCTCCAAACATCAGATGGTTAATTCCTGGCCTTCAAGAGTCCATGGGCCTTTGTGTGCCTTATTTTCCTTGTCTGGCAGTCAGGCATTTATTTGACAAATGCTTAGGCAGAACTATTAATACTTAATATTCGCTTGGCAGGGGAGCAATAAAAGCAAACACATGAACCAGACAGCCCAGGCAATACTGATAATTGCAACTCTAACTGAATGGCGGGATTGCCACTGGAAGATGTGCAGATTCTGCACAGAGTCATGACCCACATTTTAGGGCCATCCCCCTAGCAGACACCACTGTTCATATGGCAACATCTGCCCGTGGTCAAGTGTCTTATCCTCAGAGCCAAAGTCTTGCAAAATGTTTCCCAGGGCTGGAGAGATTGTTCGGTGGTTAAAAGAACTAACTGCTATTGCAGAGGATCTGGGTTCAGTTCCCAGGACCCACACAGTGGTTCACAACTGTCTGTCACTCCAGTTCCAGGAGAAGAGCCAATGCCTTCTTCTGGCCTCCATGGGCATTGCACACACATGGTGCACTTACATACATGCAAGCAAAACACTCATAACACAGAAAATAAAAATAAATAAATCATTTTTTAAAATATATCCTTGGGGGAATGGGCTGGAGAAATGGCTCAGTGGTTAAGAGCACTGGCTGCTCTTGCAGAGGACCCAAGTTCCATTCCCAGCACACATGGTAATTAACAACTGTCCTTAACTCTAGTTCCAGGGGATTTGACACCCTCTTCTTACTTCTATGGGTATTGTATGGCATGGTGTACTTACATATATGCAAGTAATACACTTATACACATAAAATAATAAATAGAAATTTTTAAATGTTCCCTGAAGAAATGTAGAGGTGCACCTTGTACTTTTACACAGAGAGCCATGTGTGATGGTAGGGCAGGAACGCCCAAACCAGAGCGCCTAATCCCCACTGTAGGCGCTTAGGATCCAAAAGAGCTCCTGGATGTCCTGTGTCTCTACAGCCTGTTATTACTGAGGGCCCTTGGAAAAGGGACATTCAGCCCTCAGAAAGGGGAGGTGGCATGCCTGACCCTGACGCTAACTGGGTCCTCCCTGTCACTTATTCCAGGTGGACACAGCCATAGCTGAGGAGACCAGGAAATCAGTGCAGGCAGAGGAGATTAAGGCCAATGATAAGGCCAGTAAGGCTCAAGCTATTGCTGATGATGCTCAAAAAGACCTCGACGAGGCACTGCCAGCCTTGGACGCAGCCCTGGCCAGCCTTCGCAACCTCAACAAAAATGATGTGACAGAGGTGCGCTGGGCTTCTCCTGGCTCTCTCTCTCTCTCTCTCTCTCTCTCTCTCTCTCTCTCAGACCTTTCTGGTGTCCTCCTGGGTCCTAATGGTGTCCCTGGGCCCTCCCTCTGCACATCTCTTGGTGGCCCTGTATGAACAGGTGAGGGCAGAGCTAGGGCTAGACCCTAGCTGCCTGCCCCTCTCTCCTTGTACCAGCCCTAAGCAGTCCAATGGAGGCTGAAGCTAACTTCTAAGGATCTCTTGGGATTCTCTGGGTCCTGTGGCAGTGGCAACTCAGTTGGTGGGAACCACACCACCCAAGAGAAGCCACTCAGAGAAGGCCCCTCCTTTCTACACTCATTCCACTCAGAGATGGCCCCTTCTACACCTCCTTCCCTGGCCCATAGGTGCGTGCCATGCAACGCCCACCCCCAGGTGTAAAGCTGGTCATAGAAGCTGTGTGCATCATGAAAGGCATCAAGCCTAAGAAAGTACCTGGGGAGAAGCCAGGCTCCAAAGCGGATGATTACTGGGAGCCAGGCAAGGGGCTACTGCAGGACCCAGGCCGCTTTCTTGAAGGCCTCTTCAAGTTTGACAAGGTAAGCCTGCTAGGTGCATGGGCAAGCCAGTGGGTAGGACAAGAGATAGAGAGCTGTCTGTCGCAACAGTATTGGCAGGTGCTGGGGTTTCTGTCCCTTTATCTGCCTGCCCCACCAGTAGCAGCAGCACAGTGAGAGAGAGTACAGAGCTGAGTGGGACCATGGGGTATAGACTCTGCCCAAGGAGTTGGCTGGTGGGACGATAGCTTTCCCTTAACAATAGATGGTTATTGAGAAAACTGGGACTAGGGCAGATTTCTGTACCTACAGAATGCCACCCACAATCGCTCCAAAGCTCCAGAGCCTGGAGACTCTGTCGCACTAGCCTCGGCCAACATACTCACCATTGGTTCTACATTGCCACCCCTCCTCAGTCTCAGTCCGAGAGATGCTGGGTTCCTCCGTCTGACTATTCATTTGGGACTTTCAGTGTCCATGGGTACCTGTTTTCTTGAGCCCCTTCAGAAAACCTCTTTCCAGCTCAGAAATTGTCTGAGAGGCAGCTGCCTCCCCTATCCATCCCTCCCTCACCACCCAACCTCTCCACCACCACAAGGCAATGACAGATCTCCCCAACAGCTGGATCCCCTCGGGGTTTCTTTACCCCTCCTCCTCTTCCATTGAACACAGGCCCACAGGCCCGTGGCTCTAGGCCCACCTCAGCTTTGGCCTCTGGGAGCTTGCAAGCAATGCAGCTTCCCAGGCCCATCACCAGCAACAGGCTTGGACTCAGGTGGGACAGCGTCCCATGCATGTGAGAGGCTCAGGCACCTGAGAAGCAGGACTTATCTGTCTCTCAGGCTCTGCTTAATTGTCCCTCTTAGTTAGCAGCATCTTGAGGCCCATGATTTCCACCTCAGGACAATATCGGGGAGGCAGTGATCAAAGCCATCCAGCCATACATCGACAATGAGGAGTTCCAGCCGGCCGCCATTGCCAAGGTGTCCAAGGCCTGCACATCTATCTGCCAGTGGGTGCGCGCCATGTACAAGTACCACTTTGTTGCCAAGGCTGTGGAGCCCAAACGGGTGAGGACTGGGCAGTGCTAACGGGCCAGCTCCCTTACCTAGGTAGGCACTGGCTATGAGCCAACCCTCCTTCTACCCTCAGCAAGCCCTAAGGGAAGCCCAGGATGACTTGGAGGTGACGCAAAAGATCCTGGAAGAGGCAAAGATGCACCTGCATGAAGTGGAAGATGGCATCGCCACATTGCAGGCCAAGTATCGAGAGTGCATAGCCAAGAAGGAAGAGCTGGAACTCAAGTGTGAGCAGTGCGAGCAGCGCCTGGGCAGGGCCGACAAGGTGTGTGCTGCTCCTCCAGCAGGCCCGCGGCCACGCCGAGGGAATGGGGGGGGCATTATGGGCTGGCTCTCCCTTCCCCTTCTTAGTAACCTGTGGATGGGGCTAGAGTGGGCAGATCCAACCCCAGCCCACAGCTCAGTTTCCCAGAGCCCACTGAGCCCACACCACATGACTGCTTCCACAGCTCATCAATGGGCTAGCAGACGAGAAGGTACGCTGGCAGGAGACAGTGGAGAACCTGGAGAACATGCTTGACAACATCTCTGGTGATGTACTGGTGGCTGCTGGCTTTGTGACCTACCTGGGCCCCTTTACGGTAAACAGCCCCCAGCCTGCCCTTGACTAGTTTCAATCCCACAAAGAGGTGCTCCTTTGAGGCTTTACCTCTGTGAGGACAACCTGGAGATACCATCCCCTCCATCTCTCTCTCCCCTCCTTCCCTTTCTCCTTCCCTCCATCTCTCTCTCCCCTCCTTCCATTTCTCCTTCTCTCCATCTCTCCCTGTCTCCTTATCTCTCTCCTCTCCCTTCTTTCTTCCTTCTCTCTGTCTCCCTCCCTCTCTCCCTCCTTTCCTCCTGTCCTCCTTCCTCTATCCAGCAAGCATTCCTCAGGCTATCACTGAACAAGTGCACAGCTGTGCATACAAGTCAGAAGAGCCACACACATGCACATACATATAAAGGCTCACACATGGCTGGGTGTGGTGGCACATGCTTTTAATCCCAGCACTCCAGAGCCAGAGGCAGGCAGATCTCTGTGAGTTCAAGGCCAGTCTGGTCTACAGAGCAAGTTCCAGGACAGCTGGGGCTACGGGGGGACCCTGTCTCAAAAAGACCAAAGAAAAGCCTCACACACATGGATCAGTGTCCCATTTTGAATCCTCACAGCCATCCTTTGGGTGGGCATTTTTGACAGGATACAGTTCACAGATGAGGATCTGCAGTTTGTGGAATCCAAGCAGGTCTGAAGTGGACCTAGAGTGTCTGGCAGTGGCCTCTGCATGTAACCACCAAGTGGTAGTGTATCTGAGACATAGGAGGGCTGTAAGTGTCCAGGACAGCAGCCTGAAGTCCCCTATCTCTCCAGGGCCAATACCGCACAACACTCTGTGACCAGTGGGTCAGGCAGCTCACAATTCATGAAGTCCCACACACCTCCAAGCCCACACTGATCGCGACACTGGGAAACCCTGTGAAGATCCGCTCATGGCAGGTACCCATTCCTACATAAGGAAAGCTCAGAAGGGGCTGCAGTGTTATCCCGGCTGGGCCCAGAGCCTCCTGCCTCCTTTCTACCCTCCTTTCTGAAGCCTAACTGACAGAGCTCTGAACCCTCCTGGGTGTACCAAGAGGACAGTGGGTAGGAAAGAAGGCAGGAACCAGGCCAGGTGTGACCCAGGCAGGCACTAGCAAATGTGGGGAGATGGTTCCTAAAAAAGGCTGGGAATGGGCTGGGCCCTAAAAGCAAAGGGAGAGAATGAGGAGGTTATGGTGGAAGCAATGCAGGAAGGGCCAACAGGGCACGGCACTGTGAAGGTGGCTTCACCAAGCAAGGACTCAGCCTCAAGACAGAAGGGCCCAGCAGCAGAAAGCATTGAGAGCCAGTCCAGGAGCAGGAGAAAGTCCTAGGGACCGACCTTGCCTGTGCTGCCACCTGCCGCCCCCACCCCTCATCCAAAGTGCAATAAAGAGAAACCCACAGCCAAAGCTAGTGCCTCAGTTGGCCCTGCTCGGATAGGCGCTCTGATCCAGTCTGGCACCCGGCCTCCCACAGATTGCTGGCCTCCCCAATGATACTTTGTCAGTGGAGAATGGGGTCATCAACCAGTACTCCCAGCGCTGGACCCATTTCATTGACCCTCAGGGTCAGGCCAACAAATGGATCAAGAACATGGTAAGCCCACCCACCAAGACTGCCTCCTCAGCCAGGCTCAGCCAATACCAGGAAAGCAGCTGAGCCTCCCGCTGGCTCTCAACTCTCATAACCCCCACCTTCCCCCACAACCCCGCAGGAGAAAGACAGGGGACTGGACGTGTTCAGGCTAAGTGACCGAGACTTCCTGCGCAGCATGGAGAATGCCATCCGCTTGGGCAGGCCATGCCTTCTGGAAAATGTGGGCGAGGAGCTGGACCCAGCCCTGGAACCTGTGCTGCTCAAGCAGGTGCGCCTGGTGGGAGAGGGGAAGCTACAGGCAACAGGCCTGGGCGGGGACTTGTCCACACTGCAGCCACAGTGCCTGTCTATCCTGCCCACCACAGACATACAAGCAGCAGGGTAACACGGTGCTGAAATTGGGGGATACGGTGATCCCCTACCATGAGGACTTCAGGATGTACATCACCACCAAGCTACCCAATCCTCACTATACACCAGAGGTCGCCACCAAACTCACTCTCATCAACTTCACCCTGTCGCCCAGGTAAGCCTCCACCTGAGACCCCAAGCATTAGAGAGCCCTTCCTAGCAGACTGCCCCTTGGCCTCCCACAGCTGGGAACTCAAGGCGTCTGTCTTTCCTGCTCAGTGGCCCCACTAACTCCCTTCCAGGCACAGTGGCCCAAAAGATGTCCAGCCCCTCCAGTGGCTCATCTTCCCTACCTTTCATGTCCACTTAAGAGCATGCCTCCACACACACCCACACTCACACCCACAACCACACAGAGGCCTGCTCCATACTACCTCCTCCATTTGAGTACCTACAAGCAGTGGGGAGGGAAGACGCACAGCCTTTAGGCCTGCCCACGTGATCATCCACAGCCCCCTCCTACTAAATAAAGAAGGCTCAGAGACCTCAGGACTTAGCTGCCCAGCCCTGCCTACAAGGTCTCACTGAGAACCAATGTTTAGAAGGCAGGCCCTGTGCCAGTCCTACAGCCTGAGTAGGCCTCCCGAGCTGCCCCTGGCAAGAATACTGGGCTCTTGCTAGATAAGTGCAGGTTTAACATTGACCCCCACGAGTCATAAACATAATGTTCCCTGGCCTGGTAGTGGCCTAGAAGACCAGCTACTGGGCCAGGTAGTGGCTGAGGAGCGACCTGATCTGGAAGAGGCTAAGAACCAGCTGATTGTCAGTAATGCCAAGATGCGTCAGGAGCTGAAGGACATTGAGGACCAGATCCTGTACCGTCTCAGCTCCTCTGAGGGCAACCCTGTGGATGACATGGAGCTCATCAAGGTGCTAGAGGCTTCCAAGATGAAGGCTGCTGAGATCCAGGTTGGCAGCTGCCTTCCTAACCTGCCTCTCCCCGCGTGTCCCATCCCTGCTCTCGTCTGGCCCTCCCCACGCGGCCCTGCTCTCGTCTGCCTCTCCCCACGCGGCCCTGCTCTTGTCTGGCTCTCCCCACGCGGCCCGGCCCTGCTCTTGTCTGCCTCTCCCCACGCGGCCTGTCCCTGCTCTCGTCTGGCTCTCCCCACGCGGCCTGCCCCTGCTCTCGTCTGCCTCTCCCCACGCAGCCCATCCCTGCTCTCGTCTGCCTCTCCCCATGCGGCCCGTCCCTGCTCTTGTCTGGCTCTCCCCACGCAGCCCGGCCCTGCTCTCGTCTGCCTCTCCCCACGCGGCCCGTCCCTGCTCTCGTCTGGCTCTCCCCACGCGGCCCGTCCCTGCTCTCGTCTGCCTCTCCCCACGCGGCCCGTCCCTGCTCTCGTCTGCCTCTCCCCACGCGGCCCTGCTCTTGTCTGCCTCTCCCCACGCGGCCCCGCCCTGCTCTCGTCTGCCTCTCCCCACGCGGCCATGCTCTTGTCTGGCTCTCCCCACGCGGCCCGTCCCTGCTCTCGTCTGCCTCTCCCCACGCGGCCTGTCCCTGCTCTTGTCTGGCTCTCCCCACGCGGCCTGTCCCTGCTCTCGTCTGCCTCTCCCCACGCGGCCCGGCCCTGCTCTCCTCTGCCTCTCCCCACGCGGCCCGGCCCTGCCCCTGTTTGTTCTTTGTAGCTTCCCAGGCCTGACACTCCTCCCACTGCCCCCTATCCAGGCCAAAGTCAGGACTGCAGAGCAGACGGAGAAGGACATTGATCTCACCCGCATGGAGTACATACCTGTGGCTGTCCGCACCCAGATCCTCTTCTTTTGCGTGTCTGACCTGGCCAACGTGGACCCCATGTACCAGTACTCTCTCGAGTGGTTCCTCAACATCTTCCTCTCAGGCATCGCCAACTCAGAGAGAGCAGGTAGCCCTGGCACTGACACAGCATGCCCACTCTGAAATGGGTAGGACAGGTGAGGCACATTTCTACTGTGGGGTACACACATGAACTCACACCCATGTTCAAGGATACTTGCTCTCACATCATGGGACTCGTGATACTTAATAACACACTTCCAAGCCCTACCCTCCTTGGACCCCCTTCCCTGGGATTACCAGCTGTCAAGGAAGATGCCCAGATTACCCTGATAGCTGTTAGGAGCCTGGCAAGGCTAGGCTGGACCCCAGGACCTTCCTCTTCCCTTTCCTCGTTCTCTGCCACCACCTCTCTACCTGGCAGACAACCTGAAGGAGCGCATCATCAACATCAACCGCTACCTGACCTTCAGCCTCTACTGCAATGTCTGCCGCAGCCTCTTTGAGAAGCATAAGCTGATGTTTGCCTTCCTGCTGTGTGCCCGGATCATGATGAATGAGGGCAAAATCAACCAGGTGCAGGAGCAGGCAGATGGCTGGGAGGCTGCCTGTCTAAGGGTTGCCCTATGGCAGGTGTGAGGGGACAGGGGAGATGTAAAGGGAAGGCCAAGAAGATGGGCATAGCACAGGCAACAGGGGCAGAGGTCCATGGAAATACAATTCCTTGGTTAAACATGAGAGATTCTAGATTAATATGGCCCAACTAATGACATGAACATAGGTCTTCTCAGAGCCTTGAACGTGCTGCTGAACTCAGAGACTGTCCCCAGGGATACACTGTCCCCAGGGATACACTGTCCCCAGGGATACAGTGTCCTGCGCCTCCCACACCTGTTTGGCGAGGAGCTCCTATGGACCTCACAACTAGGAAAAGGCAGAGTAGGGACACTAACCAGATCTGCTCTTCCAAGAGTGACTCATTTTCTGTGGATAAGGTGCCTAGAGGCACAGAGGAGCTGGCCACAGGGAAGAGCTAGCTACAAAGCCTGGGCACCAGCCTAGTCTGTACCCTGGCAGGGTGAGTGGCGCTATCTCCTTTCTGGAGGCTCCATCCAGACCATGACTGAGAACCCTGCACCAGACTGGCTATCAGACCGGGCTTGGCGAGACATCCTGGCACTTTCAAACATGCCAGCTTTTAACTCCTTCTCTGCTGACTTTGTAATGCACCTCCAAGAATTCAAGGCCATCTTTGACAGCACTGAACCTCACCGGTGAGCTGGGTCCCAGAGTACAGTAGCAGGGATGTGGAGGAGGTAAGACCCCAGGAACAGGCCTGCCCAGAAGTCTTTTCTGAAAGACCGTTCAGCTCTGCCCTTCATCTGTGGCTACACCTCTCCTGTACTCTTGGAAAACCCCAGTTTCTGGCAAAACTCACAGGGCCAGTGGTCTCCTACAGGCTGGCTCTCAGGGAGATATGGGCACTGTTGTTGCAGGGAGACCTTGCCTGGCATCTGGGACAAATACCTGGACCAGTTCCAGAAGCTTCTTGTCCTCCGTTGCCTCCGTGGGGACAAGGTTACTAATGCCATGCAGGACTTTGTGGCCAACAACCTGGAGCCCCGGTTCATTGAGCCACAGGCAAGTGCTGGTCTCCAGACAGGGCTGGTCTCCTGGGTCTCAGGGATCTGGCTATTCTGAGGACTAACTTGGCCAGACCAGAACTTTCGTACAGGGAGGTTCAAGAATCTAGAAGACCCTGCTAGAACTGCCCCAGTATCCTCGGGATCCCCTTCCTTTGCCCTGGACCCTCTCATCAGTCCCATGTGGTCCTAGCAGCTCTCCGTAACCTTACAGACAGCCAATCTGTCCGCGGTGTTCAAAGAATCCAGCTCAGTCACACCCCTCATCTTTGTGCTGTCGCCTGGCACTGACCCAGCTGCTGACCTCTACAAATTTGCAGAAGAAATGAAATTCTCCAAGAAGCTCTCTGCCATATCTCTAGGGCAGGGGCAGGTAAGGGTGAGGCAGGGAAGAGGGGAATGTACTAGGGAGGGTGGGTCCTTAGTGCCCACCACCCCACCACTCCATGTTCCTGTCCCCACAGGGCCCTCGGGCAGAAGCCATGATGCGAAGCTCCATAGAGAGGGGCAAGTGGGTCTTCTTCCAGAACTGCCACCTAGCACCAAGCTGGATGCCATCCCTGGAGCGTCTCCTTGAGCACATCGACCCTGACAAGGTGTGCCATGCTGCCTTGTCACTGGGACCTCCTCTGTGGAAGGACTAGTAAGCCATCAAGGACCGATGATGTTTTCATGCTACAAAGCATGCAGCCAAGCCCCAGGAATGTAGCAAGTGCTCAGTAACTAACATATGCAACTCAATTAATTTTATCAGTGGCCCTGAGTTGCTGAGTTTCAGGGAGTTGGCGACTTGCCCAAGGCCACCCAACATAGACTGGTGCCCTTGTGACTTGCTAGGCCCTGTTCTTTTCTAAAATTTTTAAATTTATATTTGTTTGTGGGTGTGACATGGGTGTGTGTGCCATAGCATGTGTGTGGGAGAGGAGAACTTGCAAGGAGTCAGTTCTCTTACTTGCCCACATGGGTCCCTGGGATCACTCCGGTCATCAGGCTTGGTGACAAGCACCTACACCTGGTGCATCATCTCTCTGGCCCTAAGCCCTGTTCTTTTTTTTTTTTAATTTTTTAATTTATTTTTTAAGTGTGTGAATGTACTGTCTGCATGTAGGTTTGTGCACCCATGTCGTGCAATGCCACAGAGGTCAGAAGAGGGTGTCGGATTCCCCTGGAACTGGAGTTCTCCTGAATTGGAGTTTCAGATGGTTCTCAGCCGCCATGTGGGTGCTGGGGATCGAACCCGGGTCCTCTGCAAGAGCAGTTGGTGCTCTTAACCACTAGGCCATCTCTCCAGCCCCTAAGCCCTGTTCTTAAGAAGTTATTCATACAACCCACACCCCAGCCCTGAGTCAGGAGCCACTGACACTATAGAGAAATGACAACAGGAGTTACTATAGAAAAATGACAACGGGAGTTACTATAGAGAAGTGACAGCGGGAGTTACTATAGAGAACTGACAGCAGGAGTTACTATAGAGAAGTGACAGAAGGAGTTACTATAGAGAAGTGACAGTGGGAGTTACTATAGAGAAGTGACAGAAGGAGTTACTATAGAGAACTGACAACGGGAGTTACTATAGAGAAGTGACAGAAGGAGTTACTATAGAGAAGTGACAGTGGGAGTTACTATAGAGAAGTGACAGAAGGAGTTACTATAGAGAACTGACAACGGGAGTTACTATAGAGAAGTGACAGAAGGAGTTACTATAGAGAACTGACAACGGGAGTTACTATAGAGAAGTGACAGTGGGAGTTACTATAGAGAAGTGACAGTGGGATTTACTATAGAGAAGTGACAACAGGAGTTACTATAGAGCCAAGAGAGTGAATTTGAGTGCTGGACAGGAGGGAGTCTGAACTCCCTCATGAGCTTGACGCTCATGAAGAATTATGGCCACAGGTACACCGAGACTTCCGCCTGTGGCTCACCAGCCTGCCAAGCAACAAATTCCCAGTGTCAATCCTGCAAAATGGCTCCAAGATGACCATTGAGCCACCACGTGGTGTCAAGGCCAACCTGCTGAAGTCCTACAGCAGCCTCAGTGATGACTTCCTCCACTCTTGTCCTAAAGTGAGCTGCATGCAAAGCTCCCACTTGTCCGTCCACTCCCTTTCCCTTATGACCTTGTCCCTCTCTCTCCTTCAGGTAGCGGAGTTCAAGTCCCTGCTGCTCTCCCTGTGCCTGTTCCATGGGAATGCCCTGGAACGTCGAAAGTTTGGTCCCCTGGGCTTCAACATCCCCTATGAGTTCACAGACGGAGACCTACGCATCTGCATCAGCCAGCTCAAGATGTTCCTAGATGAATATGATGACATCCCCTACAAGGTGGGCCAAAGACAGGCTGGGGGCTAGTGGCTTGGCTACCTATAGGGGCCCTTCACTTATCCACCCCATAGGTCCTCAAGTACACAGCTGGAGAGATCAACTATGGTGGTCGTGTCACTGATGACTGGGACCGGCGTTGTGTCATGAACATCCTAGAGGATTTCTACAACCCTAGTGTACTCTCTCCTGAGCACAGCTACAGCCCCTCAGGCATCTACCACCAGATCCCACCCACCTATGACCTCAATGTGAGTCCATCCCAGAGGGCTGACAGGAGATCCTGCCAGAGGGGCTCCTGGGGTCCTCTGGATACCTCGATGCAGATGGGGGGAAAAGAGCCCTGCCCTCCAGGGTGCCTTTCCTATGAAAAATGTTGCCACAGCAAAAGGACACACAGTCACATCCGGAAAGCAGGCTCTGTGGGGAGAGGGCAGGAGCCTCACAGGATTTCATGTGTCAGCACGCATTATGCTGATAGTGACCTATGCAAGCTGTATTGGGGGGAGGTTCCCTGAGGACATGATACTTCTGCTGGGGTGGGGGGCAGAGAAGCCCTAGCTGAGGCTAAGTTGGGTGGGTGCTGGGGGGGGGCACTCTGGCATGGGAGAGCATGTAAAGTTTGAACAGCTACAGAGAATAAGAGGCTGGATGACAGTAGGGACTAGGAAGAAATAAGGGCAGCGGCAGTGCCAGAAACATGCGGAAGGCCCACCGGGAATGGTGTTTCCGAAAGCCGAGGCAGAGCAGGCAAGGCCTTCAGTTCTGGCCCTCTTGTCTCCTAGGGCTACCTGTCCTACATCAAGGGCCTTCCACTCAATGATATGCCTGAGATCTTTGGTCTGCATGACAACGCCAACATCACCTTTGCCCAGAATGAGACTTTTGCCCTGTTCAATGCGATTCTTCAGCTGCAGCCCAAATCATCCTCTGTGGGCGGCCTGAGCCGGGAGGAGGTGGGTGGTAGCAGGGAGAAAGAGCCAAGGGCTGGCCAAGGCCAGGCTGCACCATCCGGCCTGCTCTTCTGTGCACAGGATTCTGCAGTGGAATCCTGCAGACACTAACCAGCTGTTTGTCCCCCATGTCTCTCTGCATTTGCAGATAGTAGAGAGTGTGGCACAGGACATTCTGTCCCAGTTTCCTGAGCCTGTTAACTTGCAAGAAGTGACCACCAAATACCCTGTGCTCTATGAGGAATCAATGAATACAGTGCTGGTACAAGAGGTCATTAGGTAATTTCTTGCCCACACCCCAGCCCTGAGTCAGGAGCCATTGGCACTATAGAGAAATGACAACAGGAGTTACTATAGAGAAGTGACAGCGGGAGTTACTACAGAGAAGTGACAGCGGGAGTTACTACAGAGAAGTGACAGCGGGAGTTACTACAGAGAAGTGACAGCGGGAGTTACTACAGAGAAGTGACAGCGGGAGTTACTATAGAGAAGTGACAGTGGGAGTTACTATAGAGAAGTGACAACGGGAGTTACGATAGAGAAGTGGCAGCGGGAGTTGAGAAGTGACATCAGGAGTTACGATAGAGAAGTGACAGCGGGAGTTACGATAGAGAAATGACAATGGAAGTTACGATAGAGAAGTGACAGCGGGAGTTACTGTAGAGAAGTGACAGCGGGAGTTACTATTACTATAGAGAAATGACAGCGGGAGTTACTATAGAGAAGTAACAGCGGGAGTTACTATAGAGAAGTGACAACGGGAGTTACGATAGAGAAGTGACAACGGGAGTTACGATAGAGAAGTGACAGCGGGAGTTACTACAAAGAAGTGACAGCAGGAGTTACTACAGAGAAGTGACAGCGGGAGTTACTACAGAGAAGTGACGGCGGGAGTTACTATAGAGAAGTGACGGTGGGAGTTACTATAGAGAAGTGACAGCGGGAGTTACTATAGAGAAGTGACAGCGGGAGTTACTATAGAGAAGTGACAGCGGGAGTTACTATAGAGAAGTGACAACAGGAGTTACTATAGAGAAGTGACAACGGGAGTTACGATAGTGACAATGGGAGTTACTATAGAGAAGTGACAGCGGGAGTTACTATAGAGAAGTGACAATGGGAGTTACTATAGAGAAGTGACAATGGGAGTTACTATAGAGAAGTGACAATGGGAGTTACAATAGAGAAGTGACAATGGGAGTTACGATAGAGAAGTGACAACGGGAGTTACCATGGACCAGCTATCCTGCAAATGCTAAATATCCTTGAATGCAGCTGCTTATTCTCATTTTACAGAGGAATAAACAGGCCCCAAGAAGGCCGACTGTCCCAGGCCACATTTGCTAAAGGCTAGAGCTGTGATTGTACGCAGGCTGCCTCACCTATACCTCTGCGTAGCCTGTGTTCTGTCATTGCCTCTATGGTTCCAATTGAGCAGCTCATCCCCAGCCCACTGCTGACTCCTTGTCACTGGCCCTACAGGTATAACCGGCTCCTAGAAGCGATCACACAGTCACTGCGTGACATGCTCAAGGCACTTAAAGGGCTGGTGGTGATGTCCTTGGAGCTGGAGCTGATGTCTAACAGCCTGTACAACAACTCTGTGCCAGAGCTCTGGAAGAGCAAGGCCTACCCATCACTTAAGCCACTAGCTTCATGGATCATGGACCTGCTTGAGCGCCTAAAATTCTTGCAGTCCTGGATTGATAATGGCATCCCACCAGTCTTCTGGATCAGTGGCTTCTTCTTCCCCCAGGCTTTTCTAACAGGCACCTTGCAGAACTTTGCTCGAAAGTTTGTCGTCTCTATTGACACCATCTCCTTTGATTTCAAGGTCTGAGCATAGCCAGGGCCAGGCCAGGTGACAAATGGGCTGAGCTCAGGCAGGAGGGGCAGTGTGGACCAAAGAAGGTGGGAAGACCCAAACCACAGGGAAAGTCAGAGGTGTAGACTGGAGGACCCCAGCTGTAACAGCAGGTGATGGGCAGGCAGCAGCCTTCAGGAGGAGGTCTGTACCTCTGAGGACTGACAGGAAGTAGGTACCCGACCAGGATTTTGAGGTGCTACGGATGCCAGTGTCAGTGTGTTTGTGTGCCCACCACAGGTGCAGTCCCACTTACCATCAGAAATCAAGAGAAGGCCCCCAACAGGGTGCTATATCTATGGACTGTTCTTGGAAGGTGCCCGCTGGGATGCACTGAATTTCCAGCTGGCTGAGTCTCAGCCTAAAGAGCTGTACACAGACATGGCTGTTATCTGGCTCTTGCCAACAGCCAACCGAAAGCCTGAGAACCAGGACTTCTACCTGTGCCCCATCTATAAGACTCTGACCCGTGCTGGTAAGGTGGATCAAAGCAGGTAGTCTGTGCTATGTGTGAGTTCTGTCCAGATTAGACTGACCCAGGATACCTGACCAGGAAGTCTGATGGAGGTTTGGGGCAGTCCAGAGCCCAAAGAAGCAAGTTAATACCCAGAGGCTTAATTCCCTGCCTGCTTGCCCCTCTCAGTGGACCTAACATGAATTCTAGGAACTTATGGGCCCCACCTGCCACTAGGGGGAATCGGAAAAGTAAAAGGAGGCCCAGAACAGGATTGAGTCAGTGCTGGCCCCAGGCCCCAGTGCCATAACCCTAAACAGACCTGAGCCTTGGCCAGACCTACTCACTAACCATGTGACTCTTGGGCCAGGGTCCCTCTGTCTCAAACCCCAAGTCTATCAAACTTACTGTCCTTGGCCCTGCCCCAGCCCTGCTCTAGTGCTAACAGGGTACAACCTAATCTTCCTCTTTTCTTGCCTGTTCCAGGAACACTATCAACTACAGGCCACTCCACCAACTATGTCATTGCTGTGGAGATCCCCACTAACAAGCCTCAGCGACACTGGATAAAGCGTGGTGTCGCCCTCATCTGTGCCCTGGACTACTAGACTTGGACAAAAGGGCACAGCCATTAAAATTTTCCAGTCAGTCCAGCTGTGCTTTGGCTGATTCCATGAGGTCCCATCTGTAGGGCCACTACAGGGGTGAGGGGCTTGTAGCAGCCTCAGCAGAAAACAGTCAAGGTGGGGGGAGGGGCAGAAGCAGCTTTAACCTGCTGTTTTTGTTCAGATGCAAAAAAGAATGAGATATGTGCCCTCCAGACCCCAGTGCCCCTCTGAGAAGAATGTACCAGAAAGGCCTACGGGCAGCCTGGTCTCCTTGACCCAGAGTCCTAGCACCTTTCCAGGTTCAAAGACACCAGATCGGTTACAAAATAACCCAAGTACCCTCAATATCCTCACCACCACCACCACTGCCAGTGTACTTTGTCCACAGTCTATCTGAAGCCTCCCCTCAATTTAGGTCCTAAATCCCAGGCCTACCATCCCAACAATACCTTTAGCCTAGAAACACACACTAGCTTACTAAAACCACAGAAGGGATTTCTTAGTAGTTTTATTTACTCAATGATCCAATATTTACAGGAGCTAGAGGGGTCAAACTGCTCAGCCTAGAGGCAGCTACTATTACACCTCCCAACCTAGTCACTATGTACAGATAAGTGGCCTGCTTGGGCCACCTACAAAGCCACTGGGCAGAGGGCACAGGACAATATTTAGAACTGGAGGTTGAAGCAGTGATGAGCTCACTCTACCCCCTGGCAGCCCTATTTAGCTGTCTTGACCCTGCTGTCCCCCACCCTGAGTACCTTGCAAGAGGCCAAGGAAACTAGCATTATCACAGAAAATTGAGTAGTGCCAGCTTCCTACAAGCAGCCCTGTCTCTGCTATCTCCAAGAAGAGGGAGACATGGTAATACTGAGGGGCTAGGCAGAGGCTCTTCTGACCCCCAGAGTAAGAGATTAGGAGGCCAATGTAGGCCCAGAGCCAGGGCCACAACACTGAAGGCAATGAGCCCCAGAGCCTTACTGTGACAGTATCAAGCCTGGCTGGAACTAGGACAGTTTGCATGTCACTGAACAGTTCAAACACTTCTTTCCACTATGGCTGTGGGACACCAGTAGGATGTTCATTGTCCTCTCAGTGGGACACCCCATGCCCATTTCAGCACAGAAGCCAGGTCCCTGAGTTTGGTGCACCCCCCCCCTCCCCAAGAGAAAGAAATGATGAGTAGGCCAGGCTTCTTCACAACAGGGACAGGCTGGTGCCTGGGACTAGAGCACCATGACCCTGAGGCCCCAGCTGGAACTCTGGTGTGACACAAAGACCTGACCCTTCTAAATGACAGCTGCTAGGAGAAAAACCCGTCAGGAAACCGGCCAGCCGTGTTAATACAGTGGCAAGATGGGTTGGAGCCCCCAAAATAAACCTCTCTGTAAGGTAAAATACACACCCTTCTGCCCTGGCAGCAGGGCCAGGTTCTGCCAATCCAAAGCCGACTGTGGAAGCACAGCACCTCCAACTCCAGCTGCTGAGTCCTGAGCACTGTGGGACTGACTTGTCCCCTACCAGGCTACAGAGCATAATGCCAGAAATATGGCTCAATCCCACTCCCAGGGCCTGGGCTCTGGCTAGAAGTACTCAGTAATACTGGGAAGAGTGGAGCAGGAAGGGGCCTAGGAAGGGTCTTCCGGCAAGAGCAGGCTGCAGAATCAGGACCAGCAGTCCTCACTGGCGCTTGGCCTTATAAGGGCGTGAGCGTTTCCGCCGGTCAGGCTTCCGCTGCTTGTGAAGCCGGCCAATGCTGACCCCTTGGCGCCGCCGCACAGAGATATTCTGCTCCACTAGGTTGGCCAGCATGCCTGTGAAAGGAAGAAACTGCTAAGCACAGGCTTGGGCCAGGAACTGAGGTGTACCTCTCTGTACCTCATAGTGTGTTTAAGCTTCAGCCGAGTTCTGAGGGAAAGGGCCTTGAGGGATTATGACCCTCAGCAGGGCAGACCAACTAAGATGCAGTGGGAGCCCCCCCTCACCTTCCTGAGCTAGCATGGAGATGAAGGTACAGATAAACTCATCATAGTTGTGGGTTCTTCTCTGGTCATCAATCTGTGGGAGAGGACAAGGGAGAAATTAATAGTCCATCTTCTCAGAGCAATTGACTTTGGGAGAAGGCCGAGGAATAGACAGTAGAGAGATCACCCGCCTTGAATTTCTTCCTTTTCTCCACCTCTTCCTTGAGACAAGCTTCATAGTTTGCAATCTCAGCCTCCACACACTTTAGAAGTGCCAGCAGCTCCTGTCAAACCCAACATTCTATCTAAGGGGTCTAGCTGATACCAAAGCTCTACTACCATACGGCAGCTAGAAGCAAGGGTGAGCAGCCAGAATCCATGAGGCCTACTGAGGCCACCCAACCAAGAATGACTTCCAGACACTTAGCTCCCACCGCCAACTTTCACACCAAAATTCTAATCAAGAAGACAGCACCTGGGAAGTAGTGGTTCAAACCTTTCCCTCTGCCAGGAAAAGACAGACACAAGAAGAGCTTACCTTAGGTGAGTACTTCTCCCCACTCAAGGGCTCACTGTGCCTGCCCAGCCCCATCTTCTCTCTGTTGTCTGTGGCTTCTCCCACCTCCTTCTCCTCTGAACTGGATCCCTGGCTGCCTTGGCTTGGTCTGATAGAAGGTGAAGAACCCTTCCCACCCTCTGGGAGAGGGCATAAAAGGAAACATCTGAGTATAAGATACTTTGTAGACAACTGGTCAGTTCCCCCTTCCTGGTGCACCAAATGCCCAGTGAGTCAGCCCAAGGCCCACCTGTGAGTGCCAGAGGACTCAGTACACCATCCTCAGCAAGGTGCAGCAGGCCCGTGCTGATGACAGGACCCAGGTCACGAACAGCACGGTTGTAGCGTATGCAGTCAACACGCAGAAGGCTGTCATCTTCTCCAAAAAGCACCTTAGAGATGTGGGAGGTGACAGGGCTTGAGGGCCGCGTTGGGTTGGCTGAGCGAATGGGCGAGCGCAGAGGTGAGTTGAAAGCACTGCCGATCTCGGAGGCTGTGTCTGTGCTCTCATTGCTAGGAGTGGGTGAGGGCTGTGAGTGTGTAGGCACGGCCACTGCTGGACTCCCAGCCCCACTGCTAGTCTTGATGGACAGAGGAACTGAGAGGTCTTTCTGAGATTCCTGAAGCTTCTCAGCCAAGACATTGATGGTGTTGGGCTGCAGCACTGACAGCTGTCCATCTGAAGAACTGCTCAATGACCCTGGTTTCCCTGTCCCCTTCCGCTTATATCTGCAGGGTCCAAGAATAGGTAAAGAGAATGAGCCAGGTGACCATACCCAGCAGTGTCCAGGACAGCTTAAAACATTTATCATTTTCCCCTGGACCAATCTGGAAGCTCCTTGCACTGAACAAAGCAGCCTGGCCCAGCAATGGCATCCTAAATCCCACACAGTGCAGACAGGTAGCTGCAAAGGATCTCCTCTATTCCAGCTGCCTCACTTCTGATCTTCCAATGCTATATCCTCCAACAAAATGCCATACCACCTGCCAAATCTCCATCCCTCCAACCTCTTCTCCTCCTATCCCAACCAATCCTTTGAGGACCAGCTGAAAGACCACCTCAATGGGACATGTCTTAAAATGCTGATGCTTACCTTCCCCTAAACCCGCCAAAAATTTCCTGAGGATTGGGGTTAGTTCCTCATGCCAGCCTCCCCCAAGGGCTCTGCATTCTGTAGGTGCCCAGTGCTTTCTGTAGAAAACCCTTCTCAGGTATGTGGTGGAATGCTCAAACAGGGTCTGAGATACCCAAAGCCTGCTGCTAGTTGTACAGGGTCAGGACCAACCTGATGGCAGAGTTGCTGTTCTGCACATCATCCTCATCATCTTCATAGTCATCCTCATCATCTGAGTACTGCTGGGGTGGACGGACTGGAACTCGACTGCGGCCCATTCCTGCAGCCAAGTCTTCTTCCTCCTATGGCAGAGACCAGGGCAATGACAAGGAGGGACTGCTCACTCAAGATGGGCATGGCACCATAGCCAGGCAGAAAGGTAACTTGGTTCTGCAGGCTGAGTCCACTAAACAACTCCAAATTCTCCCTTTAGCTCCCAGGAGGCTGCCATCCACTGGCAGTGCAGAGTGCTTCTAAGAAACAGAGTGCCCTGGCACACACTTTTTTTTTTTTTAATTTTTATTTATTTTTGTATGTGTATGGATGTACTGTCTGCATGCAGGTTTGTGCACCCGTGTCGTGCAATGCCACGGAGGTCAGAAGAGGGTGTCAGATTCCCCTGGAACTGGAGTTCTCCTGGAATTGGAGTTTCAGACGGTTCTCAGCCCTCATGTGGGTGCCGGTTCTCAGCCCTCATGTGGGTGCTGGGGATCGAACCCGGGTCCTCTGCAAGAGCAGTCAGTGCTCTTAACCACTAGGCCATCTCTCCAGCCCCTATTTATTTATTTTTTATGTGTATGAATGTATTGTCTGTATGTAGGTCTGTGTATCCATGTCGTGCAATGCCTCGGAGGTCAGAAGAAGGTGTCGGATTCCCCTGGAACTGGAGCTCTCCTGGAATTGGAGTTACAGACGGTTCTCAGCCCCCATGTGGGTGCCGGGGATCGAACCCGGGTCCTCTGCAAGAGCAGTCGGCACTCTTAACCACTAGGCCATCCCTCCAGCCCCTGGCACACACACTTTTGTATTACCAACAGAACCCATCCCATATAGTACCAAGGAATATACCCAAATGCGGAGACCACAAATTGGACTTAAAGTCAGAGGAGCCATGTTATTCGGCTATTGTAGAGCTTCTGAGTATTAGAGGAGCCTAGCCATCCAGTCCCAAGCAGAGGGTGAACATCAAGGAACCACTGTTGTGGCCCCTCAAGAGAATCTTAAAGGAAATTCTGCCAGGGTGCTCCCAGCTTACCTGCATAGGGGATTTGGCATAGTTGTGATTGTCTAGAAAAGCTGGCAGCCGCTGGACAATGGGAGTAGGGGTTGGGGGAACCCCATTGAGGCTGTTCCCTGGAGGCTTTACCACCAGCTTGGGTTTGCTGGGAGGGCTGTGGGTAGCAGCTTGTAGGGAACCAGGCAATTCATCTGCACCATCTGAGACAGGAAAGAAGAGTATAGGGAAGACATTCAATTGGACCCTCAAAAAAGACCCTCAGTCTCCCTAATCCTGTTAGAATAGCCAGCACACAGGATGGGAGACAGTAAGCTGGATGTCATGGTCCCAGAGTGAGACTGAGAGAACAAGGCAGGGGAAAAAAGAAACCCGAGGAGGTAATGAGGAGGCTTACAGAGAAAAACCATAAAATATAAGACAGAGGGTTCATGGGCTGTAGTAATGATAGTTCTTTACAGGTGGCTTTTAGGAAAAGCACACTCTGTGTTTTGAGGGAAAAGTTCCAGACACTGGGCTTTCAGGACTCCCACAGGAGCCCCTGCCCACTGCCCAAGTACCTTCTTAACTGCTTATGCCTCCCACATCAAGCCATGCAGAATGGCTAAGGCCCATGAGAGGCCCCAAGTCTCTCCAGTACCTGTATGGGTGCCCTCAGAGGCTGCCGAGGCCCTCCCTGCCTCCAGCATGAGGGGGGACTTGCCGCTGGCTGGCTTGGTCTCCTCGGACAGCTGTGACTCTTGAGACTTGTGGGTCTGAATCAGCTCTGGCTGTGTAACTCTAATCAGCTGAAAACAGAACTTAAAGCTCAGAGGAGAAAGGGTAAAACTAGGCCTCCACCTTAGACAACTAAGGGCCTTAGCCCTCACCCATTCATTTACTTACTGGGAAATAAAAAGACCAAGCCACAACCTCCTTCAAAAAATTATTCTCCTCTCATCCCAAGCTCCACAATCCCCAAAAAAGAATCAAAGGAGGGACTGGAGAGATGGCCTAGCGGTTAAGAGCACCAACTGCTCTTGCAGAGGACCCGGGTTCGATCCCCAGCACCCACATGGCAGTTAAGAACCATCTGTAACTCCAATTCCAGGAGAACTCCAGTTCTAGGACAATCTGAGACCCTCTTCTGACCTCCGCAGCATTGCACGACTGTACTGTCTGCATGGGTGCACAGACCTACATGCAGACAGTACATTCATACACATACAAAAGCTACAGTCTGGATCCACAAAAGGCTGTGATTCAGGAATCAAAGACCAATACTGCAGTGTACGAGAGACAGGGAAGGTTGAGGTAGGCATGGCCAGGCAGAGGCTCATTTACCTGCTGCAGGGCCTCCAGGACTGTCTGTCGGTTCACCTTCAGTACATGCAGCCTGGCCTCATACTTGATCCTACGGTCAGGCACCACTGCCATCAGGTTGAAGCGGATGTCATGGTAGGGCTCCCTGTAGTCACAGCACAGCCATGAGAGCACCTCCTGCCCCAACCCCACCATAGGTTACAGCAGCCATCTTGGCAGGGCTCCCCACAGTTACATCAGCAGCTATAGGTACAGGTCCCACCTCAACAGGAAGGCAGTCACACACACACACCAGAAACTTGAGCTCTATCTTCCCAAGAACTGTGTGAAGGGCCTATGAGAAAGTAGGCCAACATACTCAGGCCTCCATCAAGAGTTGTCCCTCCTCTAGCCTAGCCCAGCCCAGTCCAACCCAGCCAGCCCAGACTACGGGCATTCCAGGCAAGAAAAGCAAGGAGTTGGCAGCCCATGACCTAAGCCTTATCTTGCCAGATTCACCATGTGGCCTTGCAATGTACAGATCATCTGGCTTTTCTCTGTCTCCCTCAAAGTGGAATAGCTCCGGGGGCTGGAGAGATAGCCTAGCGGTTAAGAGCGCCGACCGCTCTTACAGAGGACGCCGGTTCGATCCCCAGCACCCACATGGCGGCTAAGAACCGTCTGAAACTCCAATTCTAGGAGAACTCCAGTTCCAGGGGAATCCGATACCCTCTTCTGACCTCCGCGGCGTTGCACGACACGGGTGCACAAACTTGCATGCAGACAGTACATTCATACACATACAGAAATAAATAAAATTAATAAAAAAAAAAACATATTTAAAAAAAAAAAAAAAAAAAAAAAAGTGGAATAGCTCCCCAAAGAAGGAATGGGGCAAACTAAGGACCCTTACCCTGCAGTGGCGAGGCCAATACGCTCCATGATGACCCGTCGGGCTTTATCTGTCCACTCCTCATCCTCCCCCCAGGGCCCTAAGGGAGACCAAGATAAGGAATCAGCAGAGGGAACCCTGATAAAGGGCAGGCCAGGGACGGGAAGGAAAACAAAGAAGTATGGCTGAACCAGGGACTCTCGAGTTGGCTAGGAAATGAAGTATAAGGTGAAATTGTGACCAGAGTTAGATGTTCTCAGCAACCATCCCATGCCATGCCACTGAGTCTCAAGTACCCAAGGGCCCTGAGCTCCAGTTCCCAGGAGGAAGCAAAGAAACCCCAACAGGACCCTCCTTAGGGTGCCTACCATGGTCAATAGGGTAGACTTTCAGCCCATCCAACTCAAAGAGCCGGCCTGTGATAGGTACATAGCTGACAAAATGGAATGCCTCCATGGTACGCACTGCACTGAGGCCATTCTGCTTCTCAGGGAGGTGACGTGGCTCCGGCCTGGGAAAGGACAAAGTCAGAATCCAAAAACAGACACCCTCTACCACCTTTACCCCACTTGAGCAACCACAGTTCCCCCATACCTGGCATGGCTATTATGGGCTTTGGCCAGCTCAGGGGCATTGCCAATTGCATATCCTTTGCTCTAAGAAGAAAACAAGGCTACATGAGAACAGCTTCTTAGGTGGGCTTCTTTGTAGGAGCAGGGTTTCAGAGAGCAAGCCTAGAGGCATTCCAAGAATCTCAAGCAGCACAGATGAACCTTCCTAAAAGACCAGTACTGGCAGAAAACAGCACTGGAGCCCTGAAAAAGAGGGGCACACTGGCTCTGCACAGTAATCAGTGGCTACTGGAGAACAACACAGCCTGAGAGAAAAATCCCAAAAGAAAGGATTCTGGGGGCTAGAGAGATGACTAAGTGGTTAAGAGCACCGACTGCTCTTGCAGAGAACCCAGGTTCGATTCCCAGCACCCACATGGGGGCTAAGAACCGTCTTTAACTCCAGTTCCAGGGGAATCTGACACCCTCTTCTGACCTCCTCGGCATTGCATGAGACAGGTGCACCAACCTACATGCAGACAGTAAAATCATACACATAAAAAATAAAATTTAAAAATTATAAAAATATGATACGGTACGACTTAACTCTCTGCCTTTTTGAGACAGCGTCTCCCTGAAGCCCCAGCTGTCCTGGAACTTGCTCTGTAGACCAGGCTGGCCTTGAACTCACAAAGATCCACCTGCTTCTGCCTCCCGAGTGCTAGGATTAAAGGCGTGCGCCACCACGCCCGGCTTACTCCCTGCCTTCTCTAGGGCTATTATTTCCCTTCCTAATACCTGAGCCTAAAACCAACTGCCTTCCACGTTACTTATGAGTCAAACAGATATTAATGACCATTTGCAAAAGGAATGGCCAAACAGTATTAAGACCATGTAGTGAGTGGTATTACCAGTAGCCCCAAGGATGAGATTTTTCCCAGCCAGCTGTGGACCATGATTTAAGACACTGCAATATACCTCTGGGCTGAAGCCTTTGGTAAAATCCTTCATGCGACTCAGGGTGGGCCCCAGGTCCACGTTGCTGCAGTTCAGGAGCACACTCAGCAAGGCATGAGTGGCGCAAGAGTTGGGAATTAGCTGTAAAAAACAAAAATAGTGACCCATATACAGCACCCTTTACCCCAAGCTCCCCCAAGCCCATATTCATTGAGAATGTGGACTCGAACAACATGTTAACAATCATCATCAATTTCCTCCACCTTGCCCAGTGTTGGTTCATTTTTTCTTTTTTTTTTTATTTTGAGAGTCTCCCTTTTTTAGTCCCAGCTGGCCTGGAGCTCACTATGTAGACCAGGCTGGCCTTGAACTCACAGAGATCTGACTGCCTCTCTCTTCCAGGTGCTGGGATTAAAGGTGTGCACCACCACTCCCAGCCTAAGATGGTTCTTAGCTGCCTTGTGGGTACTGGGAATCGAACCTGGGTCATCTGCAAGAGGAGTCAGTGCTCTTAACCACTGAGCCATCTCTCCAGCCCCATGTGTGTTGGTTCATTTAACATGCACCAACCTAATACAAATGTAGAGGGGCATGGAGAATGCACTAAGACACCACCCTATTCTAAAGGCTGTCCCTTTCATGAAAAGGGGATTTCTATCACTATCACCCTTGGTACCAGTCTAGCTCCTCCTCCTACCTTGCCCATTTTCACTTTCCAAGCAAAAAACAAAAACCCAAAGAATCCCAACAGCATCCCACCCTCTGAACAAGCACTGAACTTGGCAAACCTGGTGGGCAAAGAACATGTTATTCACAATATCATCATCAATCACAGACGTATCATCCACCAAGGTAGAAACCTTGCGGCGGGACCTTCGTTCTTCGATCCATTTGAACAGGAAGATGAATCCATATACGGGCCTAGAGAATTAAAGGGCAGAAGACAATCAGCATCTCTTTCTTTCCCTAATCCTTTGTACTGTGTCATCACTGGAATGCTCTTGCCCTGATCCTGAATCCTTCCAATACTATATCCAACATGACTGAACCCTCACACCCCAGAGGCCTATCACAGGCAGTCAACTATGAGCCTGATGTTCCAGAAATGCACCCAGTCTCACTATAAATTCTAAATAAAGCAAGCTGGAATTGAAGCCCCAGGATGGAGCAAGACAAGACCACAACAGAAAGCAAGCACAGCTCTTCCTGATAAGGAATAAGCAATAGCTCTCACTTGTGGACCTCAGCACCAGAACCACAAAGCACACACACAACCCTAAAATAGTCCCCTCCTTTTCTAGATGATGCAGATCTCTTACTCCAGTACTGTAGCAGTTTCTCTATACCCCTCTACATCAGAGATCACCAGAAGAACCTGAGACTAGGTACCTGAAAGGGGCCTTGTCACACCACCCAATCAATACAGGACAACCTTTGTGCAGGGATTAAAGGCACAGTATACATGGTCATGTAATGGACTGCATAGGTGCACAAAAGGTGAAGTGTACCCCAAGGATGGTTAGAGTTGAAAGGTGGGATACTAGTAGCTAAAGGGAAGCGCTGAAGGAAGATCCGGCGGCGGGGGCGATAGCCTCGTCAGCAGCAGCCAGGAGGAGGGCCGGTTCCGTTTGCTACATTTCACAACTCTGTTTTCTAACACTGCCTCCTCCGAGGAGTGCTCCCCACCCCCAGTCCCTTTCCAGCCCTGGGGCGAGCCACTCACCCCTGGCATTTGCTCTGAAGGTCATAGATCTCCTCCACTTGCACGCCTTTGACACCTGCGAGCATGAAAGGAAAGGGCTCGGGAGCTGCGACCCGAGGCTCTGCAGAGGACCGCCCCCGCGCCCCCCCCCCGCCCGCCCCAACCTGGGTCCGGCGGTCAGGGGCAGCTCTTACCGAAATCTTCCACCAGGAGGGTGAAGAGGCCTGGGTGGGGCAACAAGAGGAGGAGGGAAGGTCAGGCAGGTGCGTCCGGGGCCCCTTCGGCCTCCCCAGCCAGCCCCCGGCCCGCTGAGGCCCCTCCGTACCCGGGTCGCTCTCCAGCTCCAGCCAGCCCTTATTCATTTTCCCGCGGGGCGGGCCCTCAGCGCCATGTCCAGGCCCTTTCGACCCCGCGCCGCCCCCGCCGGGAGCCCCCACCGCCCTCGGGGCCCCTCAGAAGCCCACAGACAACGGGCCGCGCGCGTCACCAGCCCGCGCCGGCAGCACGACGTCATCAGCGCGTGACGGTCCTTCCCCGGCGCTCCTTTCTGCTCGCGGGACTGGTGAGGCGGGCACGCGCTTGGGGCGAGTGCGCGTACACTGGGGTGGCTTGGGTGCACATGCACCAGGGCGGCTGGGGCGCGCGGCCGTTAGCGGTCCTCTTTCTGACAACTGTCCAACGCGCTGCGCTCGGGGTGGACCGCAGTCCGCGTGGCCCGGCCCGCGTTTGCGCGCTTGCAGTCACCGCGCGGGGCTGCAGCCCGGAAAATAGCTACCACGGCTTTTGACAAATAAAGCTCCGGGACAGCGGCGCCTTCAACGACCACCCCGAGGTGACCCGCTGCGACCCGCCGCCACCTCCACTCGGCGCGCAGCGGCCGCCCGGCAGGCGCGACCAGAGCCTAGCCTGGCATACGTGGAATGCCCCATGAGCTCCTCTGCTGGCCGTTACCTCCGGGGACGGTTGTGACCACACCGACACGTATTTTCCTAATAAACCGTTTGTTCTTGCGGCGGCGGGGCGGAACACCTTAATCTATTTTTAATTTTCTCAGCAAGCGTTTCCCCAACACTTTTGTCTAGTTAAACAACTTCGTAAGCGTTTTGAGGGAGCATCCGCCGGGTTAGGAAGTCACGGACTGACATGTTTTGAAGATTGTCCCATCTTATAACTGCCAGTGTGCACAGAATCCCTACTCAAGGAACGTCGTGGTCCAGCGATGCAAAGACCTGAAGTCTCAAGGTTCATTTCTATTCTAAAACGGTCGGGTTAGATGCAATAGCTAGAAAGTAGTTACAGTAGATTCCCTAGGGAAATGCCAAGGTTTGCGCCACCTCTCTCAGCCTGCCCACCCTCTTTTAAGAAAGCAAACATGTCAATTTCTGCAAATGCATCTCCTGGGGTGGGGGGAGGTGTTGGGATGGGGTTTTGTTTATTCACTTTTTTTTTTTTTTTGGGTCTTTTTGAGACAGGGTCTCTCTGTAGCCCCAGCTGTCCTAGAACTCACTATGTAGACCAGGCTGGCCTTGAATTCACAGAGATTCGCCTTCCTTCTGCCTCCCAAGTGCTGGGACTAAAGGCATGGGCTACCGCGCCCAGCGGCTTTTGTTTTTTGAGACAGGGTCTCCCTGCAACCCAGTCTGGCCTGGGGCTCACCATGTAGACCTCCAGCTCACAGAGTTCCACCTGCCTCTGTTTCCCAAGTGCTGGGATTAAAGGCAGGCAGCACCTCATATGCCTAGAGGTTATTTTTGATGGCTTGTAGTTAAATTTATGTAGACTAGCTGAAAGTCCCTGAAAAGATTCATGATCCCCAGCCTTGATCTGAGACAATGGGTACTGGAGTGTATGTCTCCATAGTGACCTAATTCACTGAGTTCTCAAGAAATATTGCCCCCTCCCCTGACTCCTTCCTTCACGGGGTAGGTTTGATTTTTCTCTCTCTCATTCACTTTTGGAGACTTAACAATGGTCCATGAAAACTGGGTAACTTTACAGTGTTTACTGCATTTTACTCCATTCTGGACAAAGGATGGGTTAGGTCATCTCAGTCTGGTAAAAAGGGTAGGAGCTGGGGGGTGATTTTCAGAGTTATTTCTTCTCTCTCACTAAAGGGGAATTGTGGCTTTTAGGCAGCCAAATCAGATTTCTTTTACTAGGAAAGAGTTACCATACCCAACTTCAGCTGGGTAGAGCAGATACCCACACTTGGGTACAAAGGTGTCTATTTTTCCTGAGTGTTGTCCCATGCATGTGTGTACACAAAAAACCAAGGAACCATTTGACAGGGTCATGCAATGATTTCAAGGTCTCTTCCACTGCTGTGGAGCAACATTATGACAAGGGAGTTAATGTTGGCTTCTGTTAGCTTCTACTTTCTCCTAGTATCACTGACTCTAGCCTTGGCCAAGATGCTTACCTCCTCTGTACTTGGTCTCCTCCACTTGAAAATGGAGGTAATTATTGAACCTACCCTGTGGGGGTTTTGTGGGTTAAGTGCCTGGAACAGTTCTTGGCACAATTTAATCATTATTGGCTATTACTAGCATTGATATTGGATACATCCCTTTTATCTTATCACAGGAGTTGAGCAGGGAACTTCAGTGTTGCTTTGACCTTGTGGAATTTGATAACGAAATACAGAATCAGATCACTGACCTTCCTTGTTTATATTTATAGCTGGAAGAGCCTGTGTTGTCTTCATAATAGTACAGAATTCTAGATAGGAGGGAGAGACAGAAGCGAATGAAGACTGTAAAAGAAAAGAAGGAACACCCAAGATTGAGGTAAAGTAGGTAACATGAAAGAGTTGGGAGAAATTGTACAATGGCCAGGGATACATGCTGCACTTTGTGTTCCCTTCGCCATGTTCTCAGGGACAAGGGTTAGGTCCAAGCACACAGTAGTCCCTGGAAGCCACCTTTCTTGTCTTTGCAGTGCTGTCCCTACTGGCATGGTGGCAGCTGAGGAACTTTACTACTTAAATCATTATCATACCTGAGACAAATTATTTATGCCTCAATTTTCTTATCTGGAAAATATTCATGATAATATTATTCACTTTTTAGACTATTCTGTAGATTTATGGAACTACTTTAGATTTGTTGAGCTACTTAATGATAAGATGCCAAAAATAGTGCCTAGCACTGGGAAATAGTCAACTTGTCACTTAGTGTGCTTTGTAAGGTACTCGTGCATTCATTGAACCCAGGTAGCAACTGGCACTGAAAACAGAAAATGGTCCTACCCTCAAATAATTTAGTGGTTATATTTTATACTTGAAAAAGATGAAGTATGGGGGCTGGAGAGATAGCCTAGCGGTTAAGAGTGCCGACCACTCTTGCAGAGGACCCAGGTTCGATCCCCAGCACCCACATGGCGGCCGAGAGCCGTCTGAAACTCCAATTCCAGGAGAACTCCAGTTCCAGGGGAATCCGAGACCCTCTTCTGACCTCTGCAGCATTGCACAACACGGGTACACAGACTTGCATGAAGACAGTACATTCATACACATACAGAAATAAAAAATAAAAAAACAAAAAGATGAAGTATGAAAAACTTGTAGAGATTTTGGTCCTTCATTAGATGTATGAATGGCATTTTTTTTTTTTATTTCTGTATGTGTGTGAATGTACTGTCTGCATGCAAGTTTGTGCACCTGTGTCGTGCAATGCTGCGGAGGTCTCGGATTCCCCTGGAACTGGAGTTCTCCTGGAATGGAGTTTCAGACGGCTCTCGGCCGCCATTGGGTGCTGGGGATCGAACCCTGGGTCCTGCAAGAGCGGGTCGCCGCACTCTAACCTGCGGCTCTCTCCAGCCCCATCTTCATCTTTTTTTTGATGTTTTTGAGACAGGGTCTCCCTTTAGTCCAAGCTGGCTGGAGCTCACTCTGTAGACCAGGCTGGCCTTGAACTCACAGAGATCCGCCTGGCTCTGCCTCCCAGTGCTGGGATTAAAGGCATGCACCACCATGCCAGGCTATTTTTATGTTTTATGTGTATGAATGTACTGTCTGCATGTAGGTTTGTGTACCCTTGTTGTGCAATGCCACGGAGGTCAGAAGAGGGTGTCGGATTCCCCTGGAACTGGAGTTAAAGACGGTTCTCAGCTGCCATGTGGGTGCTGGGGATCGAACCCCGGTCCTCTGCAAGAGCAGTCGGCACTCTTAACCACAGAGCCATCTTTCCAGCCCCATGAATGGCATTTTAAAATGATTGCCAATAGTGTCCTCAAAGACCATTTTGTACTTCTCTTTTCTCTTATATAGGAAATCTTCTAGGACTAAGAAGGTAACCCAGAAGAAGAGATCTTCAGGGCCTGGTAAGGTTGCATTCGGCTGCCCCCTCCAGCCATTAGCAAGGAAGATCACTCATGTAGGGTAGTAAGCTTGCTTCTCTGTCAACCCTACTTCTCAGAATCTTCAAGTTCTGAAGCTCAGAATCACCAAGCCGGGCATGGTGGTGCGCACCTTTACTCAGTGTCAGCCGGGCATGGTGGTGCGCACCTTTACTCAGTGTCAGCCGGGCATGGTGGTGCACACCTTTAAGCCCAACACTTGGGAGGCAGAGGCAGATCTCTGTGAGTTCCAAGCCAGCTGGGGCTACAGGCAGTGTTTACAGTTTTTAAATTTTCGTGTCTGAAATTCAAGAGAGCAAGCCAGTCAAGATAAAAAAAAAAAAAAGAAGTGATTAGTTACACCAACTCCTTTAGTATGTTAGTATGACTAAAAGTGTATCAAGGCCTGACACCCAATAAGCCCTAACTAACCATCATCCTTGCCGCAATAGTCCTATTCCCCGTAAAGACACTTCCTGACTTAGAATGTTCTTTTTTTTTTTTTTTTAACCTTAAGGTGATGCAGAAGTGATTTGCGTTCTGTGGAAACCCAACTTTAAATTTTGCATTTTGATCTTTTCACAATGTAATGTGGTACTGTTCTCTTGACGTACTGGGCAGTGGCAATAGTGCACAGCTCCTACTAAGCCAGAGAGTGATGAGAGGAGACAAGCAACCATCTGCAGTTGTCAACTGTGTTGCTAAGCTATAATGTTGACTGCATATATTAAATATATTTCCACCAAAAAAAAAAAAATGTAGCCGGGCATGGTGGTGCATGCCTTTAATCCCAGTGCTCGGGAAGCAGAGGCAGCTGGATCTCTGTGAGTTCAAGGCCAGCTGGGAATAAAGGGAGACCTTGTCTCAAAAAATAGCAAAAAAATAAATAAAAATAAATGCATTTCCGACTTAGGATATTTTCATTTTATGATGGGCTTATCTAGATATAACCCCTTTGTAAGTCAAGGAGCCTCTATCCTGTTTTTGGATGGTTAGTCTTACTCTTCCATTCTTGAGCCAAGCCTTTATTCCTAATGTTCACTCTTCCAGTTTGCCGGCTATGCCTTCAGGAACCTGGTGATCCTGAAAAACTAGGAGAATTTCTTCAGAAAGACAATCTTTGTGTACACTATTTCTGTCTTGTGAGTATAAGGCCTCCTTTGCCTTGAATGTCTTAGGGATTTTACTGTGCAAACTATTTTTGCACCTAGCCTCAAATGTATAGTTCCACTTGTTTGCTTTATAGTTTTTATCTTATAAAATCAATTTTAAGCAGGGTGTAGTGGTGCACACCTTTAATTCCAGCAGAGGCAGGCGGATCTCTGGGAGGAATCTCCGTGAGTTCCAGGCCAGCTGGGGTTACAGGGTGACCCTGTCTCAAAAAGACCAAAAAATCAATTAAAATATATGAAATGATATAAAATCCTGACAGTATAAAGCATGAGCTATTTAAATACCTTTTCCTGAGATGGGTGAGTTGGCTTCATGGTTAAACGCACTTGCTGCTCTTGCAGAGGACTTGAGTTTGACTACCAGTACCCTTGTGAGGCAGCTTACAACCACCTGTAAATTCAGCTCCACAGGACCCTCTGCAGGACCAGATTCCTGTGCGAAGACACACAGATACATAGACATAATTAACAGTAAAATAAAAAAAAACCTCTTCTTGGGGCTAGAGAGATGGATCAGCTGTTAAGAGTACTTGCTGTTCTTATAGCACAATATCCCAGCTAACACCCATCTTTAACTCTAATTCTAGGGGATTCTGTGCCCTCCTCTGGCCTCTGCAATCAGCAAACACATACATGTTGCACTTATATACATGCAGGCAAAACACTCATACATATAAAATAAAAATAAAATCTTTTTAAAAAGCCTTGTCCCCAAACCATATTCCTTCTTTCTCTTTCTCTCCACAAAAACAAATGCTCTTGACATTTGAGTTACCTTTCCAGTTATTTTTTTTCCAAATACACATTTTTATGTTCTATAAAATGAGCCAATTTTAGGTGTATGGTTTGATGTATTTTGACAAACTGTATAAACCCATGTAATCGCCAGGCGTGGTGGCGTACGCCTTTAATCCTAGCACTAGGGAGGCAGAGGCAGGCAGATCTTTGTGAGTTCAAGGCCAGCCTGGTCTACAGAGTGAGTTCCAGGACAGCTGGGGCTACAGGGAGGCCCTGTCTCGAAAAGACAAAAAAAANAAAAAAAAAAAAAAAAAAAAAAAAAAAAAACCAAACAGGGGAAAAATAAATAAATAAACCCATGTAATCACCATCTGAATCAAAATAGCAGTTCAGAAAATTAGCCTCCTAAAAAAAAAGAAAAGAAAAAAGAAAATTAGCCTCCTAGTCAATAGCAGCAGAGCTAGTCACTGTTAGGATCAGTAGACTGTTTTCGTGTGTTATTTTACTTCATATCAATTGAACCATACAGTTTATATTCTTTCCTATCTGACTTTTCCCTCAACACAATATCTTGCACATTCATTCATGTTCTTGCATGCATCTGTCTATACCTTGTTTCTCTTTATTGCCTCAAAGTGTTCTGTTGCATGAGCGTGTTAAGGTTGTCTTTTCACCAGTTGGTGGGTATTTGAATTGTGTCCACTTTGGGGACTGTTGTGAATAAAAATGCCAAGAGCATTCATGTGCAAGTCTTCTGTGTCATGCATTTTAACTTCTCTTGGGCACATGCTTAGGAGAGGAATTACTGGTTGCAGGTTGTATGCTAAATAGATATTTATGTGCAGTTGCCAAGTCATTTTTCTAAAGTAGTTGGACCAGTTTATACTCCTATTAGCAATGTGAGAGTTCTGGCTACAAAGTTTTCTTGTTTCAAAAGTTGTATCAGTCTTTTTAATTTCAGTCATTCTATTAGATGTTATTGATACCTCTGAGACCGAAGATACTGAAGAGACTGGAGATTTCTTTTGAATCTGGATAATCTATTGATGTCATTGATCTATATGTATCTATTCATACCAGCACTCCACTGTCTTAATTATTGTGGGTTTTTAAAATATTTTATTGGGCTGGAGAGATGGCCTAGCAGTTAAGAGCACCGACTGCTCTTGCAGAAGACCCGGGTTCAATCCCCAGTACCCACATGGCGGCTGAGAACCGTCTGTAACTCCAATTCCAGGAGAACTCCAGTTCCAGGGGAATCAGACACCCTCTTCTGACCTCCGTGGCATTGCATGACATGGGTGCACAGACCTACATGCAGACAGGACATTCATACACATAAATAAATAATTTTTTTAATTAAAAAATGTTTAAAATATTTTATTATTTTTTGATATGTATGAGTGTATTGCCCACATGTGTGTAAGTGCACTTGTGTTGTGCAGTGCCTGCAAAGTCAGAAGAAGGTGTCCGAGTCCCCTGGAAATAGAGTTACAGTTTAGCTGCCATGCGGATGCTGAGAATTGAACCCAAGTCCTCTGCAAGAGGAGCCAGTGCTCTTAAGTGCTGAGTCATCTCTCCAGCCCCCAGGTTTTCTTTTTAAAAAGAGCCTACTGAGGCTGTGTTAAATTTACACATCAATGTGGGAAGCGTTGACAAATATTGACTCCACAGGTGTGGCATTCATTTATTTGAAGTGTAGTTTTCTCGGTTATGTTCTGCAGTTTTAGTGAAAATGTATTGCACATCTTTGTTAAATGTTTTCCTAGGTATTCTGTGATTTTACTATTGTAACTGGTATTTTTAAATTTCATTTTCAAATCTGTTGCTAGAATATAGAAATGGAATTATTTTGTATGTTGACTTTGTATCCTGTAATTCACTCCACTTACTAGTTCAGCAATTGTATTTAATAGTTTGCTTGGGATTCTCTGCCGCTCTGTGCATGCAGTCATGTCATATGTGAATAAAGACAGTTCTACTTTTTTAAAATCTTGTCTTTTTTTTTAAGATATGGTCTTATGTAGCCCAAGCTATCCTTGAACCCATTCTGTACCTGAGGACGACCTTGAACTTGTTTTTTTCTTATGTGCGTGTGGAGAAGTATTTGTTTTGTTTTTTGTTTTGTTTTGTTTTTTGTTTTTTTCAAGACAGGGTCTCCCTGTAGTCCCAGCTGTCCTGGAACTCACTCTGTAGACCAGGCTGGCCTTGAACTCACAAAGATCTGCCTTCCTCTGCCTCCCAAGTGCTAGGATTAAAGGCGTGCGCCACCACGCCCAGCCATGAGAAGTATTTGTATGTATGTGTGTGTACACATAAATGTTCAGTGGTGCACATACATGTGTGTATATGGAGGTCAGAGGTTGGTGTCAAGTGACTTCCTGTTTCTCACCACTTTATTTTTTAAAGCAGTATCCTAGAGCTCACCAGTTTGGGAGACTAGCTCACCACTGAGCTCCAGAGAGTCCTTTGTCTCCACCTCCCCTGTGCTAGGACTACAGGCATCTAATGCCACACTCAACACTCTCCGTGAGTGATCTAAACTCAGGTTGTCATGCTTGGCTGGCAAGCACTTGACTGACTAAGCCAGCTCTCCAGTCCCAGTTTTGAACTTCTGATCCTCCTGCCTGCAGCTCTCAAGTGTTGGGATTATAGGCATTTACCACCACACCCAGTTTTTATAGGGTAATGGGGAATGAACTGTGGCCTCATACATGCTAGGCAAGCACTCTACCAACTAAGCTACACCCTCAGGGCTCAGTTTTTGTCTTTTTTTTCCCCTTCCTTTTGCCCTATTGTGCTGACTAGGCCTTCAACATAATGTTCAGTAGAAGTAGGTAAGAAGTTATCTATGTCTTGTTTCCACCATGAGTGGATAGCATCTAGTTTTTCACCAGTATAACTATATTTAGCTGTAAGATTTCTTTTATAGATTTGTTTTTGTCAGATTGAAGAGCTCTTTTATTCCTAGTTTGCTGAAGATACCATGAATGCATATTGAATTTTGTCAGTTGCTTTTTCATCATCTATTGAAGTAATCTTGATTTTTCTCTTTTATATGGTTTATTATACTAACTGGATTATTTGATGTTAAAATCTTGCATTTCTGGTACAAGTCCCATTTGGTTGTGCTGCATATATTTTTTGAATATGGGGCTGGATTCAATTTGCTAATATTTTGTTTGATTTCAACATCTATGTTTATGAGAAAGATTAATCTGTGATTTTCTTTTCTTGTAAGTTTTGCCAGGTGTTAGGGTTTAGTTAATTCTGATGCTGTTATAAGCATATACACTTAAATTTAAAAATTTTGGGGTATTTTTGAGACAGGGGGTCTCCCTGTAGCTCTGCTGGCCTGGAACTTGCTTTGTAGACCAGGCTGGCTTTGAACTCACAGACATTTGCCTGCCTCTGCCTCCCAAGTGCTGGGACTAAAGGCGTGTGCCACCACGGCCTGCTTGTATGTAAGTGCACCCATGTCATGCAGTACCTGAGAATTCCAGAAGAGGGCATCAGATCCCCTAGAACAAGAGTTACAGATGGTTGCAAGCTGCCATGCAGGTGCCAGGAACCAAACCTGGGTCTTCTGCAAGAGTAGACAGTGCTCTTAACCACTGAACCAACTCTCTAGCCCAAGCATAAACATTTTTAAGATTAAATTAAGCATACCATACATAGTATAATTTGTAACTTTTTTCATCTCATATATTTGGAAGATCTTTCCATATGTAATATAGATTTTAACATATGTATGTGAAAATATATATATATATGTGCACCTAGGGTTCTTTTTTTTTTTTTTTTTTGTCTTTTTGAGACAAGGTCTCCCTGGAGCCTCAGCTGTCCTGGAACTCACTCTGTAGACCAGGCTGGCCTTGAACTCACAAAGATCCACCTGCCTCTGCCTCCCGAGTGCTAGGATTAAATGCGTGCACCACCACGCCCGGCTAGGGTTCTTTTTAATAGTTCATTGGTATTTCATAGTATGGGTATTCCATTTAAAAAAATTATTTTGGGGGCTGGAGAGATGGCCTAGCGGTTGAGAGCACCAACTGCTCTTGCAGAGGACCCGGGTTCAATCCCCAGCATCCACATGGCTGCCTAGAGCCATCTTTAACTCCAGTTCCAGGGAAATCTGACGCCCTCTTCTGACCTCCACGGCATTGCACAACACGGGTGCACAGACCTACATGCAGACAGTATATTCATACACATACAAAATTAAAAAAAAAAAATTTTGGTCTTTTGAGACAGGGTACCCCTTTAGTCCCAGCTAGCCTGGAGCTTGCTATGTAGACCAGGCTGGCCTTGAACTCACAGAGATCCTCCTGCCTCTGCCTCCCAACTGCTGGGATTATAGGCCTGTGCCACTACACCCACCCCATTAAATATTTTTTAATACTCCTATTAAAAGTATTCAATAGTCTCTGGGGCTGGAGAGATTGCCTAGCGGTTAAGAGCGCCGACCGCTCTTACAGAGGAACCGGGTTCGATCCCCAGCACCCACATGGCAGCTGAGAACCGTCTGAAACTCCAATTCCAGGAGAATTCCAGTTCCAGGGGAATCCGACGCCCTCTTCTGACCTCCGCGGCATTGCATGACACGGGTGCACAGACTTGCATGCAGGCAGTACATTCATACACATACAGAAATAAATAATAAAAAAAATTTTTAAGTATTCAATAGTCTCAAAATGGGACATGATTATAGCTATTCAGGACGAGCAGGTTTGGTTTTGTCAAGAAAAGGTTTTAGGTTTAAGATTAGCTGGGTGTGATGGTACATGCCTTTAATCCCAGCACTCGGGACAGAGACAGGTGGATCTCTGTGAGTTTGAGGCCACCCTGTTCTACATAGAGTTCCAGGCCAGCCAGGTTTACATTGTAAGACCCTGTCTCAAAAAAATCAAAAAGCTAGGTATAGTGGCACACACCTTTAGTCCCAGCATTGGGAGGCAGAGGAGGGCCGGAGGGATCTCTCTGAGATCAAGACCAGCCTGGTCTCAGTAGCAAGTTCTAGGCCAGCTAGGGCTACAGGGAGACCGTGTCTCAAAACACACACACACAAGATTGCTTATCCACCAGGACTGGGCATATTAGGACCAACTGTTTACTGCCCAACTCAGAAATAATTGCAAAGTAACTGGAAAAAAAGGCATATGCTACAAGCCAGCCAATTTATGAAGTCTTTTAAATCATTATGCACAAAAGGAATAAAAAAAATCATTCTCTAAACCAAAAGAAGAAACTAAGGCAAGAAGGTCTAATGAAATACCTAAAGCATTCATTGTCTTTAACAAAACAGCTCTATGAAACAAAGACCAAATTGGAATCTGCCTCAAGGGCACAACATAGATGATACCTGACATCAAATTTATGGATTATAGGCATTCCCTTCCAGAAGATAGAGATATGTACAGCACTAGAGACTGAAATAGAGTGCAGAGGAAGTCTGCAGAGAGAACTGCAGGATATATGAAGTTACAAACGATGGTGGAAGAATCATGAATGGATAACTGATAGAACTTGACTTGAAGTTTTTCCATGACACCTTCTAATGACTAGTTTGGCCAATCACATAAATGATTAAAACAAATCATGAGTGCAACACAAATATTAAGCAATTGATGGGGCAACAAATAGAGAAGTGCTAGGATACATTTGATGACTTGTAAGAAAATTAACAAGGCTCCAGGTGGTGGCGCACGCTTTTAATCCCAGTACTTGGGAGGCAGAGGCAGGCAGATCTCTGTGAGTTCAAGGCCAGCCTGGTCTACATTGCAAGTTCCAGGCCAGCTGGGGCTACAGGGAGACCCTATCTTAAAAAATAAGTAAATAAAATAAGTAAAGAAGGCAGGGCATAGTGGCACACACCTTTATTCCAGCACTTGGGAGGCAGAAGCAGGCGGATTTCTGTGAGTTCCAAGGCTGCCTGGTCTACAAGTTCCAGGCCAGCCAGGGCTACACAGACCTTGTCTCAAAAAAACAAGGTGAAAATTTTTCTTAGAAGTCACAATAGAGTGGATATATGTCAGACTAAATCTGAAAATATGTGTGCATATGTATATATACATAGGTATATATATATATATATGCATACCTAAGTACGTACATGTCTACTCTGCTTTTCCAAATTATTGTCAGTTAACTTAGAATGGTAGATGGAAGGATGAGATCTCTCTATTTCCCAGAATGGGAATGAAATATCCATACTTTCTGGCACATGAAAAAAAGTATTTAGAGCTAGGTATGATGGTGTATACTTGTAATCCCAGCTGGAGGCAGATGATCAGGAAGGAGTTATGGTCATCTGCTGCTGCATAGTGAGTTTGAGGCTAGCCTGAGTTACACATAAGACTCATTAAAAACATAAGCGGGGCATGGTGGCACACACCTTTAATCCCAGCACTTGGGAGGTAGAAGAAGGTGGATCTCTGTGAGATCAAGGCCAGTTTGGTCTCCATAGTGAGTTCCAAGCCAGCTTGGGCTGTCTCAAAAAAAAAAGACCAAAAAAAAGAAGAAAAAGCTGGGTGTGGTGGCGCATACCTTTAATCCCAGCACTTGAGAGACAGAGGTAGGCAGATCTTTGTGAGTTCGAGGCCAGAGAGACTTAAAAAAAAAAAAAAGACAAGCTAGGCGTGGTGGCGCACGCCTTTAATCCTAGCACTTGGAAGGCAGAGGCAGGTGGATCTTTGCAAATTCAAGGCCAGCCTGGTCTACAGAGTGAGTTCCATGACAGCTGGGGCTACAGGGAGACCCTGTCTCGAGAAGACCAAAAAAAAAAAAAAAAAAAAAGACAAAAAAATTAAAAAGTGCAATTCCTGGATCTGGAGAGATGACTCAGCCATTAAGAGCACTGGCACTCTTGCAGAGGACCCAGGTTTAGTCGCCAGCACCCGCATGAGGCTAATAACCATCTGTAACTTCAGTTCTGGAGATCCACTGCTCTCTTCTACATCACAGGCATTGCATGACATGGGTGCACTTACATACATACAGACAACACACTTGTACACATTAAAAAAAAAAAGGGGGCCGGAGAGATGGCCTAGCGGTTAAGAGCACCGACTGCTCTTATAGAGGACCCAGGTTCGATCCTCAGCACCCACATGGTGGCTGAGAACCGTCTGTAACTCCAATTCCAGGAGAACTCCAGTTCCAGGGGAATCCGACACCCTCTTCTGACCTTCGCAGCATTGCACAACATGGGTGCACAGACCTACATGCAGACAGTACATTCATACAAATAAATAAATAAATAAATAAATAAATAAATAAATAATTTTTAAAATATCTAAATAGGGTCAGGCATGGTGGTGCACACCTTTAATCCCAGCACTCAGGAGGCAGAGGCAGGTGGATCCCTATGAGATCAAGGCCAGCCTGGTCTACATTGTGAGTTCTAGGCCAGCTGGGGCTACAGGGATATCCTGTCTTTAAAACACCAAGTAAATAATAAAAAGTTTTAAAAAACAAAGTTTCTCCTTCCCTTCTCCTAGTGATACAGAATGACCACAGATAATTTTAAAATGCTGTTTACCTTTCTGTAATACTCTGAGAAAAATGTTCTGTACTAAAGGGCAATACAGCAGAAGGGAGAAGAGAGTGGGTTTTATAGGCCCAAGCATGAGTAGCAGCTCTACAGCTCCGTTCAGTGTGACGCCAGGCACGTCACTTTCCATACTACACCTCGGCCCTTCTCTGTAAGAAAAAGCCACAATAGCTTCTGTGTCCCAGAGCTGTTGCAAGCGTGAGTTGAGTCTGTATAGAGGGAGCATTCCCACAGTGTGCACACAGTGGCAGTAGCAGCCATTAGAAAAAGACATAATATGGCACTGCATAAAGGAAAAGGCTGTGCAGCTCTGTGGCTTTAGAGTCACATCTCTTGGGTTGTCCAATGAATTAAAAATTGAGACATGTTTGGACTACCAACACATACTGTCACATAAGCCCTCATTAAATAAATTGCCCTATATACACAGATGTGTTCCACCAAACACATACTGTCACATAAGCCCTCATTAAATAAATTGCCCTATATATGCAGATGTGTTCCACCAAACACTGGATTTCATCATTGCCGTCCCCGGTCATCCACTGCCATTGTTGACAGCCTGGTTGTGCTACTCCCCCAGATCCTATCTAGCAAGCTGCCTCAGAGGGGCCAGTCCAACAGAGGTTTCCATGGATTTATGCCTGAAGACATCAAAAAGGAGGCAGCCCGGGCTTCTAAGAAGGTTAGACTCCCTTTGACACCGGGATTTTGGGTAGGCCTCATGTCCCTTCCAGAATCCTTGTTTTTGTTCCATCCCTAGTTGCCAGCTTAGAGGTCAAAGGCCATTTGGATTCCCCAACTGCTTCCCCCACACACACCTTCTTCACCCTGCCCCCACCTGGTGTCAAACCTAGGGTTTGTGCATGATAAGCACTTGTGGGAAGATCCACTTAACTGCACCCTGGCCTTGATCCCATTCCCCTCTAGAATGTAATATCCAAAGTCAAGAGAGGAAGCAATATCCTAAGAAAAGAGAGGAAAATTCAGCGCTGCTCAAAGCTCAGCTGTAGGGCACCCTGGAGCTTTCGGAATCACCGAGGGAGGGGCTAGCCGGGGCCTCACAGAATTTCCAGTTCATAGATAAGCCGCAGCGTCTGTTTGTCTTTCTCGGGTCACAGAACATTGTCTGGAATCTCATTTGCAGATCTGCTTTGTGTGCAAGAAAAAGGGAGCTGCTATCAGCTGCCAGAAGGATCAGTGCGTCAGGAACTTCCATCTGCCTTGTGGCCAGGAAAGGGGTTGCCTCTCACAGTTTTTTGGAGAGTATAAGTGAGTGAAGAAGGGGGAGAAGTTAGGTCGTTCTTTGTCTTTTAGCTACCGCTGACATCAAAACTCCATTCTCACGAGCCTGTTTTGATTCTCCAGCCAGTCTGTCCCCTCCCCTCAGCATTCAGTAATGGGAAACAACGTCTTGACTTGGAGATCGCACAGGGGTTTCTTCTTGCTTCCTGTCCCCTCCTTAAATTACAAACAGCTGGGGTTCTTAGACAGCTGCTCCGAACTAAGTCGTGCTTTCAGGAACAGGAGGCCGTGGGAGCAGCCCTGGCGTTGGATGGTGGGTAGGAAGCAGCTGTGAGAAGGCATTCCGCCTGTTCTTCACCCTCCTTCACCTCCCACGAGTGTGGAGGTTGACTGGGCACCAAGCTAACGGCTGATTGCTCTTCCTGGGCCAGGCATCTGGGAATCTACATCAGTGACAAGCCAGAAACCAAGTGTGTTTACCCACTACAGATCATTTTGTGGACAACATCGCCCAACACAGGATATCCAACAGGGAAGTTTGGGGGAGGAAGGCTGTGTCTTGTGTTGTGAAAACTTATCCAAAACGAGTATTGAGAACATCAAGAGCCCGTGTTGTAGTCAAGCTATCTACCACCGCAAGTGCATCCAGGTGGGGGTCTCTCTGCTCTGGGGCATCTTCTATAATCGCCCTAGTTCTGTGCTTAGAACCAGGGCACCCGGGGAATGCTCAGGCATGCCTTAAGCTCTAGCACTGCACACTGTAGACCTGTGTACAGGACTGCTTCCAGGTCAGCAGGAGGATGGCCAGCTCAGCCCTCGATCATCCACAGCCCACTGGGCCTCATTCAAGATAGGATTTATAGATTGAGTTAAATCCTCAAGATTTCCAGAGGAAATGGGTGATTCCCAAAATGAGTTAAGGAGCTCAAAAATCAGCCTTACTACTGGTATGAAAGGAAAGGGAATGTGTCACTGAGTGAGCACTGTCACACCCCATAGCCAAAGGTGACAACTGAGACAGTCCTGGGAACTCTCTGGAAAGCATTTTGGTCCCAGGCCTGACATGTGGTTTGCAGCCCTCGTCCTGCCCCACTCAGACTGCTTTTCCTCAGCTCCAGTGAGGTGAGAGTGGGTGTAGGGAGATGGAGCACACTCTCACAAACATTTCTCTTACAGAAATATGCCCACACATCAGCAAAGCATTTCTTCAAGTGTCCTCAGTGTAACAACCGAGAAGAGTTTCCACAAGAAATGCTAAGAATGGGAATTCATATTCCAGACAGGTAGTAGAAACTCTACAGCAGGAACTGAGCCAAGGAGGGGGTTGCATAGATTTCTAGACAGGAGGTGAGTGAGCACTGTTCACGGAGTGCCAGCAGCTGAGGCACTGATGTACTAAGGCACCGAGAAGAGGAAAGGGTGGGGGAGTATTTCTCAATTATCAAAAGGGAGGGGGAAAGGTACATGAGGAGTCATGCTCCTGAAAAGATGCTTTAAGGACCAGAATTCCCTAGGGGGAGGAGGGCCGAACTCCAGGGTGTAGCTAAGGAACCTCCCTCCAGTTTCAGCCTCACTGCTCCAGCCATCTCCCACAACCAGTCCGCTCACCCAGCCTTGTCGGCAGTGTTGCGGCAGCCTTTGAACTCTCGCTGCGCTTAGCTTGGGTTCCTAGTCGACAAGGACTTCACCAGCAGATTATGTGTCCCTTACAATTTCTTTTCCCACTGCAGAGATGCTGCCTGGGAACTGGAGCCAGGGGCTTATTCAGAATTATATCAGCGCTATCAGCATTGCGATGCCCCCATCTGTCTGTATGAACAAGGCAGAGACAGCTTTGAGGATGAAGGGTAGGGAGAAGCTCCTGGGTAGAAAGCTCTCCTCAGCACCATCCTCGGTCTTGACCTGGGCACAATTATTAGAGCAAGAAGTGTAGTCCTCAAGGTGAACCCAATTTCCAAGACCTGGTCTTAACCAGCCCCTGACTCATTCATGCCTAAGTGGTCAGGTCTCCTCTGCAGGGTCTGCTACTTGTGCGCAGCAGAGAGACACTAGGGGCCAATTCCTTTCCAAATCTACCAGGCTGTACCTGACTGTAGCCTGTCGGGATCAGCACTCAACGTCTCCAAGTCACCGGGTGATATGCATAGTTTTAGAAAATACCAAGGAAGCTCTCTGTGTGGCTGAGGCTGGACTATAGCTAACATCCCAGAGTGACAGTTAGTGTGCTGTTTGTGTCTATATCCCTCCTTGGCTCTTCCATAGGCGGTGGCGCCTCATTCTGTGTGCTACGTGTGGATCCCATGGAACTCACAGAGACTGCTCCTCTCTTAGACCAAACAGAAAGAAATGGGAGTGTGAAGAGTGTTCATCTGCTTCAAACATAGGTACATCCAGAAGGACGATGTGTTCTAAGGACTGAGATGGGGTGGGGGACTTGTCATGCCTGCAAATGGAGGAAGGCATGTCACAGAGGGACTGTTAGTGAATCCTGTAGCTCTGGAAGGAAAGTGGCTAATGAAGGGTTTAGGACCTGCACCAGCAGAGACAAAGGGATGAGCTGTCCTTCCCTGCCTTTCTTTCACCACAGATTACATATCTGGAGTCAAGTGACATCCCCTGCTGCTGCAGCACCTTCCACCCCCAGCCACATCTCTGCAGGCCCACCTGCCTGGAAGAGAATCCAAGCTCTTCTTGGACTGACTGGCCAAGATCTTCCCTATTAGAAAATCCTCCATGCTCTAATGCTAGGAGGAACCAGTCCTGGCAATCCACGGGAGTCCCAATCATGAAAGGCTGCAAAAAACACAAGTAACAGCTTCAGAGCAGTTGCTGGCAAACACAGCTGGGCAAGAAACAGCTCTGCTGTGTCAGTTGGAGGAAGTAGCTCTTTGGAGCTATGAGAATGGAAAGGGGGCAGCAGTGAGACTAAGATAGAGTAAAGCAGTCTCGGAGGGAGGTGAGGATCAGTGGAGTCTACAGCGGAGCATCAGATGCCTCTGCACTTTCTCCCATTCTCTTCCTCTTCCACCTTAATTGTGTCCTCCACACCTCTTCTTACTCCACTCGTTCTTCTCTCCATTGGTTTCGCCTTATCAATTCCCTCTGGAGTCTACTAAAAGAGTCTGGGAGATAGACTGAGGGAATAAACCTTGCCTTCTAATCCATGGCATTTAGTAAAGGGAGAATTTTCAATACAGGGCACAGATGTGTTTCTTTGGGAAAGAATTGGCTTGCAGGGAAACTGGCATTCCAGGGGCATAGAGTTTCTCCGAGTGCATAGGTTCTCATCAGGGTAAGTCAGCAGAGCAGTCCACATTAGTCTGGGAATTGGCCCATGGGGCAAAGCTGGAGTCCTTGAACTCAATCCCAGGATTGTTGTGCTCATGGGGAGCAGAATGGGACTCCCTCACTCTGGCCAGTATGGTCTGAGCACACCTCTGTAGTTGGAGTAAACCTCTCAAGCCCCCACTGCCTACTGTCTCAAGCAGTTCTGTACAGAGTGTAACTATGAATTTGCATACCAGGAGATTCACATTACGCAACAAGGCAGCTAGGGTGGGAATCTGGCAGAAGGCCCAGGGGGGAAAAAAAAATCAAATAAAGCCTATCTTATATTTGTATGCTTTTAATGATTTTCATGGAATTTGGGATTACTAGGGGAACCTCAGAACATTGCCACATACTGAATTCACAAGGTTTCAGTGAGTCATTTTCACTAATGGTGGAGGACAGTGTTCTTGCTTCAAATGTTCCTTGCTGCAGACTTACATCCAAGATATAGACACTGATTGCCTTCATATTTGACTAGATTCACTTGAATCTAATGGAGGGCATTACTGCTGTTTTGTTTCTATCAAAGTATACAAAGTAATTCACTCTTTTAAAAGTCAAATCTGGCTAGGGGTGGAGCTCAGTGGTAGGGCACATGCTCACCATGTGTAAGCCCCTGGCAGGGCTCGACCTCCAGCACTCACATGTTTATGAAAGTCTAATAGTCCTAAAGGGATTATAATGAGAAACACTCTCGACTCACCCTTTTCTATTTCCAGTTTTGCTTCCTAATAGCCATACTCAAGCTGCTTCTTGGTTTACTGCTGGCAGACAGTGCTGATGTCCCACTGCGCTACAGGAGGGTTTGGCGCCTCCAAAGCTTCCTTGTTTCATTCTCTTCCCTTTAAATAGCTATATTATAGTTTCTGTTGATTTCTTATTATTACATTATCATGACTATATTGGTATGATTTGCAGTTGAGCCAAAACAGTACATTATGGTTTTAGTTTTCTTTCCCCCAAAATAATACCTGCCTATTTTATTTGCTGTGGACCACTTGCTAAGTCTAGGCATTATTAGTTGCACTTCTTTCGGGGGAGACCTGCCTCCTACCAGCCTGAGCTAGCTGTTGAACCATCTTCCTAGAACCTGGGCCTCCAGAACAACTGGCATCCTAGGGCTTCCCACAACTATACCCTTCATTTTCTCTTTCATAGGTTTGATGACTAACTGCTATGCTTTTTAAGACAGAATTTTATTCTGGATCCCAGGCTGGCCTGGAACTCACTATGTAGCCTAGACTGGCTTTGAACTTTCAGAAACCCTAGCTCAGGCTCTCAAGTGCTAGAATTACATGTTTGAGCCACCATGCCCAACTTGACTTTAGTTTCTTAACCTAAAATTACTGAAGAAGGTACAGTCTTAGAGAATACTATTACCATCTTTCCTTTTATACAAATCCATTGTATACTAAAGAGTGAGAAACAAGCTTAAAATAATGGCTCCTTTAACCATGCCCTTTCTTTTTTTTTTTTTTTTTTTTTGGTCTTCGCCAGACAGGGTCTCCCTGTAGCCCCCAGCTGTCCTGGACTCACTCTGTAGACCAGGCTGGCCTTGAACTCACAAAGATCCACCTGCCTCTGCCTCCCGAGTGCTAGGATTAAAGGCGTGCGCCACCACGCCGGGCTTTAACCATACCCTTTCAACTCTAGCTCTGAGTAGAAGGCAGAGGTTGTAGTAGAAGTATAGGAACATTTCTGCACCTGGGCGTTCAGCTGCCTTACCTCTATGTACAGCTGGCCTTAAGGTTCCTGCTAGCTGGCAGGCAGTACATGTTCATGTATACAGGATCACACACATACAACCTATTAACCATTTCTTCCTCTACACTTTGACTCTCCAATGTTAACAATAGCTAATCTTATAGGCTGGAAAGATCAACTTTAAAATATTCTTTCTCTGAGCTGAGTCAGTTATTTTCCATTAGCTAGGCTGTGTCTTCTTAAACTTTGAATTTTAGAACAATTTCTAGAAACACTGTGAAGATAATGTCAAGATTTCCTGCATACCCAAACCCTCCTATAATTGATGTCCCACATTCATGGGATAAACTCACAACAAATGAACCAATTGATATGGTTACCTAATTATTCACTAAAGCTCATACATTATTAGCTTCTCTTGAGATTTGCCTGGTTTGGGGGTTTGTTGGTTTGGTTTGATTTGGTTTGGTTTGGGTTTGGGTTTTGGTTTCAGGTGTCTATCCAGGATGGCATGTAGCTTTGAGTCATCTTTAGGTTCCTCTTGGAGATAACAGACTTTTCTTGTGATGCTCTTGGCAGCTTTCTGGAATACTGACACAGGTATTTTGTATAGTGTCCCTTGGTGGGTGTTAGGTGGAACTGGACCCCAAGATGGAGTTACTCCTGACTGACAGCATGGAGACTACAACCCAGCAGGCAGCATTCAGGAAACAAAGTAACCTGCCCTAGTTTCTCAGTAGCCTCCTGACTCCTGTTTGAACAATACAACTGCAATTATCCATCGCAGCCAATTTTCTGTAGTAGCCAGCCGAAAAACTGAAAAACACCTAACCAAAACTCCACCCGCCCCCAACTAAAACCCCTCCCTCACCAAGGACCTCCCCTCACTCACAAAAACCCTACATAACCCAGCCTAATGTGACAAGAAGCTGCTAGTCTCTCCCATGAGGACAGCCCAGCAGCTCATTCTCCTGATTAAATCTCTTCTTGCCTCAGAGTGGTCTCTTGTGGTCTTGGTTATTTTCCCAAACCTAACAGTTGGGATTTGTTGGCTACTTTTCTCATGACTAGACTGAGGCTATGAGTTTTAGGGAGGAAGATCAAGGAATGCCACTTTCATTGTATCAGCTACATGCTATCAACATGATCTGAGGCAGTACTTGTCAGTTACGTCCATTTCATACTATATCTTTGGAAGGAAGTGACTACATGAAGCCTACATGAGGATTTCTGTACCCTCCTCTTTGAGCATGGACTGTCTACAACAGGAATTTGGAATATTCCTCTGCATGGAGGATTTATATGTTCTGCCCCTCATCTTTATCAGTGTGGAATCATGAATATGTATATTATACTTTGAGTTTCAACCCAGTATTAGTTATTTTGTTGTTTAATTATTGCAGCTTTGGCTACTGTGCACTCCTCTGTCTTTTCCACACATCCTTATTGCATTTGATTTGGGTTTTGAACACTTTCATTTCTGATACTTTAAGATGTCCCAAGCCTACCTTATACATTTTAAATACCTGTTTTCTTTTTTTGGTCTTTTCGAAACAGGGTCTCCCTGTAGCCCCAGCTGTCCTGGAACTCACTCTGTAGACCAGGCTGGCCTTGAACTCACAAAGATCCACCTGCCTCTGCCTCCCGAGTGCTAGGATTAAATGCGTGCACCACCACGCCCGGCTAGGGTTCTTTTTAATAGTTCATTGGTATTTCATAGTATGGGTATTCCATTTAAAAAAATTATTTTGGGGGCTGGAGAGATGGCCTAGCGGTTGAGAGCACCAACTGCTCTTGCAGAGGACCCGGGTTCAATCCCCAGCATCCACATGGCTGCCTAGAGCCATCTTTAACTCCAGTTCCAGGGAAATCTGACGCCCTCTTCTGACCTCCACGGCATTGCACAACACGGGTGCACAGACCTACATGCAGACAGTATATTCATACACATACAAAATTAAAAAAAAAAAATTTTGGTCTTTTGAGACAGGGTACCCCTTTAGTCCCAGCTAGCCTGGAGCTTGCTATGTAGACCAGGCTGGCCTTGAACTCACAGAGATCCTCCTGCCTCTGCCTCCCAACTGCTGGGATTATAGGCCTGTGCCACTACACCCACCCCATTAAATATTTTTTAATACTCCTATTAAAAGTATTCAATAGTCTCTGGGGCTGGAGAGATTGCCTAGCGGTTAAGAGCGCCGACCGCTCTTACAGAGGAACCGGGTTCGATCCCCAGCACCCACATGGCAGCTGAGAACCGTCTGAAACTCCAATTCCANCTCACTCTGTAGACCAGGCTGGCCTTGAACTCACAAAGATCTGCCTGCCTCTGCCTCCCAAGTGCTAGGATTAAAGGCGTGCACCACCATGCCCGGCTAAATACCTGTTTTCATAACATATGTGTCTTTTAAGACTAATTACTACTTCAAAATAGATGTATCTAGCAGAAGTAAGTACTCTTTCATAACTAAGGCCCTAAGAACAAATGGTTCACTTATGAAGGATAGAAATTAAAGTTCAACAAACTTCTCCAAAACACATGCTCTCTCTTCTCACCCTCACCTTTACTGCAGCCATAGCTAAGCTCAGAAACCTCAGGATTTTCTTTTGCTTCCCTCACCCCGCCAACCTTCTTTCTTGCCAATTCAACTGTTGTTCGAATGTTTGCCTTCCTCTTGCCATTGCCAGAGCTCAGCTCAGTTCCTTGCGCCTCAAGGGCCTGCAGTAGGAGCCTTCTGTCTGCATGGTTCTACGTCCACGTCACTGACAGAACCACCCTTTTTCCTCTGCCAGTTTCCATAAAACATGCTAGCTTTTGGCTTAGGATTGGCATCTGCAGCCTTTTGCAAATGGGGCCCTACCCAGCTGCATCTCCCACAGCACTCCACCCATGGGCATTCTGCCCTGTCCTTCCTGAAACACTGGGCCTCAGATCCTCAGAGTACAGAGCCCTAATTTCCATCTTCAGCTTGCTGAGTCTTCCTCCCTGCATGCTTACTGCTGGCCTCTACTCGTACCCGTGTTCTATGTCATTCTCTGCCAGTCCTGCAATTGTACGTCTGTCTCTCTTGCTAGATTGGAAGCCCTTTCAGTAAGAGACCTATTTTGTTAGCCATTCTTTCTATTCTGCTCCTTAGTCCAGGAACACTACCTTCAGAGGGTGTTCAACACCTCTCCCATGTCCTTGGGCATGCTGTTCTGCTGTTAAACACCAGAGGGCACTGTTAGCATGTTGAGGAAGAGATTATGAGCACTTAGACCTGAAAGATGATTTAGGAAGCACTTGCTTCCTTTTGGGGATTTCACAGCACTCAGTGTTCCTCACTTGTTCTGAACACATTCGCTCAAGTTTATTCAATTTGGGCTTATAGGTGAGTATAAAAGCTAGCACTCCTTTAATCCCAGCATTCGGGAGGCAGAGGCAGGCCGTTCTCTGTGAGTTCAAAGCCAGCGTGGTCTACAGAGTGAGTTCCAGGCCAGCTGGGGATACAGGGAGACCCTGTTTCAAACACACACACACACACACACACACACACACACACACACACACACACACACACAAAGCGAACAGAAAAACTGCTTCAAATCAAATCTTCAAGACTGCCTTTATAGTTCCTCAGGACTCAAAGTAGCCTTCCTAACTGGTTGCCTCCCCCCCCCCCAAAAAAAATGGTGACCTCTAGTCCCAAGAGGTAATGTAATATGGCTCTATTCCTCTTCTTCCCTCCCCTTCTACCACATACACACATGCACATACAAGAAACATATCTACATGCCCACACATAGAAACCAGGGTCGCTGGTTGATGGTCCAAAGGCTCCAACATCTGTATAAAGGAGAGGAGGCTGCTGGGAAAAACAGCACCTCTACCTCTACTGGCCCTGATCCCAGGAACACAGTGTCTGCTCCCCATGTGCTCCGGGCTGGCTGGAGGTGATTCACAGCATCATAGAGGCCCCCAATAAAAGACTCCCTAGGGAGTAGGCCAGGAAACCCCATTTTAAAGGATCAGATCATTTCCAAATGTCTCAAGCCCTGTACACAGTTTCCAAAAAGCATCAGAGCAACTGAACTTAACAAAAAGAGCTAAGCCAAGTGTGGTGGCACATACCTTTAATCCCAGCAAGCTGATTTCTCTGAGATTGAGCCAGCCTGGGTCTACAAAGCCAGTTCCAGGCCCGCTGGGGCTATGTATGGTTTCAAAACAACCCCAAAGAATTAAAGAGCTTATGTTTTACACACACACACACACACTCATATACATATACCTGTCCTTATTTTTCCTTTGCAAACCCTAACTCTAGGTCTAAGAGCTGTGAAATAACGTAAGCTCAGATGGATGCAGTGCAGCCTGACAGCCTCTTCACTTTGACCCCCAGCTTCTAGACTCTGCCCTGTATGAATCTCCAGTAAACAGGAAAGCATCCACACCATCAGTGTCCATCCAAGTCTGGACCATCAAAGCCATCTCCAGCCATCAGGAGCAGACTGGTGAGGGGGGCATCATCCTCAAGGAAACAATCTCCCATTGTGTTCCATTTGTTGAAAATGGTGAATTGGTAAACAGGCCCTTACATTTAGACAGATCCTGCCCTGCCTTTGTGCCGGGGTGTTGTTTTTTCTTCTCCAAACAATGCCCTTTCCAATAGGGATAGCCGTTCACACCATTGTCTGAAACCCTTCGACTACAGGAAACAGCCCCAGATTCTTATCAGCTGAAGCGGTAGAGGTGGTGTGGACAATGAGATCATGTCCAAAGCAAGTTGCTGTTCTGCCTCGTCATTCTTCTCTACCTTTATCTGTGAGAGCAGAGCTGCCTTGCCCTCCCAACAAGCCAGTCTGAACTTCAAGTATCCCTAGTACCATCCCCCACACACAAAGGCAGACACCAGGACTCTGCTCCAGGCCTTGTTGATTCACCTTGGAGCCTTGTTGATTCACCTTGGAATCCTGCTCGTCCCACAGCTGTCTGCTAGCTGCTGTGCCTCTGACCAATGGGCTACTCATGCCAGAGAAGCAGATATCATTGACAGATTAGGGTACACTCTGAGCATCTTTGTCCCTGAGCTCCCCATATCAGCAGAGCTCCTGGGAGTAGGTTACCAGCTGGCTGCTGGAGACCTGTGGGAGGAAAGCCCAGCATCCCTTACAAGGCTCCCTGGAGACATTGCAGCAGTTCCTACCCCTGATGGAGAATGATTGAGGAACTAGAGGTTTCCTTAATGAAACTGCAATGAAGAAAGTGAAAGGCTTCATTACAATTCAGCCTCTGAGGGAAAGGGGCAGAGCATGGCCAAGGTGGGTGAGGCTGGACAGTGGAAAGTGGGCACCAGGCCACTGCTGCCTTCCCCATCTCCTGTACACCCGAAGGGTGGGTGAGTCTGGAAAAGGAGCCAGGGTGGGGGCCCAACAATCCCCAAACTTCTTATCAGATACTGTGTCCCAATCTGGCCCTCCCCACCCCTTTCTGTCCAAGTTTGATGTATTAGAAAGCCATTAGTTCTTAGTGTGTGTTGAAGTGTCTCCTCCTGGAACCCTCTGCAGCCCAGGACATGGATGAGGCTAGGGTGGGTCCGAGGTCAGAGGGAAACCGGACTATTTCTGAGTAACTCTCTTCTAGTTTTAAGGAAGATGTCGTTATACAGAGAAACCTCCATTTTCTGGGCTGACAGAGGCATGTGAACTGGGTTCTACCTGCAGCCAGGCCCTTGCCAGTTTACAGAGAGGACAGCTTGGAAGGAGACTGCACGGGCTGGTAGCTGCTACACGCCTACTCCTCAAGATACCTTGGTGGGGGTGGGGGTGGGGGTGGGGGTGGGGGTGTCTAGGACCTGACCAAGCTTAGCTAAATGAGATACGTGCACAGAAACCATTTGAGAAAACAGAAAGGGTTGTTTTTCTCTTATTCTGAGGCTTCCTTGTTCCCTACCCTCCCTGAGAAGTTAATCTGTTCAGTTTACCCATAGGCTTGTGGTAGATCTTAGCCACCCTTCCCTCCATATAGACGGATGACCTACTAGACGCTGGAGGCCGAGCGCAGGAGGGTGGTTGCCAGAGCCCGAGCCAGGAGAGACCCCAGGCCCAAGTGTAAGCAGACGTGCCACGGCAGCCCTGTCCTTGATGAAGGACAAAGGAAATCCAGGTTGACTGACAAATGGGAGTCAGAACCTCCTGTGTTTACGAATCCGGGAGGCAGAGATTAAATCAACCTCACGTGTTGAGGGAAGGAATTAATCTAATCAGCACTTTTCCAAAACCACCTCCTTAGAACATTAGAAACAAGATGTCTGCTGCCCCATGAAAACAAAAACATGAGACAAAGAGCCAAATGTTCTGGAAAATCATAGTAGACAGGCAGTGAGTGAGCGGCATCACAGGAGTCCGCAAGGCCGTTACAGGGTGAGCTCCCCAGGCCTGGGCAGCCGTAAGCACAGAAATCCTAGATTCTGACAAAACATAAGACAGGGGTCGGGAGGCTCTGAGATTCCCAGTTCACAGGACGTGGCTTCGCAAGCACTAGCACTCGGCAAGTCTGTTCGTCTAAGCCCTTTCCCAGCTCTAAATGGACTCCTTTGATGTTGGAGGGAGATCACGCATGCACACACACATACATACACACGCACACAAACTGCACACGCGCACATGTACGCACGCACACACATGCACAGACACATGCGCACACGCACACACACATCAGTGTACCTCCACAGAATGGAGGGAAATCAGGACGCCCAGAGACCAACGGAAGCATGAGACTAGAGGAAAAGCCACAAGAGGAAGTCAGAGAGAGGTAAAAATATGGAGGTCGGAAATGGGGCTTGAGCTGAGACGTGAGAGGGGGAGGGGAGGTAGGAGAAAGCTTTGGGAACCTGGGTAGCGACAGCTAGGAACAGAGGCTGCAGGGAGATGTGTCTGAAGGGTAAAGAGGGCTGTGAGGGTCACATTTGAACTCCTTACCAGGCCAGTAAGTACAACGGTGATACCTCTCAGTGCTGCTGATGGCCTAGGGTAGGGTGACCAAGCTTCAGGTTCAGTCAGGCCCGGGTGTTTATGAGGGGGCCGAGGGTAAAAGGAGGAACCTAGCCCCAGAACCAAGCTACATGACTGAGACCAATGACTGACTTACATTGAGTTCTCAAGCAACCTATGCAAGCTAGAAACCCAGGGCCACATTCTGTGGAGGTCCACTGACATCTCTATGTCTTTTAAGTGCTCGTGTGTGTGTGTGTGTGTGTGTGTCTGTATTTCATCTCCCTCCAACATCAAAGGAGTCCACTCTTTGGACATGATGTCACTGGGGACCATGGTCAGAGGCCTTTCCAAGCATGCCCAGTGGCTTACTTCCAGGGCCTTCCCTCCTCCCCAGAAACTACAGCCCAGCCCAAGCATGATGTGGAGTGGCCTTAAAGTACACTGGTATGAAGACAGCACCAGGCTAAGGGCACTGTTACAAATGCCAAGTGTCGGGAAGGGGACAGAGCTGCCTATTTGCCCGGCTGCCCTTTGCCAGCTTCTGCCCCCTCAAAAATCCTTCTGAAGTTCCAAGAAGGTCAATTTTACAAGCCCTCAGGACAGGATTTTGCTAGTTTATTGAGCAATCTCAGCTTCACAGGCAAAGCCCTTTGATTCCTTCCTTCCTCAGCTACCCATCGCCCTCCCTGCTATATGAAACTGACTTTTCATTTCAGGGAAGACAAAGCATAGACCCTTTCCACTTCATGTAGCTGGCACCCATCAGTTTAGTACAGAAATACATAGACATAGTCATGATATAGTTACATGATATAAACACTAACTTCATCCCTTTCCTTGTAGGCTCTACTTTTCTCACCAGAGTGCCAAGACAGTCAAAGCAATAAAAATATCAATACAATTTCATAGCTGGGCGTGGTGGCGCACGCCTTTAATCCTAGCACTTGGGAGGCAGAGGCAGGCAGATCTTTGAGTTCAAGGCCAGCCTGGTCTACAGAGTGAGTTCCAGGACATCTGGGGCTCCAGGGAGACTCTGTCTTGAAAAAGACCAAAAAAAATATATTTATATGATATATATATATATATATATATATATATCTCAATACAATTTCAAGAAGTATGATTAGAAGTCAGAGAAGCCACCAGGCCAATCTCAAAACACTAACACAAACACAATTCACACATGAGGGTATTTCCCGGTGCTAGTAACACAGTACCTACCATGCGGAGGGCAGCAGTCAGCAGGAACTCTCTCTATTTTCCCAAGTGTATGGATTCATTGTTCAAGATAATCAGTTCTTTCTCCCTCTTTTCCAGGGCCGCTTTCCCAGAGGCCCAGAGCTTGCAAAACTCAGGCCCAATTCAAAGGCACTTGCAGGCTCCCCAGGATCTCCTCCATCTCTACTTCCTTCTCCCCTGGCTCCCACCCACTGCTGTCCTCCTCTGCTTCTACCACCACCATCCCAGTGGACTCCATCCCCAAGCAGGATTCTCTGAGCTTGGCTTGATGGATTTCAGTGTTTCTGTTTGCCAGATGACTGACATGGAGAAAGGATTCTATTTCAGAGCCTGGTACTGTGGGGATACCAAGACCTCAGGTTTGGGTTTCAAGGACACGAGAAGCCCTGGCTTGGTTTTTATCTTTTTTCTTCTTCTTCCTTCTTTTTTCATAAGCAAGAATCTCAAACTTGCCTTCTTGTCCATCTGAGTGTCACTAACTTGTCTACACAGGCAGGGACCACTCTTCATTAACTGCCCCCTCCCCTTCTCTCCCCCAGCTGGAGAAACTGCTAATGCCCACACCTCCCTGCAGCCCAGGCCAAGCATGTCTTTGTCATTCAGCCTCCCCCTCAAGGACAGCAGATTTTACCATTTTATCACTTTCTTTACATTTGTCCCATAAAAAAAAAAAAGAGGGCTGAGCTATAACTCAGTGGTATAGCACTTATCTAGTATTCATGAGTCCCTGGGTTCAATCCCAAGTACCACAAAACAGGGGTCTTGCAAATGAACCATTGAATAAGCAGAAAATAGAGATTCTAGGGTTGGGCACAGCTGCCCTGCCCAGTGGCTCTTCAACTAATTGATACCACCTTGAGTCTTGAAGACACTTCCTCATGGGTCCCTGGCCCGATCTCTTGCAGTTCCCTGTGGCCCTGGACAACCCCTGGGGCTGATCATCACTACTGACTACAGTTCTCTGAGTGTCCATTGACTACAGTTCTCTGAGTGTCCCTCCAAGAGTTAGGGGTACCTGCCTTGCTCTGGGAAAAAGCAGCCCACACCTCTCAGCTGTACCTTCCAGCTGCCCTCTTTCCCTCTGGTCTACAGAGCTTTCTGCTCCACAAGAGACCCTGATGCTGAGGTGTAGGCAACAGAGCAAACCCAGCTGACAGTGGACCTGGGGAAGGGGTGTCAGGCAGTAAGATAATTTTCCTTGGTCTATTAAGTGCGCCAGGCTACCCTCTAGGTCCCAGAAAATCCTGCCCTGTAAGTCTGAGGAGCAGAAGAAGTGGTGGAGCAAGGAAGGGAAGCGTCTGGCTGCCAGAGTGTCGAGGCAGGGGAGCCTCTAACTACCCAAGCGTCGAGGCAGGGGAGCATCCAACTACCAGAGCGTCGAGGTGGGGAAGTGTTACTGTACCACCTTCTCTCCCACCTCTGTTAGGCCCAGCTCTCCTTAGCAGGGCCAGATTAGGTGGCACCTCTGGTGGCCTGAGAGTTCCTGCCCACATACCTCCTTAAGAGTCACCCACACACCCACTCAGAGGGTCATTCAGAATGGCCATTGTTCTGCAAGCTGGGAAAGAAACACCCAAACTTCTTGCCTCTGGCACAACCGGAAATGTGCTCCGGAAGCCAGGCCATCCCAGAGAACAAATGGCAGGTCCCTTGGGGTTGCAAGTGGTTGGAGGGTGCCTGCTCTGGCCTGGTACTGAGAGCTCAGAGAAGGGCAGGAATAGGCTCAGTCAGGCACAGGCCCTCCCATAGGCTCCCAGCCTTTCCTGTAGGTCATAGAGATCTCTATCTCTAAAACCTAATCAGGCCCCCTGGCCCCCTCTGCCCTAGCTGGGTGGGAGGGATATGCTATTGAGCCCCCAGCCCAGCTTGACCACCCCCTCCTTGGCCCTCTTTTACGTGGCTTCCACTTCTCGGGGTGTCCGATTGTGTTCAGCCAGCACCCGGCTCTTCACCTTCTTGCTCAGCTCCAGCCCTGCCCAGTTCTTGCTTTTAGCCTGCTTTCCCCTGCTCCGGAAGGATCCTGAGCGCTCCCCAACGCCCCTGCACCACACTCGCTCACAGTACTCATCCACCCGGGGCAGGTTGGCAAAGCCAATGAGCTGCAGGATGTCCTTATACCAAGCCTTGGGAGAGGGGGCAGAGGCCAGGCCTCTCCAGGCAGAGGGCTCCTCCAGCCTAAGCTCCCGAGGAAACAGGCTGTCCAGTTGCGTGGCCACAATCACCTCCAGGGCCAGACGGACCACAGTCTGGGAGAAGCCATGCTCTAGCGTGGTGCAGGTGTAGGTTCCTGCATCAAGGCGGCTGAGCCTGCGGAACAGCAGGCCTTGCTCTGTTTGCATGACTCGCTCATCTGTCTTCACCTGCGAGGAGGATGGGAGGGCACAGCGGACGTGAGCAGCAGTGAGCAGGACAGCACCTCCGCTTCTTTCCCTGCTCTTCCAAATTGGCCATCCTCAGGGCCAAAGCTTGGGCACGTCCCTTTGCCTACTCTTTCCTTCCCAAGGGAGCTAGCTGCTAGCAGCTCGACAGGCCCTCAGTATAGACTGAGAGCTAGCTGCAGACAGTCCCTCACCTCCCTACAGCCCAGGACAAGGGCCTGTGAAGGAGGCTTTTCAAAGATTCCCAGTCAGATCCCTGGGGAACTAGCATCAAAGAATCCTGCTCTTATACCCAGGGGCCAGGTGCATGTTTATGAGTTTTTCTGAACTAAGGAAAACATTCTCCATTCCACAGAAACACACAGACGCACACATTCACACGCAGGAATTGGTCACACTGAGCCTTTCCTGTCTTAGCCTGCCCTGTCCCTCCCCGACAGTGTGAGACCCACAGCCTGAGCCTGTGGTGGGCTCTGATCCCAGGCTCCCCACTAACCCTGTCTGGGCTTCATGCAGCCTGTGTGTCTGAGTGCGGAGGGTGGACTGCCTGGGTGGTTAGCATTGTGTAACTTCATCTTGCTTCTCCCCTAGCCTGGGGAGTTTCCTCAGTGCCCAGCCCAACAGCTGGTCCCAGGCTTGCCTCCCCCAGTTCCCAAGCTGGAGGGAGAGCCCTTCCTACAATCAACTCCTTCCTTTCTTCTTCTTCTTCCCTGTGGGAGAATGGTTCCTCGCTCTGCCCAGCCCACACCCAACATCATACCCCAGACTGAAGCCATCTTGAGAATTGACAGATCTTTCTAGGTGGGGGAGGAGAGAGCCTTGGCAGACAACTGGACTCCGAGGAGGAAGTGTAGGGCCAGGAATGGGAAGCTGTAAAGTGGTCTGGGACCCAGGCTTGGGCCACAGAAGGGCTCTGCCGGAAGCCTTGGGGAAGAGACCCCTTCAAAGCTGAGCCACGTGTAAGCATGGGGACTTCCAGACTAACCTAGACTGCCATTCCCTGCTCTTTGACCTCTGCCGCCTACCTCTGGACTGGGGGAGCACCAGCCATATCTAGCCTGGGTATCACCAGAGGCAGAAATTAGGGCAGCTCCTCACAGATAGGTACCCAGGGCCCAATATTCAATTTTCTATGGATAATCTTAGCCAGTTACTCCCAGAGTCCCCTTCTAGAGCTCAAGGTTTGGGGGGTCAGGGAGAGAGATGGGTCTGGAAGCAGAGTCTTCACTTACCTGATCAGGCCCTTCATCCCCTGGCCTCTGTAAGAACCAGCGCACAGCAGCCTGAGGAGACTTGGGAAGGCACTCAAGGAAGGTGCTGTTGTGCTCTGTGCCAAAGACTCTGGTGGCTGCCAGTCCTGACGCCTCTTCTATAAAGAGGGCCAGGTGAGATCAGTTTGGGAAGGGGGGGAGGGGTGCGGGGGATCCAGGCATTGAGGGCCACCAACCAACCACCACAGGTCACCAGTGTGATGAGGACTCAGGTATCCACCAATCCCAAGCTACTCTCAAGTGTTACAAGACCCAGCCCCAATCCCCTAGTGTAGCTGCAGATAAGGAGACTAAGGACTTGTTACAACAGGACCAGTCTAAGGCCATGTCGCAGAGATGGAGCCCAGTCCACAAGCGAGTGGGGGCTCTGCTAAGTGAACCCCTCCCCCTGGCCCATCGCTGGCCCATCGCTCACTGTCTTGGCTCTGGCTCTGGCCTGGGCATTGCACAACAGGATTGCCATGACGGATGTCCTGGCGACGGAAGCGACGCTTGCCCAGACTGGGGCGGTAGCGGGTGCAGGAAGCGCCATCCCAGGCACAGTACGGATCCCGGGCCAGACAACACTCAGCACAGGCACTGCCATAAGTCTCACACTGGTGCAGCTGCAGCCTGGCCACGCCCAATGGAGAGCCAACATATAATGTTTGCTGCGGCGGAAGGGACACAGGCAGAGCCCGCAGTGAGCTGGGCTTCGCCAAGGAACAACCAGACCCTCAATTCCCCTGGGATTTTCTGAACCTCTTGCCAGTTTAGGGAAGTCTTTCAGAACCTCTTGGATTCATTCACAAAAACAGAGATGCTAAATGCAAATCTGCTGCATGCCAGGTCCTGTCTAGACTATTGAGTAGGTGAGGTGGATCGCGGGTCTTTTCTCTAAGACTTTCGAATTCTGTCCTTATGGCCTTTATGTGACTGGCTTCTGACTTTAGAAGTACACCTGGTAGGCATGTCCAACCTTTTGACATTGTGACATGACATTGTCATCCACAGAGTTCACTTTCAAACAGTCCAGTTACCAAAAACAAATTGGAAAAAAAAATGTTTTGAGTAACTTAAGACCTTGTGTTGGGCACATCATAGTGATCCTCAGCCACGTGTATGCCGTAAACCTACAGTAATCCCAGTATAAAAGTTGACATTTGAGCCTGGCATGGTGGTGCATGCCTTTAATCCTGGCACTCGGGAGGCAGAGGCAGGCAGATCTTTGTGAGTTCAAGGCCCGCCTGGTCTACAGAGTGAGTTCCAGAGTTCCAGAACAGCTGGGGCTACAGGGAGACCCTGTCTTGAAAAGACCACAAAAAAAAAAAAAAAGTTGAGATTCGGGCCAGCAAGATCTTAGCAACTACAGGCGCTTGCCACCAAGCCTGACAATCTGAGTTTCATCCGCACATCTCACATGGTGAAAGGAGAGAACCGATTCCTACAAGTTCTTCTCTGACTTCTACATTCCTTTTGCCAAGAGAATTCTTGGGGTCTTGGAGACTCAGCCCCTTTGTCACAACACGAGCCTGGCAAGGCTTTGTCAAAATAAACAGATAAAATATAATGCATATTTTAAAAGTTGGGATTTTACCAGGGGCTTGGGAGATAGCTCAGCCAATAAAGTGCTTGAGCATTAGGAGCTAAGTTCAATCCCCAGACCTTATGTGAAAAGCAGGTATGGTGGTCCCCACTTATAATTCCAGTGCTGAGCAGGCAGACAGGTGGGTCCCTGGGGCTTGCTGGCCAGTCACCCTTCCCTAATTGGCAAGTTTTATCCCAATGAGATACTCTGTCTCCTCCTGCGCTCCCCAAAAGTGGATAGCATCTGAGGAATGACTCCTGAGGTTGTCCTCTGGCTTTCACATACGCACACAAAAATAATAATATAAACAGAAATTTAAGTTGGAGCTTACCTAAAGATAAATTGGGACAGAGTATTCTCAACTGGTTAAGGGCAAATAGCAGACCACTAAAAGGTGGTCGGATTGGAAATCTGGACTTTGTTTCCAGGCTCATTTGCCTCCCTTAGAAGACTCCCTTGGGAACCTCTGTGGCTGTCTCTATCTGAACACAGACCCACACAAAGCTGTGCTCTCAGCTGAACTTGGCCTTCACCACCGAGCTTAATCAGATCTGTTGGGCCTAACTCACCAGTAGACCCCAACAGTCAAGGTTAGGCGGGCAGACATGGGGGAGGGGCAGTTCTTACCCTTTTGACAGAGATCTCCATCTCCGTGATGGGCGTGGGCACCTGGAGAAGAATTAGCACGGGGAGGTGGGAGGAGGCTCTCCACAGCGATCCTGCTTGCAGCCTTCTCCACCCCCTGGGTAGGAGCCAGTTGTCTCCTGGCCTGATCACTACCCCCACCACCACTAAACTAGAGCTGGGAAAAGTGACGCATGCCTGTAATCTCAGCACTCCAGCAGCGAGGCAGGAAGGTGAGGAGATCGAAGCCAGCCCCGAAGCCAGCCACATAGACAGTCTCAAAAGTACAAACAAACCAAAAAAGGCTGGATACTCTTTCCCAGACATCGGGTTACCAGAAAGGTCCCTTCAACCTGGCTGGCCTCCAAGTGGGAGGCTCCACTGTCCCCTTCCACAGTGTTCTCCAGCCATGAGCCAGCTATCCTAAATTAATTGTGTCATATCCAGAGGCACAAAAGTCTTGCAAATACAGACGAGGATGGTACACAAGAGAACTCTTGGGGACTCAGCGTATAGGCCACTTCATCATTGCAGGTTGAGTCTAGCAGGCCTTTATCAAAGGTGCTTACCTTGGATATTGTCCCCAAAGGAGCCCCAGGCATTTCTGAGTCCACAATCTGCCACTCCAGGACCCTAGTCATTCAGAAGCATCCCAGGGCCCCCTCAGCAGCGTGTGTGGTTTGAGCCTCTCCCCAGGACTCACCTGGCTGGAACCTGTCCTAGGCCCAGGGTGGGAAGGGGATTCTCACCAGCCCTGCTCACCTTAAACACCTGGAGCTCTTCCAGAACCACCTCTTCAGGCTCAGCTAAGCCTCCTGACTGGAGGGCAATGACTTTGAGTACAGAACCCGAGTCTGGAACAGGGGAGCAAGAGTTAGTGGGACGAAAAAGCAGCTGTGTCATCCCTCCTACAGCCTGGCTACCTTTGCTCAATCCTCCTACCAGTGCCTAGGAAGATGACGTCATAGGTTCCATCCTCAGCCTCGACACGGTCCACCACGATCTGACGCAGCTGCTGGGCCAAGTGAGTCTTGACCAGGACAGGGCGGCCATGCCGAGGCCTCACAGGCTGGAACATGAGTGGGTGCGCTCGGACAAACTGTAGCACCTCATCCGGGTAGTCCTTGGTGCTGCCAAAGGGTCGCCCTGGCTGTGCGGTCATCTTGCTAGGACACTGCAGGCAACAGCAAAGGAAAGGGGATCCTTGAAGTCCTTGGTATGGTAACGTCCAGCCCCTTTCCACCTCCAAGGGGCCACACACGTAGAAGAGGCTTGTCCTTTCCCATCATACCCACCTGGCCAGGTCCCCTGGAGCCCTAGCCTACTACTGCTGTGGGCTTCATATATACCTGGAGGAGCCCCCTGGAATCTGCTTAGGCTTTCTTTGCCTGGCTGCTACTCACCACCCCAGGGCGGGGGAATGGCACCTTGCCCCCATGGGGTTCCCACTGGTGCTGAGGGCCATCCCGGTGAGCAAAAGGCCCGTTGAAGACCTCCCAGATGTCCATCATGTGGTACATGCAGACAGCAAATCCCTGGAACACAGCACTGCCAAGGGCAGACAGGGACGGTCAGGCCAAGGTGACTGCCATAGGCAGGGAGGGACAAGCTGGTTCCACAGCTGATATAGAAGGTGACAGTGCCTGCTGCCAAGTGGAGGCTGGCATACCAAGCCATGGAAGCAGAGACAAGACAGAAGCAGAGAAAATAGTCACGGAGTCACCAAATCAGGGAGAAAGACAAGCACCACGGAGAGGCTGCGGCATGAAGGCAGAGGCTCAGCAGCGAGCCCAGGCTGGGGCAGCAGCAGGTAGCACAGTGCAGGGAGGTATGTGTTCACCTGACGGTGCTGAACAGCGCATACACCTCAAGGTTCTTCCCTGTCTTGGGCCACAACAGGAACACATCCTCTGGAACAGAGCGGGAAGAAGCACTAGAGCCACGGCCAAGGCCTTAGCTCAGCAGCTCTGAGTCCTCTACTCGCAGTACCCAGGCCTGGCTGGCCATGTTCTTACCCAGCTGGTCAAAATGAGTCTCAGCACCGTCAGGGCCGGGCACAGAGCAGACCAGCCTGGCCTTGAGGAAGGTGCTCCATTTGTTCACCAGCACCCGCTGGCCTCCAGCATCATTCTAGGGGATGGGAGAGTGGAGTCATTTTGAGCCCTAGAGGGATGGGCCCCACCTCCTGCTCCTCCAACCTCACCCATGGGGAGAGATATAGATGTCAACTCTGTGTCCTGGCCTCAGTTTCCCTACTATGGGGAGCACAGTCTAAGAAAGGGATCAAAGCAGGGGTCTTGAGCCTCCTTACCCTCCACAGCTCTTACCACACAGACACGGCCCACACGGCTGACGGTGACTCGGCCTGGGCTACCATCTGGTGATGGGATAGTCTCCGAGAAGAAGAAGTACACCTTGTCATCGTTCTGGTCAGAGTTGTCAGGGATCTGTGCGGCCCTCACAAACCGGGGGTCTGGGAGTAACAGGGTGATGCTGCTGTGGCAGGGGTCATGGGAGTGCAAAGGGGGCTGAACTCAAGGGCGGGAGGAAGCTACATTGCACCCTAGGGGTGGGGTCTGGAGTTCCAGGGACTGCTGTGGCCTCTCCTGTGCCCTACTCCAGCATCTATCTCCTCTCTTCCCAGTTCAACAGACTGGTCCCAATCAGCCATGCCCTCAAGGGGCCTCACCGTGCAGAAGGCTCTGGTCAGAATCAGAACGAAGGGCTGGTCGAAGACTCCCACTCCGGAAAATCATGGCCTCACGCCCCAGGAAATCAGCAGTGAGGCCTGTGTACAGTTCCCCACCTGGAGAGCGCCAGAGTCAAGGTGAAAGGGCAGTCGACCTTTCCCAGTGCCGCAGACAACTCCCAGCCTCCTGGCCCACCCTGGCCTGAGATCACCCACCTACAAAGACGCTGGCAAAGGGACGGCTTGGCTCATGTGGGCATCGCCCCCTTCCATTTTCCACCCTGCTGGGCTCCAGGTGGAGCACATGCTAGAGGGACGAGAGGGGCAAGGAAGGCGTCATCTGAGGAAGAAGCAGAGCCGCCCAGGCAGCGGCCCTCCCATACAGCTGGCAAGGAAAGGCAGGGATGACAGACCTCTCATGCAGGGCCTCTCCGATGGCTCAGCACCCTGGCGCAAAGGTGCCTTTCAAGCCCCTCCCTCTCTGTCCTCCCTTGGTTCAACGGGAAGTCTTCAGATAGCAGGGAGAAAATATCACTGCTTCCTAGTCCCATGGGGGCTAGCCCAAGCTCACCTCCCCACGATGACCCACAGTGATGAGGGTGCAGATAGGCTGGAAGGCCCCAGTACCACAGGCCAGCAGGTGAGTCCGGTTGTGGGGTTGTAAGACCCGTACAAAGTTGGCACACTCTGTCTACAGGAGAAGGAAAAGGCCCACAGATGAGGGGGAAGCCCACCATCTCCTTGGGCCCCAAGGCTCAGCCCTGCCTTCAGCTCTGGGCATGTGGGTAGAACAGTCACATTCTTCCCAGACCTCCAAAAGCACTCAGGATCTGCTCGAAATGTCCCGAGCAGGGGCGGCCACAGGCCACCCTGGGAACCAAGGCCTGGTGGAGTGGGGCTAGAAAATGCTTCTGCCATTTGTACTCACCAAACGATCTCTCCCTTTTCTGACACATTCCTCTCTCTGTCCTGGCTGTGGTGGCCAGAGGACCTGAAATATAGCCAGTGACCTCAGGAACATCTCTAAATTCACAGCCTCAGTTTCCCCAACTAGCCTCCTATCTGGAGGGTCTCAGTTGTCTCCCATCAGTCCAGCTCACCTCCCTGGGGTCTGGCCATGCCTGATCCAGCCTCAGAGAGTAGAGGGCATCACGGCCTCCTACAAAGAGGCGGTCTCGATACTCATCCAAGTACATGGCCTGGAGGTCCAAAAAGCCCCTGGATCCCAGAAAGATGGCAGACCGGTTGGCAGACAGAAGGTCTAGGAGAAAGTAAAGGAGATGCTTCAAGGTCCTCTAATCAGCCTACTCCCCCAGCCAGGGAGTGGAAATGAAAGGCCCCGGATGTGCATTCACCACATACGCACATCTGGAAGATGTTGCCATCCACAAGACTGCTTTAAGGGTTTTTTGTTTGTTTGTTTGTTTTCTTTTGGTCTTTTTGAGACAGTGTCTCCCTGCAGTCCCAGCTGTCCTGGAACTCTTTATGTAGATCAGGCTAGCCTTGAACTTACAGAGATCCGACTGCCTCTGACTCCCAAGTGCTGGGATTAAAGGCGTGTGCCACCATGCCCAGCCTGGTTTAAGGTTTTTGAGCCATGGTACTTGGGGCAAGTGGTACAGGAGGTTCTGAGCTGCCATTCAGCCCAGCTCACTCTGGGGCCTGCCCTAGACCTCCATTCTTTGCTCATTTTGTTTGTTCATGGGCCTCCCTCATGCTCTGCGGCCAACCTGCATTCCCAGCCTCTCCTTCACTCTCCAGGCTCTTGATCCTTCAGCTGACAACTTCCCATTACCCTATCTATCCCTTCCCAAGTCCTGGGCAAGATGGTCCCACTGACAGAAATCGCAGAAGCGAGCCTGGCAAAGAGCTTGGAGAACCCAGTGGAAAGTGGGCAAGTGGGGGCACGGGGAAGGCAGACAGCCAGGCCGTGGAGAGGGTTAGCAGAGGAGACACCTAGGAAGGGCCTGGGCCCAGGACAGACCAGGCACGGAAGGTGGAGCTCCAGCCTCCAGCTCAGAGTTGTGGACAAAGAATATTTCCCCCTCGTAGATGCTGCCCGTATAGGTGACCCCAGAAATGGAGGGATCAGGGGCTCCAAGAGTTGTGAATCTTGCTATAGCTCTCAGGGCTTGGCTGGGGGGATGGGAGGGACAGACCAGCAGAAGGACTGGCAGGAGGACTTAGGAAGAGGATGCCTGCCCCCGTTGGGAAGGCACGAAGCACCCTGATGACCTCTTCAGCAAGCCCTCCCTGGTTGAGAGAGACCCTGAAACCTCCCCATCCAAGACTTTCCAAACAGCCTGACCTCCCCTCAAAGCCAGGTTCCCAAAGGAAGGTGATTTTTTTTCCCCCCAAGAAGAATCTGCAGGGCTGGTGAGATGGCTCACTGAGCAGAGCCTGAGGAAGAAGAGGCACTTTCCGACCTACACATACATGCTCTGTGGCACATGCACACACACACACACACACACACACACACACACACACACACACACAAACACACACACTGAACAGAGCCTGAGAAAGAAGAGGCACTTTCCGACCTACACATACACGCTCTGTGGCACATGCACGCACGCACACACACAAACACACACTCATAAATAAATAGATAAGTAAATGTAATAACAATTTTAAAAAGAACAATATGTAATGGAGCCTGGGTCTTGACCATGTATCCCCTTGGACCATCAGAGGAAGCATCACTACACACACAGGTACATGAGAACAGGGGCCCATCCCTCCCAACGAACACACACTCAGCTTGCCAAAGGGAAGCAGAGACACTCCCTGGCCTCAGATGGAGAAGGTTTGATAACCTGAACTTGGGGAGTAGGCTTCAAGCGGTGAGGAAGGCTTCTCCCCTCTATGTGGCTCAAGACCAGAGGGACAAGCTTCTGCCCACCCCTCGCTGTCTGCTACCTAGTCTCTGTCCACTTTCCCTTGTCCAGTCCCTTCTCCCCCTCCCATTTCTGAACCCCACTCTTACTGCGGTCTCTCAGAGCTTCCACCTCCCTCCCTTCTCCGTCAGCTTCCGTCCTAGCATGTGTCTCCCATCTCCACTCGGACCGTGGCTCCCAGGACCGGTCTACCTTTCCACCCCACAGTCATTCCCAGCACCATCCAGAGTCTGGTCAGGAAATCTTTCCTGAAGATGTGCTCCAGTCCCGCCGGCTGAGTGAGGGATGTCCTACAGCCCCAGGCATTCCCGGACGTTCACAGACACAGGACGTGCACACGAAACAGGGCAGCACTTGCCAGTACCTCGGTAGGAGAGCCGCAGGCGAGGCACGCTCGGGCTAGGACCAGGGCTGGGGCTGCCCCCATGGAGCAGGATGCCCCCCAGGAGGCAGCGCAAGGCCCAAGCTAAGGGGGCCATGCTGGGGACCGGGAGCTGCCCTCTGTCCTGCTGCTGGCTGCAGTGTGCTGCTGCTACTGGCCACCTACTTTATAAGGCAGCAGCTCCACCCAGTGCTGGGCAGGAAGCCAGGAAGGCGGAGGGAAGGAGGGGAGGAGCTGCAAGCTCACCATCCACCTGCAGTTTCTCTAGCCACCTCAGCCCATTTCGTGTCTGTATAGCAAACCAGTCCGTTTCCCTCTGGGAAGACTCCCAGCTGTAATGTGGACAGTTTGCATGGAGAGATGCTCACAAATGCAAGTCTCCAGGCTCCAGCTAATTGACCAGGGAGAGAGATACCCTGGAAATGATCTCAGAAATCAGGGTGGGAGTCTGGCTCTGCTCCCTGTGTCTCCAGGGCCCATAGCAGAGGGATCACGCCACTAGCCCTGGGCCAACTCTAGTAACCTTGAGCAGGGTTCCCAGCTCCACTGGAGGAGCGAGGCTGCTGGAGGCTGAGGCCCGTTTCCAGCCCAAGGAGCTCCACGTCCTGGCAAAGGCTTCAGGGCCGGCCGTGCTTCATAGGTCTGGGACTGGCAAGAAATGAATGTCTAAGATTTTGTATCCAGAGCTACTCCTGTCTGGCTTCCCAGCCCCACGGCCCCTCCTGAATCCACCAGGGTCTGTTTTAGGGGCTGGGGTCTACCCCATACCCAGAGGAACTTCCATTGTTCTGCTTCCTTCAGGCTCTCGTCTTTTGTAGGCCCAGAGCCCAGTGGGTCAGCAGTAAATTCTTCCTAATCCCATAGGCCACACACACCATAGTCTTGCCAGATTGCACTCTTCTACCCTGAACCCTGGTGTTGAGTCGGACAGGGGACATGGAAGGGAGCCAAGAGGGAAATGAGACCGAGGGGCTGAACCTGGGTAACGTCCACACGTCCCAGACTCAGAGCAGTTCCTGCCCCTGCTACCCCCAGCTCTCACTTCACTCTACCCTGTACCCTTTCCCCCAGAATCTAAGGCCCTGGGCACTAAGATTCTAACCCAGAGTCAAGTTAGAGTTCCCAGAATTCTAGAAACACCTGCAGGGTAGGCCTCCCAGGCGGACTGGCCTAAGCCCTCAGAAGGTGGGTGGTGGGAAACTTACTGCTGCTCAGAGAAGGAAAGCCTTGATCCAGGCCACACAGAAGGTTGAGAACAGGCCTAGCTCAGCCTTGGGACCTTCTTTTGCTTCTGGGGTTCCTAATCTCTAGAAGAGAAACCAGTTGGCTCTTGGCTCAGCGTGAGAAGAATCCAGGCCCACACGTCTGCTTCCTCATCCCTTTGGCTGGTAGAACGTTCTCATAGGAGACCCCTCACCTAGATGCAAGCTGCGCAGAGACCAGCAACCGGCCCCGCCCGCTCCTGCCCCTGGCTGCTGGAGAACCTGGCCAGGGCCCTTTGTCCCTGAGTTTGTCCTCTCCTCAGGGCAAGAACTTTTGGATATGAAGGGTTTTCTTTTTTGTTTGTTTGTTTGTTTTGTTTTGTTTTGTTTGTCTTTTTGAGACAGGGTCTCCCTGTAGCCCCAGCTGGCCAGGGACTCACTATGTAGACCAGGCTGGTCTTGAACTCACAGAGATCCACTTGCCCCTGCCTCCCAAGTGCTGGGATTAAAGGTGTACGCCACCACACCCGGCCTTGACAGGGTTTTATAAACTGAAGAATGATGGCTGAACAGGGTTGCTCTGGTGATGACTCTATCCTGGAACCTCAGCAGGCTGGGTCCTCTGGGTCCACTTCCCTAGGGGGACATTTTGGTGCCTAGCCCAGGCTGAGGGCCAATGTCTTGCATGATAGTGTGCTGGGCAGCCTTCAGCCAACATATGGCCAGCAGCTGTAAGAATGGGCAGGAGGCCTAACCACTCCTTACCTTGCCAGTCCCCACCTGAGACTGCAGGGAGCCTGTGTCTACTGGGACAGGTGTGTTCAGGTTGGGGAGGGGTAACCCAGTCTACAGTGTAGAAAGAACCCATGACAGAGAACAGAGGCAGTGAACTCAAGTGTGCTTGTCAGTCAAGTTTCCCTCCCTCCCTCCCTGCCTCCTCCCTGCCTCCCCCCTCCCCCTCCCCTCTCCTCCACTCCCCTCCCCTCCCCTCCCCTCCTCTCCCCTCCATGACAGAGAACACAGGCCGTGAACTCAAGTGTGCTTGTCAGTCAAGTTTCCCTCCCTCCCT
>VZQC01010550.1:2580340-2677390 GCA_009823505.1 Rhizomys pruinosus | reverse complement strand
AATATAGTCTGGACTCCTAATTGATCAACATGCCTGTGCATACAAGCTTCTCCAACTGGACTATGGGAACCTTGGGTTGTTCAAAATTTGGACATAGATACTTGCAAAATGCACCAATTACCTAATTGTATGGCAAACTGAGCAACATCAATGTTATCTGAAAACAACTGTGTTATTATATTGTAGAATCCCTTAAAAATAAACAAATAATAATAATTAAAAAAAAATAGTGCCAAACATCTAATTACAACTTAAAAAAAAAAAAAGAAAGAAAAAGAAAGTAGGCCCTGGGGGTCAAGGGGGCCCTCCTGTCCCAGGCTCCAACATGTTTATTTCAAATGTTCTCCAAAACACCTTCTCCTGAGGCAGGCTGGCCCCTTAACTCTGTACCAGGGAGAGAAGAGAACAGCAAACAGTCCAAGAGAAAAAAACATGTGGTTGAGAATAAGTAGAAGGTAAACCATTTCCGGGGCTGGAGAGATGGCCTAGCGGTTAAGAGCACCAACTGCTCTTGCAGAGGACCCAGGTTTGATCCCCAGCACCCACATGGCGGCTGAGAACCGTCTTTAACTCCAGTTCCAGGGGAATCCAACACCCTCTTCTGACCTCCACGGCATTGCATGACACGGGTGCACAAACCTACATGCAGACAGTACATTTATATACATAAAAAATAAAATTAAGGGGCTGGAGAGATGGCCTAGCAGTTGAGAGCGCCGACTGCTCTTACAGAGGACCCAGGTTCGATCCCCAGCACCCACATGGCGGCTGAGAACTGTCTGAAACTCCAATTCCAGGAGAACTCCAGTTCCAGGGGAATCCGATACCCTCTTCTGACCTCCGCGGCATTGCACGACACGGGTGCACAAACTTGCATGCAGACAGTACATTCATACACATACAGAAATAAATAAAATTAATAAAAAAAATAAAATAAAATTAAGAAGGTAAACCATTTCCAACACACATTACCATTGTTTATCCCATGATATAAAAATCCCTGCAGTGGGAATGAGAAGCCAGTTTAGCCATGGGAACCTCATCTATGAGAGAAAGGTCAATCAGGAACTCCATGACTGCCTCAGCTTCTACTGAATGTTATGAGTGACCAATGTGATGATGCTTTATCTGCTGTTAGTTGTTGCACATGGAGGCCTCCCCCAAGGGGACAGTCTGTGCCACCCAGGACTCTCTGGAGTTGCTGAGTTGCCTTTTTCTCTTCTACTTCTCACTACCTGAAACAACTCACCATTTTTTTTTTTTTAAGAGACAGGGTCTCCTTGTAGCTCCGGCTAGCCTGGAACATACTATGTAGACCAGGCTGGCCTTGAACTCACAGAGATCTGCCTGTCTTTGCCTTGTGAGTGTTGGAATTAGGGTGTGAGCCACCATACCTGGCACTATTTATTCTTTTACTTTTGCTTGCTAAATAAACTTAATAGACTGTTGTCGGTCATGCTCTGGGCTGTACTGAACAGGTGCCCAGCACTGCCCACCTCTTCCTGAGGCAGCTGGGGCTCAGCTTCCATCTCAGTGCTTCCTTCCTGCTCTAGACCCATTTTGAGTCTTTTCTCAAGCACTCCCATAGTTCCTAGGGGTTCTTTGGGGTTCTGCTCAGGGTTGCCTCTTCTAAGAAGTATTCTAAGATGACTTTTGCCATTCTTATCATGCCATTCTACTTTCTTCACTGAATTCATCTGAATTGACTAGAAATTCCATGAGACTCAAGGCAAAACCTCACTCTGCTGTGTCATACCGTCTAGCCCTGGGCTGGAGACCTGGTGTGTGGGTGAGCCACTGAAGGTGCACTGTTGGGCTGCTCTGCCCCCGTGGCTCCTCCTTCTCCCCTGAGACATCATCTTTACTGGGTCACTCTGGGCACTTACGTAGGACCCTGGTTTCTCTAGTTCCCAATCCCAAGGGCAGGCCTAAGGAGACCCCTTTCCATTCCTTCCAGGTCCTACAGGGCCTGGGCAGTTCCGGACAGCTGTTGCCCCAACCAGAGGCATGTCTAGAATTCCAAGACTGCCTCTGGAATGTGCAGCCTATCTAGAGAATGCCTGGGCTGGGACACACCAGGTGCAGAGGCAATATGGTGACAGGGTAGAGAAGGGACAGCTGTTGACATTCTGGCTGGAGCCTGGGTGCCAAATGGCAGCTGTCTCTCCTGCAAAGCTTGCTACCAACACCTCCACTTCCTTGCACTGTTCTGGCTGCAGCTATTCCCTAGGAATATTCCCTGGGAATCACCAGCTCTCAGGCCTTCATTTCCCATCATGGAGAGAGCCCAGATGGGTGGCTAGGGGCCAACCTCAGAAGGCCACAGGTACTGGACAGTAGGTCCATTTGGATCTGGTCCAAAGACAGAGCCCTCAGCTGGCCTGTAAAATGACTGAGAGGGTACAGAGCAGACTGCCTGCTCCTCAGAGGCAGGGGTCAATGCTGCCTTGGGAAATGCAGTGAGTGAGAAGATGGTTAGAGCCACAAGTCTGCTGGGTCTCACAGGTCTGCTGGGTCCCACAGGTCTGCTGGGTCCTACAGATCTGCTGGGTCCTACAGGTCTGCTGGGTCCCACAGGTCTGCTGGGTCCCACAGGTCTGCTGGGTCCCACAGGTCTCCTGGGTCCCACAGGTCTCCTGGGTCCTACAGATCTGCTGGGTCCCACAGGTCTCCTGGGTCCCACAGGTCTGCTGGGTCCCACGGGTCTCCTGGGTCCCACGGGTCTCCTGGGTCCCACGGGTCTGCTGGGTCCCACGGGTCTCCTGGGTCCCACGGGTCTGCTGGGTCCCATGGGTCTCCTGGGTCCCATGGGTCTGCTGGGTCCTACAGGTCTGCTGGGTCCCACAGGTCTGCTGGGTCCCACAGGTCTCCTGGGTCCCACGGGTCTCCTGGGTCCCACAGGTCTGCTGGGTCCCACGGGTCTCCTGGGTCCCACAGGTCTGCTGGGTCCCACAGGTCTGCTGGGTCCCACGGGTCTCCTGGGTCCCATGGGTCTCCTGGGTCCCATCCCACAGGTCTCCTGGGTCCCGGCCCACAAGTCTCCTGGGTCCCACAGGTCTGCTGGGTCTCACAGGTCTGCTGGGTCCCACTGGTCTGCTGGGTCCCACAGGTCTCCTGGGTCCCATCCCACAGGTCTGCTGGGTCCCACAGGTCTCCTGGGTCCCACGGGTCTCCTGGGTCCCACAGGTCTGCTGGGTCCCACGGGTCTCCTGGGTCCCACAGGTCTGCTGGGTCCCACAGGTCTGCTGGGTCCCACGGGTCTCCTGGGTCCCATGGGTCTCCTGGGTCCCATCCCACAGGTCTCCTGGGTCCCGGCCCACAAGTCTCCTGGGTCCCACAGGTCTGCTGGGTCTCACAGGTCTGCTGGGTCCCACTGGTCTGCTGGGTCCCACAGGTCTCCTGGGTCCCATCCCACAGGTCTCCTGGGTCCTGGCCCACAAGTCTCCTGGGCACAGGTCTGCTGGGTCTCACAGGTCTGCTGGGTCCCACTGGTCTGCTGGGTCCCATAGGTCTCCTGGGTCCCATCCCACAGGTCTGCTGGGTCCCACAGGTCTCCTGGGTCCCATCCCACAGGTCTGCTGGGTCTCACAAGTCTGCTGGGTCCCACAGGTTTCCTGGGTCCCACAAGTCTGCTGAGTCCTATCCCACAGGTTTCCTGGGTCCCACAGGTCTGCTGGGTCCCGCAGGTCTCCTGGGTCCCACAGGTCTGCTGGGTCCCGCAGGTCTCCTGGGTCCCACAGGTCTGCTGGGTCCCGCAGGTCTCCTGGGTCCCGAAGGTCTCCTGGGTCCCGCAGGTCTGCTGGGTCCCATCCCACAGGTCTCCTGGGTCCCACAGGCTCTAGCTTTACTCCAACTAGGTCTGAGAGGTTGCTGGGGCTGCCGTGCCAAGGGGAACCCAGTGCCTGCTGAGCTAACTGGGCTCTCCAAGGGGGGCAATCTGTTGGCTGCCATCCAGCCTGACCCCGCAGCCTCACTCCCACTCCAGGGCCTAGAGTGGAAAAGTAGGCATGGGCAGCTCTGGGCAAAGGTCATTGTTTATTCCACATCTTTCATGAACTCCATGACTTTGTCAAAATGCAGATTCCAGGGTACCTTGAGGCCCAGTCATCAGCAGGACACAGAGAAAGGGGTTTCTGATCTTGTGAAAGTTTTCCTGCAGAATGTAAATGAAACAGTCAGAACCCAGGCTCTGCAGCCAGCCTGACAGGGATGAAGCTGTCGGGCAGGAAGGGACCCTGGGAAGAGACAACGGTCCAGGAAACTTCAGACTGAGACATCAGGCCTCAGGGGAGCGAGCTTTATTTGCAATCCCCAGGACAGGAGTGGGCAGGGAGTCCATGAGGGCCAGGGTTCAAGGACAGACACAACCAGGCTCAAAGACTGAGGACCCTGCCTCCCCCAACTGCGGGGCCTGGCTGTGGTGGGAGTACAGGCCTAGGCAGCTCTTGGTGGAAGGTCAGTGTCTACTCCACACCCTTCATGAATTCCAGGAACTCTGTGGAGAGAGGGGCAGGCATGGGTGAGAGGCAGCTGGGCAGGGCATGGGCAGCAGAGGACCTGGCCTACCCACCCCGTCTCCACTTACCGTCGTAGTCAATTCGGCCATCATTGTTCTTGTCACCATCCTTCATGAGCTCCTCGATGTCATCCTCCGTGATGGTCTCACCCGTGGCCTGCAGCATCATCTTCAGCTCATCCAGGTCAATGTAGCCATCGGCATTTCTACAGGGAGAAAAGGGCACCTCAGAGGGGAAGGGAGGGAAGGAGGGAAGGAGGGGAGGGGAGGAAGGGAAGAGAGGAGGGGAGGGGGAGTGGAAGGGGAAGAACAGCCCCAGGAGGCAGGGCGGGGCACCGGGAGATGGATATTCCCGTGTCTCATGGCAGAGGATGTCAAGTTGAGGCTGCAGTGTATCTAGCCTGGGATCTGGGATTACCCCTTCTCCCTTTCTGCTTGGGTCAGGATCAGAAGCCAATGTTCTCACTTGTCAAACATGCGGAAGAGGTCTGACAATTCCTCCTCAGACTTCCCCTTGCTGTCATCCTTCATGCACCGAACCATCATGACAAGGAACTCATCGAAGTCTACTGTGCCGCTGCCTGTGGGTGGCCGGTGGGACCAAAGAGAAGCCATGGTCAGTATTCAGACAGCACCCTCCCCCCCAAGTCTGCAGGACTGGTATGTTCATTTGCCCACTTTTTGCTCATTGTTTGAGACAGAATCTTGCTCTGCAGCCCAAGCTGGCCTGTAACTCCCTGTGTAGCCCAGCCAGACTGGCCTCAAACTCACGGCGGTCCCACTGTCTCAGCCCTCCTGGGATTACAGGCATGAATCACTATGTCTGGCTATTTGCTCAGGTGATAGATGAGACGGCTGGGGCTTGGAGGCAAAAGAGCTCCTGGGCCAAGGAGCCCAGGGTGTTACATGCGTGGAGCCTAGAGGGGGTGGAGGGGCTCACCGTCCTCGTCCACTTCATCGATCATCTCCTGCAGCTCCTCGGGTGTGGGGTTCTGACCCAGCATCCTCATCACCTTGCCCAGTTCCTTGGTGCTGATACAACCATCCTCGGCACCCAGCACAAAGATATCAAAGGCAGCCTTGAACTCTGTGTCCAACAGTAGGTTGAGGGGACAGAAGTCAGCAGCCAGAACTCCACAAAGCCAGATTCTTGGGTGCCACCTGCAAACTGCCCACCTCCCTCCCAGAGTTCTCTGAGATCTCAGTGCTCAGCTTCTGCCCTCTAGTCTGGGGTTCTCTCTATGGAATGTCCCTACTCCCCCCACCTGGCCCTCCCGCTCTATCAGTGGGAGGTACTTACCATTTTTCTGCTCTTCTGTCAGCTGTTCTACCTAGAAAGGAAAAAGGGTCTCAGGGCCCAGACTCCGGCCTTAGCTGCTATGGAGGAAACTGATCCATTCCACAGACAGAAAGACCGATGACAGAAGGAAGCAGCCTTTCCCAGATCACAGAGCAAGTCTGCAGTCCTCCTTTCCTGCCCTCAAAACCCTGAGTCAACTGACCTAGCTGGCCTTCCAGAAGCTGGGCTAGGGGCCAGGTGGGCACTCAGTCTAAAACCAAGGTGCCCTGAGTAACAATACTCAGTGACCACTCCATGTCCTTTAGGTCACTCTAATGAAACTTAAGCTGCATGGCCCAAGGGACAGCTGTCCCTCAGGTTGAGACAATAAAACTAATGTGAGGGAGAGCAAAGCCACCCACTGTAACCTGACCAGGGTGGCCACTGGGCTATTTTTAAAGGGGGACAAAGTTAAACCTGGTGATTGTTCTGGGGACTTTGGTATGCAGGGGGTGGGGCAGCGTTATCTGCCCCCTGGCCTGCTGGTGCTGCCTCAGGAGCCAAAATTAGTCCCCAGCCCCACCGGGCCTTGTATGGGCACTGGGTGGAGGGCTGCCCCCCTCCTCCAGCCCCATGGACTCCTACAGGATAAGCAGGGGTGCTGCACACGCCAGCTGTAGCCCTTCCTGCTCACAAGTGGGGCCACATTCTGGGAGATGGGGGAGGATCCCCTGGGAACAGCTGTTTGCCAAAATCCCCTTGTCTCTGGGGCAGGTAGAGGTTACATTAGAAGTCCCTCAGTGACCCCAGGAGACTGCAGGCTCTTGAGATCCCTGACTCAGTCATTCTCAACTTGTACCTAAACCCTGCCTGCCACATTCTATGGTGACTGAGGCCACAGTTCTCTGTTCCTTTGGCCTTGGCTAAAAGCCAGGCCTGGATCTTCAAAGCCCCTTTCGAAGTTCAGAATTCAAATTCTGCAGCCCTCCTCACAATCCCCTCCCACTTTCCCAAGCATCCTCAGCTAGCTAAGAGGCTAGAGGAGGGTGCCAGATCCCAGTGTGTAAGAAACAGAACAGAGGAGGTAGACATGGATTCTAGAGACACAAACAGAGAGAGAGAGAAACAGTGGGGAAGGAACAAGACAAAAAGAGATGGACTGAGGAAGACCAAAGATCCAAAGAATAGAAACAGAAATGTAGCCAGGGGACAGCAACACAGATTCCAAACATCTGGAAACAGAGGAAGACACAGGATGCTAAAAACTGAGAGCACACTCTATACTTATCCTGCACCCCCACATATCAGCCTATTACTCCCTTGAGGGGCTTGGTTAAAGATGTGTGGGGGCTCTCAGGTCCCCCATCACTTCCTTAAAGCAGTCCTGACCCCCATTCTTGAGCTGAATGAACCCCCAATAGGTTCACACATCCCAGACCCATCCCTTACCGCAGCTTTGTAGATGTCATCCATGCTGACAGCTCAGTGGACAGGCTGCTGGGGTTACCAGCCAGCCAGCCCTCAGCCTGGGCTTAAATAACCCTGCCCGCCCCCACCTCCCTCTACATTCCCAGCCCAGCCCACCGCTGCCTGTAATATCCTCCACCCCCTCCTCTGGTCCCTGTAATCTCAGGCTGGCCAGTGTCCCTGTATCCTTTGCCCAGGGCTGGGAGCCATGAAAAAGCTGCAAGTATCAGGTCTTTTGCCCTCTGTTCCCCACATCCCACAGGGAAGTCACAAGAAAAGTTCCTTTACATTTTTATTATATGGTGGTCAGAGGACAAGTTGGTTTTAAAATATGCATATTATTATTTTATTATTATAATTATTTGTCTTTTTAAGACAGGGTTTCCTTGTAGCCCCAGATGCCCTGAATTCACTGTGTAGACCAGGCTGCCCTTGAACTCACAGAGATCCACCTGCCTCTGCCTCCCAAGTATGGGGATATTTTTATTAATTTTTTACATACATGAGCTCATTGCCTGCTTGTATATAAGGGCACCTGTGTCATGCAATGCCTGCGGAGATCAGAAGAAGGTGTCAGATCCCCTGGAACTGGAGTTACAGATGTTGTTAGCCGCCAGGTGGCCTAGCAACCCCGGGTCCTCTGCAAGAGCAGTCAGTGTTCGTAACCACTGAGCCATCTCTCTAGCCCCCAGAGGACAACCTGTAAGAGTCAGCTCTCTACCTCTATCCTGGGATTGAACTCAGGTCTTCAGAGGCAAGCACCTCTGCTCCACTGAGTCATCTCACCAGCTCCAGGAAAAGTTTCTTGAATCAATGAAAACATGAGCTTAGGCCTAGATAAGACCTTCGAAGTGGTGGGTCCAGGCCAGGGCCCTAATACAGCTCCATGTCCTGTGCAGTCAGATTTCCAGATAAGGTGGTGATTTGCCCAAGACTAGTCTGACTTAGGAGCCAATGCCTTACTCTGTACCCCTCAGGAGAAGAGGATCACATGTAAACAGAAGCTGGCAGTGCAAGTCTGCCAAGAAAAGCCTCCTATAGCCGGGTGTGGTGGCACACGCCTTTAATCCTAGCACTTGGGAGGCAGAGGCAGGCGGATCTTTGTGAGTTCAAGGCCAGCCTGGTCTACAGAGTGAGTTCCAGACAGCTGTGGCTACAGGGAAACCCTGTCTCGAAAAGACCAAAAAAAGAAAAGAAAAGCCTCCTATGATACTTCAGAGGATGGCAGTATGAAACTGGTAAGGGTGGACATGACTGGTTCAACTAGGACTGGAGCCCCAGACCTTCCATCTCCTGAGGAGAGCAATACTCACTTTGAACTTGAGTCAACTGCATTCAGTCAGTCAACCAACACCCCTACAGAGCCCCATCTACAGCGGGATGTGTCTTCCTTCATCCTCCAGTTGGGTCACCATTGGTCTGCTCTAGGACTACATTTTCCCCAACGTTTCTGCATTCAAGCACTATAGCTCTCGTCTTCAGGGCCAGTCTGTAGGTCCCTTGATTTGAGGTGCAGTAGGATGTCATCTGAGGGACATGAACCCAGTGGGCAGCACATACTCCTTCCCTTCACCTGCACCCCTACTTCATACAAACCACCCTTGATAAACAGTCCATCTCCCAACCTGGTTCACTATAGCTGTGTGCTGAGCACTGAGCATGGCTACACTCAATTCTGCAGGAGTGCATGTGACAACAGACTCCCAACACCAGAGGTTCATTCTGGCCTGCCTGCTAGAGCTCTAAGTGCACTTCCTATTTCTTTCAACTCATTCTTGCCCCACAGGGAAGAGCCCAGAAGCCAGGTGAGGCTCTATTACTACCCACTCTTTTCTGGGGGTAAACTGAGGCCAGGCAAAGCAGGAACGGACTTCACGGTGTTGAGAAAACCCCTGGCCTCTGCCCTCGGTTCCTGAGGACCCAATGAACAATAACCACAGCAGCCTGCGTCAAGGTCCAAAGCAACACAGGTCTACAAAAGTCAAGCTAGCAGGGGCGGACTACGCATGCGCGTCATTGGCGGGCCTGTCAATCTTGCGTTGGGGGCGGGGCGAGGGCAGGAGCCAGCCGCCGGGCCAAGATGGCGGCGCGGACTGAGGGCCGCGGGAGCCGCGGGGTGGCGGGACACTGACCCCGCCTCCTGCTGCTGCCAGTCTGCGCCGGGCTTCGGCAGTGGCAGAGCCGGCAACATGGCGGCGGCTGCACGCAGCTTCGGGCCGGAGCAGGAGGCCGAGCCGGCCAAGGAGGCACGCGTCGTGGGTTCCGAGTTCGTGGACACGTACACGGTGTGCGGGGGGGCAGCGAGCACCGGAGCGGGGATGGGGGCGGGGGTGGTCGTGGGAACCCCGAGTCTGAGTTGGGAGCCCTGGGTCGCGCATCCTGGAGGGGCAGAAAGGTCTGCGATTGCGAAGAGGGAGCCCTGGGCTGGGGAGTCTGAGGAAGGGGCTGGGTCGTAGGAGGCTATTGGGCGGGGCCCGAGGAGGGGACTGTGGAAAGCGGTACGCGACCCCCATGGGGGGACCTGACCTGGGGAGTCTGAGCAGGAGGATGTGTAAATGAAGCGCGGTCCCTATGGACCCTCCAGGCATGGAGGGATGCGGGCCCAAGAGGCTTGACAGGCGATTCAGGAGGAAGGGGACTGGGAAAGGGGGGAATCTCTGATGGATGGAAATCCTTGATGGATGGGACCCCGATTTTAGAGGGTCCGGGCTCCTCAGGTTATGCAGGACCATGAGCTGCCCCTCCCCCACACAGTGGCAGTGCAGATCAGCCCTGCGAAGTGAGGGACCCTGGGGGATTGATTGGTGCCGCCCCGCCCTCCCAGCCATGGCGAAAAGGAGAGTCAGCTCAGTACTGAAGTCCAGGACCTCCAAACCTTAGGGGGCTTGGGGAAGATGGGCAGCCAGCTGCCAACACACACTTGTAGACTACCACGGAGACAGGACAAAAAAGGAAGGTAGTTAGAGATGGTGTTGGAAGCCCTCCTGGGTCTGGGTGGGGTTCGATGGCAGGACTGTGAGCCTGGTAGGCTGCCAGGTGAAAATTTGTTCTGGTGGGGGCTCTTGAGCATCTCCCCATCTCCTGTCCTTTGTTCCCAGGAGGGCGGGCAGTGGGCAGGGGCCTTGGGTCTGCCCGTACCCAGCCCCCTTGGCCCCCATCCTCATACCACTGTCCTGTGAGCAGCCATTCATCTGTCTGTCTTCCAGTGAGCAAGGAGGAGAAGCTGACCTGGTTGGAAGTCGGGTTGGTGGCTCATTCTGGAGCAACAGGCTGGCCCTGGAAAAATGGCTGGTGTCTAATTCACTGCTATGCTTGCTCCCGGGTCCCTGCTGCAAAGACGTGGTCCAGTTGAGGAATGAGGTTGCTCAGTTATGCCTGATTGGCCATCTCTCATTAGCTACAATCAAATAGAGAAAAAAAAAATCTCTTCCTCTAAATGGGAGAGAGCAAGGTGCTAATCCAAGCTGACCATCGTCATTCATCCCTGGATATGCCGGATGTTATTAACACACCTGTCTTTTGTTAGGTGTTAGGCCTGCACAAATTATTATATGGTTTTGTGGGTTTTTTTTGTTTTTTGTTTTGTTTTTGGTCTTTTTGAGACAGGGTCTCCCTGTAGCCCCAGCTGTCCGGGAATTCGCTATGTAGACCAGGCTGGCCTTAAATGCACAAAGATCCACCTGCCTCTGCCTCCTAAGTGCTGGCATTAAAGGCATGTGCCACCACACTCGGCATCATTTTACACTTACTGCCTTGATCCTTAAACCTACCTTGTTTTAAGCCTACCTTGTTTTAAGATGGAGGAACTGAGGCCCAGAGAGCTTAGGCTCCCAGTTACTTACATAAGTGGCCCAGAAGCCACACCCAGGAAAGGGGAGTACCAGATTTTGAACCCAGGATTTTCTTAGCTCCCAAACTATATTACCTTCTGTTAGGGCTGATTACCAACCACTGCTGCCCCCAAGAGTATGTTGGCCCCTTGACTCCTGCCTGGTTCAGCAACAAAAGTCACAACTACACCCAGTGGAAAGGGTTGAAAAGGGGCTTGCTTTCTGGGTAGAGTCAGGACAGCTGGAAAGATGTAGAGTGGGGACAGTAATCCCATCAAACCTGGCTCTGCTTGGCTTCCCTCAGAAGGAGAGGCCTTGCCTACAACTGAGGTTGGGTTTTGAATTCCATGTAGGCAGGAAGTAAAATCCTAAGGAAAAGGCATGTTATACTAGCCACCCTTTCCATTCCTTATTGGTGATTGAAGCCACAGCCTTGATCTAGGTCTCATAGAGCTATGGAGGAGCCTGAGGAAGCATGCAGCTGGTCAGCAGGTCAGGTGCATGTTGGGTGCAGAAGGATGCCTGGCTCTCGCTGTTGAGGAGTGAGGTCTCAGTGCTTGCATCTCTTGTGGAGGCAGGGTGTCCTTGCCACAAGGAATCATTGTTCCCTTTTAGGTTTATATCATACAGGTCACTGATGGCAACCATGAGTGGACTGTCAAGCACCGCTATAGTGACTTCCACGACCTGCATGAAAAGGTAACCTGAAGAGCTGGGAACCTGTGTTTTAGGGTTTGGGGGATTTGGGCCAAGTTCCCATGTGCCACACATTAGTTTAAGATAAAACGCCACATCTATAGTTTACTCATTTAAAAAAAATTTTTTTTTAATTTTATTTCTGTATGTGTATGAATGTACTGTCTGCATGCAAGTCTGTGCACCCATGTCGTGCAATGCCGCGGAGGTCACAAGAGGGTGTCGGATTCCCCTGGAACTGGAGTTCTCCTGGAATTGGAGTTTCAGACAGTTCTCGGCCACCATGTGGGTGCTGGGGATCGAGCCTGGGTCCTCTGCAAGAATGGTCGGCGCTCTTAACCGCTAGGCCATCTCTCCAGCCCCCAGTTTACTCATTTTTTAAAAAGATTGATTGAGCCGGGCATGGTGGCGCACGCCTTTAATCCTAGCACTTGGGAGGCAGAGGCAGGCGGATCTTTGTGAGTTCAAGGCCAGCCTGGTCTACAGAGTGAGTTCCAGGACAGCTGGGGCTACAGGGAGACCCTGTCTCGAAAAGCAAAAAAAAAAAAAAAAAAAAAAAGGATTGATTGATTGATTGATTGATTGATTTTGGGGGTGGTGGAGGAAGATGCACACATGGCGGGTATATGGCCATCAGAGGACAGTTTATGGGAGCCAGTTCTCTTCTTCTACCACATGGGTCCTGGAGGATGGCACTCAGGTCAGCAAGCTAGATAGCAAGTGCCTTTACCTATGGTTTATTTCTTTAGTAAACCAGTTTATTAATGTAATTGACAAAAGAACTGGTTGATCTTAGGAGTTCAGCCCCAGGATGAGGCAGTCTATTTAAATTTTGATTTCAGAATCACTGTATGGGGCTTAGCAGGTCTTGCAGCGGACCTGAGTTCTGTCCCCGGCACCCCTATCCAGCATTTTGTAGCTACCTATACTTCCAGCTCCAGGGGATCTAGTGCTCCTGGCTGCTGTGAGTGCCTGCACAGGTGTGCACGTATCCCCACGTATACACATAGTTGAAAATAATGTCTTGGATATGACAGTTTTCTGAGGATGGAAAAGGTTTGAAGTTTTGAACTTGTTCTAGGTAATATAGCCTGTTCTTTAATATTGTGTGGGAAATGTAAATGAAATGTACTTCTTTTCTTCAAAGGGTAACTGAGACAAAGAAAGTTCCAAAATACTTTGGATTATGTAGTCATTTTCTGGGGACCCCAGACACATTTCTAACAATTGGATCAAGGTTCTATTTTTCCTTTGTTTTTGGAGGAACTTGCCTTTCTATGAGACATGTCTTTCTTTTTTTTTTTTTTGTCTTTTTGAGACAGGGTCTCCTTGTAGCCCTAGCTGGCCAAGAACTCACTATGTAGACCAGGCTGGCCTGAAACTCAGAGATCCACCTGCCTCTGCCTCCCAAGTGCTGGGATTAAAGGTGTGCGCCACTATACCCTGGTGAGACATGTCTTTTTTTTTTATTATTTTATTTATTTATTTTTGTGTATGAATGTACTGTCTGCAAGTAGGTTTGTGCACCCATGTTGTGCAATGCCGAGGAGGTCAGAAGAAGAGGGTGTCTGATTCCCTTGCAACTGGAGTTAAAGATGGTTCTCAGCCACCATGTGGGTGCTGGGGATTGAACCCGGGTCCTCTGCAAGAGCAGTTGGTGCTCTTAACTGCTAGGCCATCTCTCCAGCCCCAAGACATGTCTTAAAGGCACAGTATTGCTTCCATTAGTTTTCATTCTGGTTTGGAAAAAAATGGCAACTTAAGGGGCCTGTAAGTGTTACTTTTCTGACCATCTCCAAAGACTAAAGATGGAATTCTTCACCTAGAATTATGTTGGTATTTCTAGTGCTACTTGGATTTAAAGAGGCCAAACAAATCTCAGATGCCCTGGTGGGGCCACTAATCCTGGTCCTGCTGCCATGAGGGGCTATACCCTGATGTTATGACAGCCAGCCTTGATCTTACATGGACACACAGCATCCTTGGTCTGTGGTTGATGTGCTTATGTTTTCTTACAGCTTGTTGCAGAGAGAAAAATTGACAAAAATCTACTTCCACCCAAAAAGATAATTGGGAAAAACTCCAGAAGCTTGGTAGAGAAGAGGGAGAAGGATCTGGAGGTGTACCTCCAGACTCTCCTGGCTGCCTTCCCGGATGTGGCCCCCAGAGTGCTGGCCCACTTCTTGCATTTTCACTTCTATGTAAGTTCACTTTGGGGTTTTCACCTTTGTCTCTAAACCCACAACCACCAAAATTGAAGGCCAAAATCCAGTGTGGATCTCAGCTTTGAGGAGAAGCAAGCTGGACTTTGACCCAGAGGTTAGAAGATGAAGGATTGGGGGTGGGGCATGAGCAGAAGCACATTGGTAAGTTTGCCTTAAGTCAGACTGGCCACATGTTTTCCACCACTGCAAGATGTTTTCTTTTGAAAAACTGGGCCTGTGGTTTTTTTTTTTTTTTTTNCCCCGGCACCCCTATCCAGCATTTTGTAGCTACCTATACTTCCAGCTCCAGGGGATCAGTGCCTCCTGGCTGCTGTGAGTGCCTGCACAGGTGTGCACGTATCCCCACGTATACACATAGTTGAAAATAATGTCTTGGATATGACAGTTTTCTGAGGATGGAAAAGGTTTGAAGTTTTGAACTTGTTCTAGGTAATATAGCCTGTTCTTTAATATTGTGTGGGAAATGTAAAATGAAATGTAATTCTTTTCTTCAAAGGGTAACTGAGACAAAGAAAGTTCCAAAATACTTTGGATTATGTAGTCATTTTCTGGGGACCCAGACACATTTCTAACAATTGGATCAAGGTTCTATTTTCCTTTGTTTTTGGAGGAACTGCCTTTCTATTGAGAAATGTCTTCTTTTTTTTTTTTTTTCTTTTTGAGACAGGGTCTCCTTGTAGCCTAGCTGGCCCAAGAACTCACTATGTAGACCAGGCTGGCCTGAAACTCAGAACTCCACCTGCCTCTGCCTCCCAAGTGTGGGATTAAAGGTGTGCGCCACTATACCCTGGTGAGACATGTCTTTTTTTTTTATTATTTTATTTTATTTATTTTTGTGTATGAATGTACTGTCTCGCAAGTAGGTTGTGCACCCATGTTGAAAGCAACTCACGGAGGAGGCCAGAAGAAGGATCTGCATTCCCCTTGAACTGGAGTTAAAGATGGTTCTCAGCACCATGTGGCTGGTGCTGGGGATTTGAACCCGGTCCTCTGCAAGAGCATTTGTGAGTGCTCTTAACTGCTAGGCCATCTCTCCAGCCCCAAGACATGTCTTAAAGGCCACAGTATTGCTTCCATTAGTTTTCATTCTGGTTTGGAAAAAAATGGCAACTTAAGGGGCCTGTAAGTGTTACTTTTCTGACCATCTCCAAAGACTAAAGATGGAATTCTTCACCTAGAATTATGTTGGTATTTCTAGTGCTACTTGGATTTAAAGAGGCCAAACAAATCTCAGATGCCCTGGTGGGGCCACTAATCCTGGTCCTGCTGCCATGAGGGGCTATACCCTGATGTTATGACAGCCAGCCTTGATCTTACATGGACACACAGCATCCTTGGTCTGTGGTTGATGTGCTTATGTTTTCTTACAGCTTGTTGCAGAGAGAAAAATTGACAAAAATCTACTTCCACCAAAAAGATAATTGGGAAAAACTCCAGAAGCTTGGTAGAGAAGAGGGAGAAGGATCTGGAGGTGTACCTCCAGACTCTCCTGGCTGCCTTCCCGGATGTGGCCCCCAGAGTGCTGGCCCACTTCTTGCATTTTCACTTCTATGTAAGTTCACTTTGGGGTTTTCACCTTTGTCTCTAAACCCACAACCACCAAAATTGAAGGCCAAAATCCAGTGTGGATCTCAGCTTTGAGGAGAAGCAAGCTGGACTTTGACCCAGAGGTTAGAAGATGAAGGATTGGGGGTGGGGCATGAGCAGAAGCACATTGGTAAGTTTGCCTTAAGTCAGACTGGCCACATGTTTTCCACCACTGCAAGATGTTTTCTTTTGAAAAACTGGGCCTGTGGTTTTTTTTTTTTTTTTTAAGGTAGTTTTCCCCTCAAGTGGGCAAGGATGGATTAGAGACAGGTGACTCCAGTCATGGACTGTTGTTGAGATGTTGGCTCATAATTCAAGGCTAACTAATGAATTAGTCATTCTTTTTTTTTTTTTTTAATTTATTTCTGTATGTGTATGAATGTACTGTCTGCATGCAAGTTTGTGCACCCATGTTGTGCAATGCCATGGAGGTCAGAAGAGGGTGTCAGATTCCCCTGGAACTGGAGTGCTGGGGATCGAACCTGGGTCCTCTGTAAGAGCGTTGGCGCTCTTAAACCGCTAGGCCATCTCTCCAGCCCTGATTAGTCTTCTTTTTTTTTTTTTTTTTTGTTCTTTTTTTGAGACAGGGTCTCCCTGTAGCTCCAGCTGTTCTGGACTCTTTAGACCAGGCTGGCCTTCGAACTCACAGAGATCCGAGTTCCTCTGCCTCCCAGCGAAGTGCTAGGATTAAAGGCATGCGCCCACCACGCCGGCATGGCATTTATTTATTTCTGTATGTGTATCAATGTATTGTCTGCATGCAAGTTTGTGCACCCGTGTCGTGCAATGCCGCGGAGGTCAGAAGAGGGTGTCGGATTCCCCTGGAACTGGAGTTCTCCCGGAATTGGAGTCTCAGACGGTTCTCAGCCGCCATGTGGGTGCTGGGGATCGAACCCGGGTCCTCTGTAAGAGCAGTCGGCGCTCTTAACCGCTAGGCCATCTCTCCAGCCCCTGAATTAGTCATTCTTAATCAAGGGATTGCCACCCTGAGACTCATTGTCAAGGTTCCCACTGCCAGAATGTTGAAGCTGCTGGCAGATCCCATCTACATATGGGGGAATGTCTCATAGAGTAGCCTTCTTGTCTGTTCTGGGTAGAGAGTAACAGAATAAATTGTTGGACCTGAAGCCAGGCATGGTGGCATAGGGGGATCATGTCTTAAAAAAGAAAAAAAGGTTGCTGGACATGGTAACGCACACCTTGAATCCCAGCACTCGGAAGCAGAGGCAGGTGGAGCAGAACTCTGTGAGTTCAAGGCCAGCCTGCTCTATATAGCAAAGTTCCAGGCCAACTGAGGATATAGGCAGACCCTGTCTCAAAAATAAAATAAAAATGAATGAAGTTATCAGACCTCAGTAAGAGCAGTTTGCAGTGTGAAGCCAAAATATTAAAGGCCACCAGCAGTTTCACTGTTGAAAATATATTCTAAAATGAGATAATTCCAAAAGGGATTTATTTATTTTCAACATCTTATTATTTTTATTTTATGTGTATTGCTTGCATGTATGTAAGTGTACCCCTGTGATGCAATAGGTCTGAACAGACATTGGATCTCCTGGAACTGGAGTTACACATAGTTGTTAGCCACCATATTGCTGGGATTCAAACCCAGGTCTTCCGTAAGAGCAGCCAGTGCTCTTAATCACTGAGCCATCTCTGCAAAAAGATATAATAAACAAAGGTAGTCATTCCAAGTAGCAAGACAGTCTAAAGTCCACTAGGAAGAGTTAAAAAATCAAGCCAAGCCAGGCATGAGGGTGCACACCTGTCTTTCCAGCACTTGGGCGTCTGAAGCCCAAGTTCAAGGCCAGCCTGGGCTACATATCAAGACTTTGTCTTAAACTGAAACAATGCTGGGTGTGCAGTGTACAGGCATTGCACAACACGGGTGCACAGACCTACATGCAGACAGTACACTCATATAGATAAATAAATAAATAAATAAATAAATAAATAAATAAATAAATAAAATAAAAAAATAGTTGACTAGGAAAATTCTATAAGGTTAAATATCAAAATACTAGGAGCAGTTTTCTCTGAGAACTAGATTTTCTCATAATGCGTACTTAATATGTAATTATTTTTCCCTTTAAGCAGCGAAGGTAGTCTTGCCTTGTAGGAACTAATGTAGAGGTTGTGGTTGCAAAGGCCCACCTTGTTTAAAATACATCTTGAAATCCCTACAGTGTAAAATACCTGAACCTTTCTTAGAGCACTGATTAGAGCCTAGAGATTTGGAGTTTGGTGATGAAGCTAGTTCCTGCCACAAAGCTAGAAGGGCCTGCCACAAAGCTAGAAGGGGCTGTGTATACAATTGGAACGTGTCTATATACTGGATCTTTGGGTGTCTTTTTTTTTTTTTTGGTCTTTTTGAGACAGTCTCCCTGTAGCCCCAGCTGTCCTAGAACTATGTAGAACAGGCTGGCCTCAAACTCAACTGTCTCTGCTGGGATTAAAGGTATGTTCCAGCAGGCTGGATGTTTGTTTTGTTTTTTGAAACAGAGCCTAACTATGTGGCCCTGGGTGACTTGGAACTCCCTATATAGACCATACTGGCCTGGAATTCATAGAGATCTACCTGTCTCTGCCTCCTGAGTATTGATTTTTAAAGGTGTGTGCCATGCTTGTAAATGTTCTTTTTACATTTCCTTGTGTGAGAAAAAATTTATTTCCTATGTTTGTCAGATATACTTCACTGGTTAATATTTTAAATACTGCCCTTGAAGCCAGGCGTGGTGGCACACCTTTAATCCTAGCACTTGGGAGGCAGAGGCAGGCGGATCTTTGTGAGTTCAAGGCCAGCCTGGTCTACAGAGTGAGTTCCAGGACAGCTGAGGCTACAGGGAGACCCTGTCTCAAAAAGAAAAAAAAAGAAAGAAATACTGCCCTTGAGCCCGGCATGGTGGCACATGCCTTTAATCTCAGCACTTGAGAGGCAGAGACAGGTGGATCTTTGTGAGTTCATGGCCACCCTGGTCTATGGACTGAGTTCCAGGACAGCTGGGGCTACAGGGAAACCCTGTCTGGAAAAGACAAAAAAAAAAAGAAATACTGCCCTTTGAAAAAGCTTCAGGCTGAGTGCAGTGGTGCACGCCATTAATCCCTGTACTTGGAGGCAGAGACAAGTGGATCTCTGTGAGATTGAAGCCAGTGTGATCTACATAGCAAGTTTCAAGCCCACTGGGACTACAGAGAGACCCTGTCTCAAAAAAAAGTTTCAATTCTCCATTGAAGACTGAAACTTGACAACCAGCCCCTTAAAAGCAGGACTGCTGCTTAGCTGTGCTTTTGAGGAGGGATCTTTGTAGCTGCTGTAGGTATCCTCAGCTCTGAGCAGGGAAATTTCATTTTTGGTAGGCTTGCCTGAGATGATGCTGGAGTGAGCCCATGTCTGTGGTTCTGGTGTGAGGTATGGCCTTCTTTGTCACAGTTTGAACATAAAACCACTATCAGACATGTGCTTAGGTTATATAAATCCAAGGATTTAAAAAGTAATCTATCTGGGCATGGTGATGCCCACCTTTAATCCCACACTCGGGAGGCAGAGGCAGGTGGATCTCTGTGAGTTCAAGGCCAGCCTGGTCTACATAGTTCTAGGACAGCTGGGGCTACGGGGAGACCCTGTCTCAAAAAGTATTAAAAAAAAAGTAGTTAACCTATCATTGGATTGAGCCAGGGTTTCTCAGCCACATTGACATTCTGAACTGGATAACTACTGTGAGGAACAGCTGTCCTATGCATTTTTTAGCACCATCCCTGGCCTTTACCTGCTGGATGCCAATAGCACTTTTCCTGCTCAGTCCCAGCAACTAAACATCTCTAGGGGAGATACACTGCTCATCATCTCCCAGGGGCACAGAATCACACTCCACTGAGCACCACTGGGTTAACTCTTTCATTTAAGCTTAAACAAGCACAATCTGATAGTACTGTCAGCCTTTTCTCGAGGTGGGGAGCTATCTAGGGAATATTTCCCTTAACCTTTGTACCACCAGTGTCTTCCTTGGAGTTGTTCCACCTCTTGTGTCCTGATGTTGGACAAGGTGGACCAGAGAACCCTGTTTGGCTATAATGTAGACTGCTTTTTTTATTTTCACTTTGTGTGTGTGGGTGTTTTGCCTGCATGTATGAAAGCACATCACGTATGTGCAATGCCAGTGGAGGCTAGAAGATAGCATCAGATCTCCTGTACTGGAGTTGGAGCATTCATGAGCCACCACATGGGTGCTGGGAACCGAATCCGGGTCTTCTGCAAGAGCAGCAAGTATTTTAACTGCTGAACCATCTCTCCAGCCCCAGTGTGGACTACTTTTGTTTCCTTTTGTCTTGAGACAGTATCTCACACTATAGCCCTAGCTGGCCTGAAATTTGTTGTGTAGCCCAGGCTGGCCTTGAACTTGTGGTCCTCCTGCCTCTGCCTCCTCAGTACTGAGATTACAGATGTGTACTACCATACCTGGTTTGGGGAGAATTTCTTTTTTTTTTTTAATTTTTTTTTATTGTTATTAAACTTTTTCCATAAATCATACATTTTTCAATCGAATTTAGAGTCACTTGCCTTTCCATGCCCCCCACCCCTCCTGAGTCCCTGCACTCTACCATACATGTCTTGCATCTTTTTCTGAGTCTTTCCAGAGTTTTTTTTCAGTTCTTTTGTTGTTGTTGTTGTTGTTCTCACTAACTTGTATTGCCATATAATATATAGATATCTATATATAGATTATTATATTGAGTAAACATAGGTTTATATATATGATTAAATACATAACATAACAATATACCAACTTGGAGGGTTTGTTTTGTTTTGTTTTTGTCAAAAAAGATGTCTTATTTTTCTTAAGGAAGTGCTCAGAGATCACTCCTTGGCAAGCCAAAAACACCATCAGTTCTGCCCCTGTGTTATACACTGGCTCTTTCCCTCCTATGGTTCCCCAAATGAAGTCCATTGAGTACACGTCCTGTCTTGATTCCCCCTGTACTGGCCTCATGATACAGCCAGGTAGTCCAACAAATGCCGTCTTATACTCTGACCGTATGGCTACATTTCGGGGGGGATTGTTTTTTTTGGCACTTATAGTTTCAATTGTGGTGCACGTATATCTGTCTGATGTAGTTGGGCAAACCCGTGTCGTGCAGCTGCCACAGCGGTCAGAACGAGGGATTGTTGGATTCCCCTGGAACCTGGATGTTAAAGGCGGTCTTCGCTCAGACGCCTTGTGGGTGTGCTGGGGATCAAAACCGAGTCCTCTCTCAAGAGCAGTCCGTGCTCTTAAACTTGCTGATAGCCATCTCTCCCGCCCCTATATAATTTCTTTTTTAAACAGATATAAATTCACATATTTACAAACTTCTTTTTTTCCACTTGACCTAAAGTATAAAATTTAATAGGTTCTGGGTTTGATTTTTTTTTTTTCTTTGAGACAGGGTCTCCCTGTAGGCCCACCTGGCCTAGAACTCCTCTATGTCGGAGCCAAGCCCAGCTTTGAACTCAGGCTTTCCTGCCTCTGCCTCCAGATACTGGGATAAGACTTACACCCCCATTTGCCCCCCAGCCCCATGTAGTGGTTAATAGGTTCAGAAACGACAATCCTCAGTGTCTTCATTCCAGAACAGTTAATCACCCCCAATATAACCCTCTACCTGTCAGCAGTAACTTTCTTTTTTTTTTTTAATTTTTTCCTATTTATTTCTGTTGTGTATGAATGTACTGTTGCATGCAGGTCTGTGACCCCGTGTCATGCCATGCGCGGAGAGGTCAGAATTGCAGGTCTTTGTCGGATTCCCCTGGAACTGTAGATTCTCCTGGAACTGGAGTTTCATCGGATGCGGTTACGTCTTTCGGATCGCCATGTGGGTGCTGGGGATCGAACCCTGTCCTCTGTAGAGCGTTGTTGGTGCTCTTAACCCTCTAGGCCATCTCTCCAGCCCCAACAGTAACTTTCTATCCCTTCTTCCCCCTAGCCCTTGGTAGTCACAACCTTGTTTTTTGCCTCTATGAGTTTGCCTATTCTACATGTTTCATATAAACAGTTCATAGAACATGTGGCAACTAAATTTGTCTCCAAGGTCCATATTATAGTATTAATCCTTTGATCCTTTTATAAAGACATGTTTGTTTCTTTTTAATTTGTTTTTTTTTCTTTTTTTTTTTTTCTTTAGTCCTGTCTTATGTGTAATTCAATGTACTGTCTGCTTGTAGGTCCTTGCACCCGTGTCGTGCCAATCCGCGGAGACAGAAGAGGGTCTCGGATTCCCCTGGAGCTGGAGTTCTCCTGGAATTGGAGTTTCAGAGGCTTCGCGACCGTGGGTCGGCGGAATCGAACCAGGTCCTCTGTAAGAGCGGTTGGGCGCTTTCCTACCCGCTCGGCCATCTCTCCAGACCTTTAACCTGAATCTCTGGCTATATACTGTCAGTACTACCCTCTTTGATTCTGTATTTCTTGTCCTATGGGTTCAGTTACCACAGGCAACCCTGGTTTTAAACTACTGTATGGACGCGGGCGATGGTGGCACAACTCCTTTAATCCTAGCACTCGGGAGGCAGAGGCAGGTGGATCTTGTGGATTGAAGACCAGCCTGTTCTACACAGATAGACCATATCTTAAAATAAAATAAAAAAAAAAAATTCAAAAAGACCAAAAAAAAAACAAATATATATCCTCTATATCTATATAGATATATCGATATATATATTTATATCGATATATCGATATATATCGATATATCTCTCTAAATAATATATCTATATATATCTATATATATATATATATATATATATAGTGTATGGAAAACTCCAGGAGTAAACAATTCATGAGTTTTGAATTATGTACCATTCTGAGTAGTGATGAAATCTTCCTTTCCTCTCCTGGGACATGAATCAGCTCCTTCTTCAATGTGTCCATGCTATACATGCAACACTTAGTAGGCCATGAATCACTTAATAGCCATTCCAATTGTCAGATCAGCTGTTACAGCCTCACAGTGCTGTGTTCAAGGATCTCTGATTTTACTTAGTAATAACCCAAACCAACTCAGTTGTGATATTGGCAGTTCAGATATGCCAAAGTATAGTCATGAAGTGCTCCCTTTAAGTGAAAAGGTAAAAGTAGAAGATATTTGGAGAGACCACATTCCATAACTTTTATTACAGCATACTATTTTAATTGTTTTATTTCAGATTATTAATTTTTACTGTTTTATTTTAGACTAAACTTTATCATGAGTATGTGTACATAAAAAAAATATGGGTGTTGCCAGGCGTGATGGCGCATGCCTTTAATCCTAGCACTTGGGAGGCAGAGGCACGTGGATCTCTGTGAGTTTGAGGCTAGCCTGGTCTACAGAGTGAGTTCCAGGACAGCCAGAGCTTCAGGGAGACCCTGTCTCAAAAAGACCAAAAAATAAATAAATAAAATAAAATATGGGTGTGATACTGTTGTCTTGGGCATCTGATGTGGGTTTTGTTTGTTCATTTGTTTGGTTGGTTGTTGGGGTTTTTTTGAGACAGGTTCTCTCTTTAGAGACCCAGCAACCCAGCTGGCCTGGAACTCACAGAGATCTGCTTGCCTCTGCAGGTTCTAGGATTAAAGGTGTGTAGTACTACATCTGGCTGATCTGGGCTTTATTGCATGCCCTCAGTGGGTGAGGGGGAACCGCTGTGCCGTGCCATTATGTTTACCCGTTTATCATTTCCCCATTGTTGGGTATATTCCAAAACCTCCAGAGACAACTGAAACCAAGGATAGCACTGAGCCCTACCTGTGTTTTTTCCTATATATACCTAACAGATGTGTTGTTTTTCCCATTCTAACAAAGTACTTACCATGTAGTATGACCAGTGCTTCTACAGTTTGAAGTGTCACAGGAAAACTAGCAGGAATTCCTTCCTGGGTAGAAGATTCATCCTTACTAGAGATTTTAGCAGCTTTAGCAGATAATTTTTCTTATCAAATTGAAAACCTTTCATCTTTTCACTTAAAGCACCACTTTAAGACTCATCTTTGGCAAACACTGTCACTACTCCTGCAATTTGAGACTGCTCTAAAATAAAATAAGAGTTACTTAAACACAAGCATCTCAATACTGTCATAGCCAAGATGGCTACTAAGTGACTAATAGACTACCATATGATGTGTCTGTTGTATAGACATGCTGGACAAAGGGCTGGCTCATGTTCCAGGAGGGACAGAATAGAGAGGAGTGCCTTTTTTTTTTTTTTTTTTTTTTTTTTTGTCTTTTTGAGACAGGGTCTACCTTTACTCCCAGCTGGCATGGAGTCACTCTGTAGACCAAGGCTGGTCTTGAACTCATAAGAGATCTGCCTGCTTCTGTCTCTCATGTGCTGGTATTAAAGGTGTGGTGGGATTGAAGTCATGAGCCACCACTCCCGGCTCCATTTTCATGATACTCAGAATAGTGTGCAGTTTAAAACTGTGAATTGTGCCAGGCATGGTGCTTGCACACCTTAAATACTAGCACTCAGCAGGCAAAGTCACGGTGTATCTCTGTTGCGATTCAATGGCAAACTGGTATTAAAGAGTGACGTCTCTAGGAGCATCGCTGGGGATACCAGCGGGGACCCTGTCTCAAAAAGTACAATAAAAAAAAGGGTGGGGGCTTGGAGAGATGTAGAGGTTGGGAGTGCAGTATCTTAGCTCTTGCAGAGGACACGGGCNATATATAGAATTATTTTAACTATTATAAATAATATATCTATATATCTATATCTATAATATATCTATATCTATATAATCTATATATATATCTATATCTATAATCATCTATATATATTATAATATATTATATAGTGTATGGAAAACTCCAGGAGTAACCAATTCATGAGTTTTGAATTATGTACCATTCTGAGTAGTGATGAAATCTTCCTTTCCTCTCCTGGGACATGAATCAGCTCCTTCTTCAATGTGTCCATGCTATACATGCAACACTTAGTAGGCCATGAATCACTTAATAGCCATTCCAATTGTCAGATCAGCTGTTACAGCCTCACAGTGCTGTGTTCAAGGATCTCTGATTTTACTTAGTAATAACCCAAACCAACTCAGTTGTGATATTGGCAGTTCAGATATGCCAAAGTATAGTCATGAAGTGCTCCCTTTAAGTGAAAAGGTAAAGTAGAAGTATTTGGAGAGACCACATTCCATAACTTTATTACAGCCTAATTTTTAATGTTTTATTTCAGAATTAATTTTTACTGTTTTATTTTAGACTAAACTTTATCATGAGTATGTGTACATAAAAAAAATATGGGTGTTGCCAGGCGTGATGGCGCATGCCTTTAATCCTAGCACTTGGGAGGCAGAGGCAGGGACTCTGGAAGTTGAGGCTAGCCTAGGCTAACAGTAGTGTTCAAAAACAAGACCCTGTCTCAAAAAACAAAAAATAATAAATAAATAAAATTGGTGGTGTGATACTGTTGTCTTGGGCACGATGTGGGTTTTTGTTTGTTCATTTGTTTGGTTGGTTGTTGGGGTCTTTTAGACAGGTTCTCTCTTAGAGACCCAGCAACCCAGCTGGCTGGACTACAGAGATCTGCTTGCCTCTGCAGGTTCTAGGATAAAGTGTGTAGTTACTACATCTGGCTGATCTGGGCTTTATTGCATGCCCTCAGTGGGTGAGGGGGAACCGCTGTGCCGTGCCATTATGTTTACCCGTTTATCATTTCCCCATTGTTGGGTATATTCCAAAACCTCCAGAGACAACTGAAACCAAGGATAGCACTGAGCCCTACCTGTGTTTTTTCCTATATATACCTAACAGATGTGTTGTTTTTCCCATTCTAACAAAGTACTTACCATGTAGTATGACCAGTGCTTCTACAGTTTGAAGTGTCACAGGAAAACTAGCAGGAATTCCTTCCTGGGTAGAAGATTCATCCTTACTAGAGATTTTAGCCGCTTTAGCATATAATTTTTCTTATTTCAAATGAAAACTTTCATCTTTTCACTTAAAGCACCACTTTAAGACTCATCTTTGGCAAACACTGTCACTACTCCTGCAATTTGAGACTGCTCTAAAATAAAATAAGAGTTACTTAAACACAAGCATCTCAATACTGTCATAGCCAAGATGGCTACTAAGTGACTAAATGACTACCATATGATGTGTCTGTTTAAGATAGAGTTTGTGTCTTTTTTTTTTTTTTTTTGTATGTATAGTTGTTGATTTTTTTCTTTATTTATTTTTTAGGTGTGTGTGTGTGTGTGATGTGCGGGACAGAATAGAGAGGAGTGCCTTTTTTTTTTTTTTTTTTTGTTTTTTGGTCTTTTTGAGACAGGGTCTCCCTTTAGTCCCAGCTGGCCTGGAGCTCACTCTGTAGACCAGGCTGGTCTTGAACTCACAGAGATCTGCCTGCCTCTGCCTCCCAAGTGCTAGGATTAAAGACATGCGCCACCACTCCCGGCTCCATTTTCATGATACTCAGAATAGTGTGCAGTTTAAAACTGTGAATTGTGCCAGGCATGGTGTTGCACACCTTTAATCCTAGCACTCAGCAGGCAAAGTCAGGTGGATCTCTGTGAGATCAAGGCCAACCTGGTCTACATAGTGAGTTCTAGGAGAGCTGGGGCTACAGGGGGACCCTGTCTCAAAAAGACAAAAAAAAAAGGGGGGGGGCTGGAGAGATAGCCTAGCGGTTGGGAGTGCCGACTGCTCTTGCAGAGGACCCGGGTTTGATCCCCAGCACCCACATGGCGGCTGAGGACCGTCTGTGGCTCCAATTCCAGGAGGGCTCCAGTTCGGGGGGAATCCAACACCCTCTTTTGACCTCCGAGGCATTGCACTACATGGGTGCATAGACCTACATGCAGACAGTACATTCATGCACATAAAAATAAATAAATAAATTAATTAATTAATTAAAAAAAAACAAAAAAACTTGTGAGTTGCTTATTTCTGGTATTTCCTATTTAGTAATTTTTGACTGAGGTTGACCACGAATGAGCACTGAAAGTGACCTTGACTGGGGAGGGAGCTCTACTGTGTGAGCTTTTATATGAGCATCTGTTTTTATAACTGTTGAGTATACACCCAGAGAAGGAAGGGGAGTTATATAGTAACTCATTTTGACTTTTTTTTAATCTTTTTGAGACAGGGTCTCCCTGTAGCCCCAGCTGGCCTAGAACTTACTATGGAGACCAGGCTGCCCTCAAACTCACAGAGATCCACTTGCCTTTGCCTCTGCATCTGGGAATAAAGGCATATACCACTATGCGTGGCTCTATTTTGACTTTTTTTACCTATTTATTTATTTATTTATTTATTTATTTATTTATTTCGTTTCAGTGTTTGCCTACATGTATGTTAAGTTTCCCCGTGTTGTACAGTGCCCATGGAGGCCAGAAGAGGGTGTTGGATCCCCTGGAACTGGAGTTTCCAGCAGTTGTTAGCTGCCATGTGGGTGCTGGGAACTGAACTTGGGTCTCTGCAGGAGCAGCCAGTGCTCTAACCACTGAGCCAGCTCTCCAGCTCCTGTTTTGACCTTTTGAGTAATCACCAAATTAACTTTCCAGAATTACTGCACGTTTGACATCCCAGTTTTCTCACATCCTTGCTAATAGTTCTGCTTCTCTTTGTTTTATGCTACACAGCCCACTGTGTGAAGTGCTGTCATTGTGGTCTGGCTTGCAGGTCCACGGTGACTAATGACAAGCTTTTTTTTTTTTTTTTTAATGTGCTATGGACCATTCGCATTTTTGGATAAATGGATTCAAATCCCTTGTCTTTATAAACATTAGGTTTCCTTTTTTCCCCCCAAGTTATACTTTTTGTTTGTTTGTTTGTTTAAGACAGGATCTCAGTAATAACCCTGGCTGGCCTCAGACTCATTGTGTAGACCAGGCTGGCCTCAAACTCACAGAGATCTCTCTGTCTCAGCCTTTGACTCCTGAGTGCTGAGATTATTATTTTATATATATGAATATTGGCCTACATGTATATAAGTGCTCATGGAGGCCAGAAGATGGGATCTCATCCCCTGTTACTGGAGTTATAGATGTTTAATGAGTCACTATGTGGGTGTTAGGAACCAAACCTGAGTCCTCTACAAGAGCTGCCAGTGGTTCTAACTGTTAAGCCATCCCTCCAGCATGCCCCCCTTGGGGTTTTTGTTGTGGTTGGGGGGGGGGTGTTTGTTTGCTTTTGTTTGTTTTGTTTTATTTTGAGACCAGGTCTCACTGTGTAGACCTGGCTGGTCTGGAACTCAGAAATCTGCCTGCCTCTGCCTCTTTGGTGCTGGGGTAAAGTATGCACCACTGTATCCAACTGAGTTGTAAAATTTTTTCTTATAAATTCTAGATGTTAGATTCTTAGCAGAAATGTGATATGCAGTAATTCAGCTTGTTATGTGAGACGTTTTTCCCTTTCTTTTTTGATACTGATGTCAAACTCAAGGCTTTGTGCATGCCAAGCATTGGTCAGGGTCTCTATGTAGCCCAGGCTGGCTTAGAACTGTGTCCAACAGACCAACCTCAAACTCACCATTCTTCTGCCTCCTCCTCCTGAGTGCTGGGATTATAGGGGTGCGCCATCACACCTGGCTCCCTTCATTTGATAGTATCCTTTTAAGCATTAAAGTTTCAGGGTTTTTTTCTGTGTACGAATGTATTGCCGCATGTATATAACTCCACCCATGTCATGCAGTGCCAGAGGAGGTCAGAAAAAAGTGATGGATCCCCTGGAACTGGAGTTACAGACATTTGATAGCTGCCATGTAGATGCTGGGAATTGAACCCAGGTCCTCAGCAAGAGCAGATAGTGCTTTTACCTACAGAGCCATCTGTCCAGCCCCTACGGTTTCAGATTTTGATGAAGTTCATTTTATGTATATTTTAGTCACTTGTGTTTTTGATACCATATCTGAAAAACCATTGCTTAGTCCAAGGACACAAAAATGTTTAACTCTATTTTCTCTTAGGAGTTTCAGGGTTTTTGTTTTGTTTTGTTTTGTTTTTTTGCTGTTGTTGTTTTTTAATTTTATTTATTCTTGTATGTGTTTGAATGTACTGTCTGCATGTAGGTTTGTGCACCCTTGTCGCAAAATGCTGTGGAGGTCAGAAAAGGGCATCGGATTCCCCTGGAACTGGAGTTAAAGACAGTTTTCAGCCACCATGTGGGTGTTGGGGATCGAACTCTGCAAGAGCAGTTGGCACTCTTAACCGCTAGGCCATCTCTCCAGCCCCAAGAGTTTCAGGTTTTATATTTAGGGACTTGACCATTTTGAGTTCATTTTGTAGTATGAGGTAGAGGGTCCAGCTTGGCCTTTTTTTCCTTTTTTCTTTTTTCTCCTTTCCTTTGAGACAGGGTCTCACTGTGTAGCCCTAACTAGCCTGAAACTCACTATGTAGACCAGGCTGGTCACCGACTCACAGATATCCAGCCATCTCTGCCATCCGAATGCTCGGATTAAAGGCTTGCATTACCACGTCTAGTTTGATTCTTTTGCAGTGGGGGTTTTACTGACAAGGACAGAAAGTACCACCTCTCTCCCCAGCCAACTCTAAAATGGGGAGTTCAGGGGATGGGGCAGCCTGTTTACTGCTCCTCTGCATACCTGGATTAGGTATGCTCTTAGCTTCCTGGATTCCTAGACAGATCCCACCCAAGAATTTCTAAAGAGATTTTCAAATTCAGTGGAATACAGTCACATGGAGAATTCCTTAATAACCATTTTGGGGTAGGATACTTTGGAGACAGAGCCAGGTTTATCTCCCAGGCCATCTTATTCCTACAGTTTATTCCAAGTCACTTGTTTAGCTTCTCTGGGTCCAGCTGCTTTTGTGAGCTGCAAGATGAGCTGGGGCCCTTCTGAAGCTGGAATGAGACTGGGAATGTCCAAGGCTTAGAAGTTTTTCAAAATTTGAGCTTGGGGTCATGATGGAACTGTTAGCCATCACAGTGTTGGCCAGCTTTCTTTTTTTTATATATATATATTTTGAGGTAAGGTCTCACTATGTAGCCCTGGCTGGCCCAGGAACTCACTATATTAGCCAGGCTGGTCTTACATCTGCCTCTGTAGTTGTCCTGGGGTTAACGGCTTATGCCACCATACCTGGCCTTTGGCACCCATTTTATTTTCATAATTGTTTTAGTTGCAAAAGACTGAAGCTGTGAATGAGAACAAATTGGGTTTTTAGTTTTGTTTCTGTTTTTTTTTTATTTTATTTATTATATGTATGAATGTACTGTCTGCATGTAGGTAGGTGCACCCATGTCATGCAATGCTGCAGAGGTCAGAAGAGGGTGTCGAACCCAGGTCCTCTCCCATGGAGGTCAGAAGAAGGTGTCGAATTCCCCTGGAACTGGAGTTAAAGATGGTTCTTAGCTGCCATGTGGGTGCTGGGAATTGAACCCGGGTCCTCTGCAAGAATAGTCAGAACTCTTAACTACTGAGTTATCTCTCCAGCCCATTTCTGTTTTTTAACTTGCAGTCTTAGAGTTCTTTTAAAGTTTAAATCCTTCCGTGGGGAATCTTTGTTTAAAGTTGAATCATATATATGCCTCACTCCTGCTAGTACAAAATAAAAGCTAGACAAGGCCCCTCAACCCTTAATATGTATGTTCGAATCAAATCAGGTGATAGCCTCTGTGGCAGGTACTCATTGCCTGATTAATGCCCACTGCGAAGCACACTCTTTTAGCACAAGCCAAGCAGAAGTGTCAAGGACTGGCTGAGGTTTTTCACTGAGTACAGGCATATATATTTGGGGATATATTTGTGCTGGGCTTTGTAACTAGAGATGCTTAGTCAAAATACAAATAGCCTACGCTGGTCCATTTGTGGTGGCTCATGCCTTTAATCCCAGGAGGCAGGGAGGCAGAGGCAGGCAGATCTCTGAGTTCAAGGCCTGCCTGGTCTACATAGGAAGTTTCAGGCCAGCTGGGACTACAGGGAGACCCTGTTTCAAGAACAATAACAATAACAAAAATAGCCTGAGTAGTCCATGTTGTGCTTATGTGAAGCTCAAATAGGAGGTGTAGCTCAGAGTAGAGTGTCTAGCACGGGAAGGGCCCTGGGTTCCATCCCAGCCCAACAAATGAAAGAGAAAGGGGCAGAGGGAAAAGCCTTTTTCCCATACAAGATCCTGTTGGTAGTGAGTGGCATGGCTGATTAGTAGGTCTGCAACACATTTAGTGTGTTGACTATTACATTAGAGTTTGTGTCATCTCAAAGGACTTCAGGCCTATTCAGCACAAGTGGAATGTAGTATATGGAAAGCTACCTGTCCCCACAGTGACCCCCGGGAGGCACAGCTGAGGCTGGGGCACTGAGACTGCTCATTTCCTGGTCCAGAGAGGAACCTGACTTCGTACTTCTTTGCCCACAAATTTAAGTTGACAGAGGAGTCCAGTACTCTTAAGTTTGCAGGCTGAGGAATTTCTGTGTTTCTCTGCTTCCTGCTCTCTCCCAAGGTGAAGGTCAGCCTGAGGAAGCCAAATAGAAAAGGCAACAGTGTGATCTTCCCAGAGTGGGGAGAGATCGTTTTATTTGCCTTTGAGATTCCTCATAAGTGAAAGCACAAGCCTTCACCCTTGCTGTCGCTTTCTGTATCTTTTGGAAACTCCAGCTCCGTCCCCGTGGCAGGGGCGGTATCTAGGCTGATTCCTCCCGCTCTGTCCCATGGCAGGGGCGGTATCTAGGCTGATTCCTATGGAAACTCCAGCTCTGTCGCCGTGGCAGGGGCGGTATCTAGGCTGATTCCTATGGAAACTCCAGCTCTGTCCCATGGCAGGGCGGTATCTAGGCTGATTCCTATGGAAACTCCAGCTCTGTCCCGTGGCAGGGCGGAATCTAGGCTGATTCCTATAGAAACTCCAGCTCCATCCCTGTGGCAGGGGCAGTATCTAGGCTGATTCCTATGGAAACTCCAGCTCTGTCCCGTGGTAGGGGCGGTATCTAGGCTGATTCCTATGGAAACTCCAGCTCTGTCCCGTGGCAGGGCGGTATCTAGGCTGATTCCTATGGAAACTCCAACTCCATCCCCGTGGCAGGGGCGGTATCTAGGCTGATTCCTATGGAAACTCCAGCTCTGTCCCATGGCAGGGTGGTATCTAAGCTGATTCCTATGGAAACTCGAGCTCTGTCCTGTGGCAGGGCGGTATCTAGGCTGATTCCTATGGAAACTCCAGCTCTGTCCCGTGGCAGGGGCAGTATCTAGGCTGATTCCTATGGAAACTCCAGCTCTGTCCCGTGGCAGGGCGGTATCTAGGCTGATTCCTATGGAAACTCCAGCTCTGTCCCATGGCAGGGGCGGTATCTAGGCTGAATCTTCTGTCTGAACTGACACCAGTGATCCAAAGGAAAGAGGACTGTATGGTTGACAAGGCAGGAAACTTTGTCTCTCTGGCCTCTGACAGGCTCCTTGTGCTTATACAGTGCCTGAGAGGCCTTGGAGACACTGTGAGGGAGTTGGGGTAGATGTAGACTAGCAGCCCCAGGTCCTCAGTTAGGTGGTCTGACTACAGGATTGGTAAATAGGGGGTGGTTTCAGAACTGCATGAAGACTTGTCACTAGATTATTCCAACTTTTCCTGTGCTTCGGGTCTTCATAGCTGCCCAAGAAAATGTAACTGAGTTTAAGAGGTTGTGAGAGATTGAGGCTGAACCTCATACAACCCATACCCTCTTCCAGCTGGAACCCCACCCCTCTGCTCCCCTTTTTACATTAAACGTGTACCCCCAACTCTCTTAATTGTTGGGCTGAGCAGCTTGTTTTCTTTCTTTGGCCTTTTGTACCTGAGAGACAAGGTGGGAGAGAGCAGTTCTCACATTGTAGCTAAACAATTTCAAGCAAAGTATATAAATAAACAAATTTAAAGGTATCATAAAGGACCAAAGGAAAATATTCTTACATTCTTGGAGAGAAAGAAGCAGTCTTCAAAGTCACAAAGGATATCATAGGTTAAACATAAAAATGAAAAACCATCACTATGTTAAAAACAACTCATCAGTAGCAAAGGGAAATGGCAATATAGGCTCAGGGGAAGTGTTCATAGCATGAGAACAATTGTTAACATAGCCATGATGAGCTGGGTGAAGGACACACATTTATCATAGCCCAGACAACTTGGTGAGATCCTGTCTCAAAATAAAATACAAAAGAAGATTGGTACTGGAGCTCAGTGATAGAGGTCCAGAGTCCAGTTCTTGGCATTGGTGGAGTGTCGGGTAGCTGTGATGGGTAAAAGATAATAACAGACAAACACTAAAGAGAAAAACAGGAAAAGGACACCCTGTCCCCTGCAGCCTGGTGGTGTGGAAGTCCCATAAATACATGAGTTGCACATCCTAGTGGCAGGACTTTTCCTATGAATTGAGAGGTTATTTGCAGCCTCCATCTGGACTTGTTTACAAAAGGCCTGTGGGCTGCTGTCTGCCAAGAGTTAGAATTCTTATCTTCGGGAGGTGGGGCTAAGAGCTTTGGCAGGGCCCTGCCAGTCCCATGGTTAAATGCAGAGACGATTGTGTACAGTCAGGACCAAGGCCAAGTATTTGAGTGCAGCTTTGCTAGTTTCTAGCCCTATAAATGTCTTTACCTGTGTTTGCTCATCTGTGTAACATGGATCAAGGTAACAGCTTTCTCTTGTAAGGTACTGAGAGGAATTATAACCCAGGACTGAGTGCTCAGACATTGGTGTGAATTAAAGCCCGGTATATATTAACTATAATGTGATTGAAGACTGGTCCTTGCTGTGCCTCCTTAAGGAAATTAGAAAGGGTTTTCAAACCCTTTCCTGCCTCTTTCTGGTAACCCTGTGGCTTCCTGGTATGGGTATGACTCTGGTACGGATAAGCCAGGAAGAGGACAAGTATCCACTCTTTCAAGCCACATTTGACCTGAGAGAAAGTAGAAATGGTCATTCTGGGGAGAATTGGTTCTGAGAAGTCTTATATTCCAACTGGGCAATCAGGGCCTCTTTTTAAAAAATTTATTTTATATGTATGAGTGTGTTGCCTGCATGTAGGTAGGTACATCCATGTCATGCAATGCCCACAGAGGTCAGAAGAGAGTTGGATACCCTATAACTGGAGTCACGGATGGTTCTTAGCCACATGTGGGTGCTAGGAATCCAGTCAGGTCCTCTTCAAGAGCAGCCAGTGCTCTTAACCACTGAGTCATCTCTCCAGCCCCAAAGGGCCTCTTTTCTAAAAGAAACTGTTCCATGTCCTACCACACAGTCTCCTAGAAGTTCCAGAGTCAGTGTAGGGAGCTGCTGGTTTCTCAGTCAGTCCGGGGCCAGACAGCATCAGTGTGGACCTGGCTTGCTGGTGAGGAAACCTTTCCAGTGTCCATATACCTAGAAATGCTTGCTTCCCCCCCCCCTTTTTTTTTTTTGGTCTTTTCGAAACTGGGTCTCCCTATAGCCTCAGCTGTCCTGGAACTCACTCTGTAGACCAGGCTGGCCTTGAACTCACAAAGATCTGCCTACCTTTGCCTCCCAAGTGCTAGGATTAAAGGCGTGCACCACCATGCCTGGCGCTCCTTCCCCCTTTTAAGCCCTGCCCTCATTATGGGTTTCCCCCACTTTAGTTTGTTCATCATCTGTCAGGAGTGTCCAACTTGCACCCCACAGACCATCTGTAGCCTAGCATAGCTATGAATATAGCCCAACACAAAATGGTAAACTTATTAAAATATGAGATGTTGCTTATGTGTATGCTTTTTGCTTTTTTTTTTTTGTAATTTAATTGCAGTTAAGTGTGAATGTTGTAGCTCACAATGTCTTGTTGCTGTGTCAAAAGAATAAGATTTTAGAGAGTTGACCCTGCAGCAGTAGAGTGTAGACGCCAGTGCTGCAGCGTGAGGACTTCTAACTGCAGCAGTAGAGTGTAGATGCCAGTGCTGCAGCATGAGGACTTCTAACTGCAGCAGTAGAGTATAGATGCCAGTGCTGCAGCCTGAGGACTTCTAACTGCAGCAGTAGAGTGTAGACGCCCAGTGCTGGAACATGTGGACTTCTTTTTTTTTTTTTATTTAATTTTATTTATTTATGTATGTGTATGAATGTACTGTCTGCATGCAGGTTTGTGCACCCGTGTCGTGCAATGCCGCGGAGGTCAGAAGAGGGCGTCGGGTTCCCCTGGAACTGGAGTTCTGGAATTGGAGTTTCAGACAGTTTTCGGCCACCATGTGGGTGCTGGGGATCGAATCCGGGTCCTCTGTAAGAGTGGTCGGCGCTCTTAACCACTAGGCCATCTCTCCAGCCCTGGAACGTGTGGACTTCTAACTGCAGCGGTAGAGTGTAGATGCCAGTGCTGCAGCATGCAGTCGACTAACTGCAGGGTTTGTTTTCTCTGCAGGAAATAAATGGCATCACTGCAGCACTGGCTGAAGAACTCTTTGAAAAAGGTACATAGCCATTGGCCCTTAAAATTCTGGGGGCTGTTTGCCTATCCTACTAGGTAGCTATAGGCCCAGGGTGGTATAGAACCTAGAAGTCCCAGCCAGGTCCCACCTCTTTTGAGGGTGTCGAAATCCCTGACCCTTATCCCCAACAAACCCTGCCCACCTACTTGCCCTGCAGGTGAGGGGATCTGTGATCCTTCACTCTAAGTCTCTTATCATTATGTACACATGTGATGTGTATATGTGGTCACATGTGCACAGTGCATGTGAGGTCACAGGACAACTTTGTAGAATCAGTTTTCTCCTTCCACTTTTGTGTTTTGTTTTATTTTGTTGAGACAAGGCCTCCCTACAGCCCTAGCTGACCTGGAATTCCCTATGTATACCAGGTCAGCCTCATTCTCACAGAGATCTTCCTGCCTCTGCCTCCCAAGGGCTGGGATTAAAGACATGTACCACCATTCCAGGTCCTTTTCTCCTTTCACCTTTATGTGAGTCTCAGAGACAAATTTTGGTAGGTAGGTTTGTCCAGCAAGTGCCTTCACCACTGAGCCATCCCGCTGGTCCACCCTAAGACTCTTGAGTTCCTATTCTCTGTTCCCTAGGCCCGTGGTGGGTTCCTAAAAGGTGGCTGGCATATTGCCATCTTAACGCCTGGTTTGTCCTTACCTGGAAGGGTAAATAGAAGTCAACCTTGGGTCATGTTCTGGCAGAGAACATAATGACAGTGGCTGACATGTAATGACTACCCTGACACCAACCTCACATTTAGCATCCTGTTTCCTCCCCCCAGGAACCATAGGTAGAGGTAAGGACACTGGTGGTCAGAGGCCCAGGATTGCTAGGAGTGATGAGAGGACTAGATGCTGCTCAGGCTATGCACGGAGCTGGCATCTTAGGCCTATAACTGACCTCAACATCTGCATTTTGGAGGGTGCATTGTAGGTCTGCCACCCAGAGTGCTGCCTCTCAGCCTTATCCTGGATCAGTGCCTTCTGTACTCAAACTCACTCTTCAGGGTGGCTCCCCAGTCCCACAGCCCTTCCCTCCTCTGTCATCACATGTCCAAGTGTGCCCACTGTGAGCTCAGAGAGGCTAATCCTAGGTGATTAAGATCTTGGCTTTGCCCCTGCATGGTGGGTGCATGTCATAGATCCTGCATATTTGTTGACTGCCGGCTTGGTGGGCATATACCCTGGCTGTGCAGTAGGCTGGGACCGGGGCTGGACATTTATTCCTTTGGCTTGCTTGTTGCAGGAGAACAGCTTCTGGGGGCCGGTGAAGTCTTTGCCATCAGGCCCCTGCAGCTCTATGCTGTCACAGAGCAGCTGAAACAGGGGAAGCCCACATGTGCCAGCGGTGATGCCAAGACTGATCTTGGCCACATCCTAGACTTCACCTGTCGCCTTAAGTACCTTAAGGTAAAGATGCAGCAACTCAGTTGTGGAGAGTCACTCCTTTGGTTCTCTGGCCTGACAGCTCACTGGCTGGCAGTATGTGAATGAGACAAAGGATGGGGCACTCAGTAGATGGAAGCCGCCTGGTGGTCTTAGCCTGTGCTTTTGCTGTAAGCAGCAGGGGTATCATGGCCCAGTACATGGTCTCAGTACTTTGACTTCAGTCTTCCACCTTTGCCTACTATGTTGAAGATGGAAGTGGTCAAAGCTTTGGGTTTGTAGTTGCCATGTTGACCCAAGAATGTAGATGGGGAGTGGTGGTAACAGCACCCCTAATTTAAATTCATCTTGGCCTTAGGTTTCTGGCACAGAAGGACCTTTTGGGACCAGCAACATTCAGGAGCAGCTGCTGCCTTTTGATCTTTCAGTATTCAAGTCTCTTCGTCAGGTGGAGGTAAGGCTGGGGCTGCTGGCCAGAAGGCAGGCTGACCCTGGGCAGCATCTCTGCCTGCTGCCTGTGTCTGGGGAGTGGTTTCAATGGCTGGGGGTAAGACACTATTGCTTTCATGGCAGTGTATCAGCAGATTCTGTCCAAGTACGTCAAGCCCCACTAAAGGTTGAGCAAGAGAGCCTCTTCTGCCCTCATCTGGTTAGCAGGTCTCTGACAGTGTTGTGGGCAGCAGGATGCATTAGACAGGCAGAGCACCAGAGCCCAGCTCGTTATTCAGGTATAAGTCATGGGAAGTTACCTTAAGGGTTAGCCAGTTCCAAGTTTTGCTTTCCAAGGCAAAGGGTCTTGAGTGTTCTCTGCCCTCTGAAGCACACGCACCTAACAAGAAAGGCTTCATATTACTTACTAGTGAACTCTGGTTCTCAAAACTAATTTTTTAAATTTTATTTATTTATTTATTTTTTATATGTATGACTGTACTGTCTACATGTAGGTTTGTGCACCCATGTCGTGCAATGCCGCGCAATGCTGCGGAGGTCAGAAGAGGGCGTCAGATTCCCCTGGAACTGGAGTTAAAGACAGTTCTTAGCCACCATGTGGGTGCTGGGAATCGAACCTGGGTCCTCTGCAAGAGCAGTCAGTGCTCTTAACCACTGAGCTATCTCTCCAGCCCTTCAAAACTAATTTTTTAACAGAAAGGAGCTGGGTGTGGCACACTCAGGAGGCAGAGGCAAGTAAATCTCTGTAAGATCAAAGCCATCCTGCTCTACATGGTAAGCTCCAGGCCAGCTGGGGCTACAGGGAGACCCCATTTCAAAAACCAAAAATAAAATAAAAAGAAAGGGAGTCAGTAATAAACAATGAAAGCTGTTTTACAAGCATGTGTTTCCAGAGATGGGCTTTTATGTCCTGCCCTGTGCCCACTGTCAGTGTGTTCTCCTTGATGAATCTCCCCAACTACTCTGTGAAGTGGGGTGACTACTCTGTGAAGTGTGGGTGCTTTTCTCAGTTTACAGTTAAGGAAACTGAGGCTTGGAAAGTTGAGGAAGTTTGGCGAGGATTGCTGAGTCTGATTTCAGAGCCTGCTCCCATTGGCCTGTGTTTGCCTGCTTGTAAGGCCTGCGTCAAATCTCAGGGGCCACTTCCTTTGAGGGAAACCGGCTGAGTAAGCCTGGAAGTGAGAACAAGGCCTGACGGGGCCCCTCTGCAGCTGGGACATGCAGCTGGGGCATGAGGCACATGGGGCCCGTGCCCATCTTCTTGCTGCAGGACAACAGAGGGCAGTAGGACAGGCAGGGTGCGCTGGGCACTCTGCAGTGTAGAGGCAGCCTTCTAATTTGTTCTCCAGCACCAGTTTCCATGCCCCCCACCCCCTTTTCTGTCTCTCTCACAAGCCTCAAATAACCCTTAACCAAGAAAATGGATTGTGGTTAATTTTGATCCCGAGAGTCCTGGATGCCTTTTGTAATAGATAAAATGTTTAATCAATATAGAGTAGTGGTGGGGAATAAAGAAGGCTTAGGGGTTTTTTTTTTGGTTTTTAATTTTTTTTTTATTTATTTTTGTATGTGTATGAATGTACTGTCTGCATGTAGGTTTGTGCACCCGTGTTGTACAATAGAAGGCTTAGGTTTGAGTCACCCCAAGAATTTGGGCTTGTTCCTCATTGGGCTTTTTATGCATGTGGGGTAAATACCCATTTTCTGCTACTTCTGATGGGGCCAAGATGCCACCTCTGAGACACAGCTGTTCTTTATTTCAGATAAGTCACTGTGACGCTAAGCACATCCGAGGACTGGTCACCTCAAAGCCAACCTTAGCCACAATGAGTGTCCGCTTCTCAGCAACCTCAATGAAGGTGAATTTTGCCTGTATATATTTCCTGCTTGGGACATGGCCTGTGGGGGGCACTGCCCCTGTTAATGAGCTTGATGGATCTTCCTCTGAGCCTTGCAGGCCCAGGCTCAGCACTCATTTGTATCTTGTCCTCCATGAAGAAAGTGAGATACAGAAGGGCTGGGCCCTCCTTAGACAATAACATCTCAATTGGAAACATACGAAGGTTCTTTTACCATTTTATACATTTCATCTTAGTAATGTTAAAATCCTTCCATAGCTGGGTGTGGTGTTGCATGCCTTTAATCCCAGCACTTGGGAGGAAGAGGCAGGCGTAACTCTGAGTTTAAGGCCAGCCTGGTCTACATAGTGAGTTACAGGCCAGCTGGGGCTACAGGGAGACCCTGTCTCAAAAAGACCAAAATAATCATCATCATCATCATCATCATCATCATCATCATCCTTCCCTGAGTATAGAAAAGGTATATAGGGGCTGGAGAGATGGCCTAGCGGTTAAGAGCGCCAACTGCTCTTGCAGAGGACCCAGGTTCGATCCCCAGCACCCACATGGTGGCTGAGAACTGTCTTTGACTCCAGTTCCAGGGGAATCCAACTCCCTCTTCTGACCTCCAAGGCATTGCACGACACGGGTGCACCAACCTACATGCAGACAGTATGTTCATACACATACAAAATAAAATAAATAAATAAAAAATTTTAAAAAAAGAAAAGGTATGTAGTGGCTAATTTTATGACCTAGTGCATCTGAACAATATTTGAGATTTGTTGAAAATTCTTTCTCCTGAGACTACTGGCTGAAAGGAGGGAGCTGGAGAGGGCAAAGCCTTGGGCCACCCTGTCCCTCCTGTAAGCACTTGGTGCCTGGCTGACAGAGCCAGGGTGATTCCTTAGAAGAAGAGAGATCTTGTAGGCATCAAAAGTCAAACCAAGGAGGCCTTCATCTCTCTCCTTGGTGATTGGTACTCTGTGTTGCTACCCTGGTCTCTATGACAAGTCTGTCTATGTGAAGAAATGGTTAAGGAGCTTGCCACAGTGGGGACCACTTTGAAAGTATGGTTGCCTGGCAACACCGTGAATTCAGACCATCAGCTTTTGAGAGTTAAGTCATAAAAGTCATCAGTGTATAGCAGAGGTCCAAGGGGGCTTGACTAGCATGTGCTCCTGAAGTCACAGGGCCAGAGCATATGCTAAGTGGCTGTTATGTTGGTAAGCCTTTCAGTTATTTCACAATCATTTAAAGGCACATAAACCATTTTAATGCAAGCTCACTTCCACCTGCTAAATATGCTCTGGGCCTTCCTCAAATTTTGCAATGATAGCATTCCATTTAGTGTTGCGTGAGGCCCAGTGTGGTACTCAACAGATGTTCTTCTGCAGGAAGTCCTTGTTCCTGAAGCATCAGAATTTGATGAGTGGGAGCCTCAAGGCACAGGCCTCCAAGGTCCTGTGACTGCTGTCATCCCTACATGGCAAGCACTGACCACTCTCGACCTGAGCCACAACAGCATCTCTGAGATCGACGAGTCTGTGGTATGCTTCTAACAGCCTCCCAGCCTTCTTTGGCCTGACAGACCCTAGGGGTGGCTATTAAATTTTACTTTCTCTGAAGAACCATTAAAAAAACAAAATAACAACAAAAAACCCTGTATTCAGTGCCCTATACATTGCATGTAATTTTTTTAATTGTTCGTGTGTATGCGTGTGCGTGCGTGCGTGCGTGTGTGCGTGCTTGCCTGCCTGCCTGCAAGTCTTATACTGGAGCTACAGGCTGCTGTGAGCCATCTTTCCAAGACCTGCGTGTAATTTTTAAGCTAAATTTCAAAATGAGAATATTTTTAAATGGGGAGTTAATACTTAGAGCCAAATGAAGCATATGAATTATGTACACATTTGAATAATGAAAATATGTTAAGTGATAATATTTACTCGTAAGTAATAGAGCAGAAAACTCATAATTCCCTAGAGTATAGGTGGGCCCATGTAAAAGTGACACTCCAGTAGCCTTAGGATAATAAGAGTATGATTCTCTCTGTGCTCAGTTGGGGTGGACAGAGTTAAAACACAATAGGCTCCCTTATCTATCTGGGACTTACCATTTGTATTAAGCCAAGTGTTGTATCCAAGCAGTATATTCCTTTGGATGTGCTGCTGGGTGGGGAGTGAGAGGGGTCATATCAGTGGCTCTGCAAGGACAGCCAGCTGAAAGTGTGTGGTCAGCCATCAGGCACAGGGACTGTGTAGACTTAACATTGGGCATTCTTTTCTTTCACAAGAAACTGATCCCAAAGATTGAGTTCCTGGACCTGAGTCACAATGGAGTACTAGTTGTGGACAACCTACAGGTAATGTGTGTCCATGGGCTCTCCAGGGACGGGCAGCTATCCTGACAGCGTCCAGAGTCTGAGCAAGCCTGTACCCTCCAGGCAGTAAGAGTAGAGGCTCCTGCCTTCCTTTTAGGATTCTGGTAATATATTACCAAAGTGTTAGAAAAGCTGAGTACTTGCAAACAGTGGTGATGAATAGGCAGGCTGATGTGTAGTGCTCACCCTAACATGTCTACAGGGGCTACTGCTATGTTGTGCCATGTACAAGAGAGAAGAGGGGCTTCCTATCCCAATAGCTGTCAGAAAGACTGGCAGAGCTGCCTTGCAGAACTGGTCCCTTCAGGCTGGAAGGACACAGCAGGTCTCTCTGGAGGCTTGGCCTGTGCCAACATCCTGTTCTCTCTGCTTTTGCAGCACTTGTACAACCTCGTGCACCTCGACCTGTCCTACAATAAGCTTTCCTCCCTGGAAGGTGTGCACACCAAACTGGGCAATGTCAAGACCCTGAACTTGGCAGGCAATGTCCTGGAGAGTCTGAGCGGCCTGCAGAAACTCTACTCCCTGGTCAACCTGGACCTGAGCAACAACAGAATTGAGCAGGTGACCACAAGCACGAGGGCCTCTAGGCTCTGAAGTTGTTCTTAAATTGTGTTTGTCAATTTAAAGAAAACATGAGGATTTCTTTCACGTAAAAGCAGCCATTAAGCATGTGGTTGTGTTGCTGAGGGATGTTAGTAGAGGGGACCAAAGTTGTGAATGGCATTGATGTTCTGCAGATGGAGGAGGTCAGGAGCATTGGCAGCCTGCCGTGTCTGGAGCATGTGGCCTTGCTGAACAACCCTCTGAGCATCATCCCTGATTACCGGACCAAGGTGCTTGCCCAGTTTGGAGAGAGAGCCTCTGAGGTAAGCCCCAGAACCGCTAATGGAGCCTAGAGAGACTAGAAGAGAAGAGTCCTGGTCTGTGCAATGGGAAGAGTAGCGTGAGGCTGCCCTCTGCCTTTGCCTGCTTCTCAGGAGGGTCTGCCTGTCAGATCCAGGAAGTCTGCTGCTTCTACAAAAAGGCTCCTCACCTCCCACCCCTCTCACTTCAGGTGTATGTTCCCCAGAGCTTCATATGTCTCCAAGGCCTCAGGGCAGAAGGGCTCCAGGAACACATGGGCAGACTCAGAGTAGATGGATTATTTTCAACCTTAAAAAAAAAAAATACATTGGTTATTCTAGGCAAGGGGTGAAATAGGTCAAAAATTATCAATTTCTTGGACAACTTGTAAATATGGTGATTGAGTACAAGCCCTGTTTTTGTTTTTGTGTTTGTTCGTTTGTTCGTTTGTTTGTTTTAAAGACAGGGTCTCCCTATAGCCCCAGCTGGCCTGGAACTCACTCTGTAGACCAAGCTGGCCTTGAACTCACAGAGATCCTCCTGCCTCTGCCTCCCAAGTGCTGAGATGAAAGGTGTGCGACACCACGCCCAAGCCCTAAGTTTTTGTTGTTATTGTTGGTTTCATTTTATATGTTTGAGTGTTTTACCTACATGTATGTAAGTGTTCTCATGTAGTACAATGCCTGCAGAGGCCAGAAGAGTTTGTCAGATCCCCTGGAACTGGATGGAGTTAAGGACAGTTGTTAACCATCATGTAAGTGCTAGGAATTGAACCCCGGTCCTCTACAAGAGCAGCCAGTGCTTTTAACTGATAAGCACTAAGATTTTTGCCTTCCTCTACTGGGTCAGTCTAGCCCTGTGTCTGCTGCCAGTTGTCTGTGACTCCCCACATGCCTGCACCCTAACCAAGCAGGTCCTTTGCCAGGTGTCGTTGGAGCCTGTTCTCTCCAAATCCCAAACCAGAAGCTCTGTCTGCACTCTTTCTGCACCCCTTTTCTGCCCCTACCAAGTGCCACTTTGTCCACAGTGCCCCCAGGACAGTCTTCACAAGGAATCATCTCTTGCTGGGATGATTGCTCATGTCTGCAATCCCCGAACTCAGGTCTCAGGCTAGAGGATTGCCCATGAGTCCAAGACAAGCCTGGGCTACAGAATAAGCCCCTGTCTCAAAAAATAAATAAATAAATAAATAAATAAATAAATAAATAAATAAATAAATAAATAAAGACAAAAATAAGAGATGCCTTTTCTTTTTGGCTCTGGAGCTGGGAAGCTTCCCCAGTCCCATGGGCCCGCGTTAGACTTTCCTTCGTTTGGCCACTCTGCCAGCCCCTTGACTGTATGCCAGCCTCCAGGTGCCCCCGAATGCCCAGATAGGGGCCCCGTCCCCTTCTGCTCACAGTATCTTTGCTCTGCTGGTCCTGTCTGGAACATGCTCCCTTGCTCTTGCACAGGCAGTTCTGTCTGCGTGCTGTATGTGAGCACTGAGTACGTTCACTCTCCTCCGGTCCCCGGGAGGTTGCTGCCTCCTCTGTGTAGGAACTCCTGGACACGCACGGAGCAGTCTGGGGCCTCGGGTGGGTGGCCCTCATGCCAATCTTCATCAGGATTCTACCACCCTCTCATTCTGTGATCCTTTTCTGAACTCTAGATCTGTCTGGATGACACAGTGACCACAGAGAAGGAGCTGGACACCGTGGAAGTGCTGAAAGCAATTCAGAAAGCCAAGGATGTGAAGTCCAAACTGAGCAGCACAGAGAAGAAGGTGAGCATTTGGGGTAGGGGGCCAGTTGATGGAGCTGTTTGTGGGGGAACCGGACAATGGGTTGCTCAGGATCTCTGAGTTCTGGCCATAGCACTCCCTGGCTATGAGACCTCAGACAGGCCACATTGTCCGGGTCCTCATGTTTGCCGTGGTGCAGTGATGGTACCTGGCTGTGTGATCCCGTCTTCAGTGTCACCTGCTTGGGAGAAGGCTGAGCCCCCCTGCACCCCGGCCTGGCAGTTCTGTTCCTACTGTATTTTCTTCTCTGGGCTGACTCAGCATTCCTCCTCAGGTCGGTGAAGACTCTCGGCTCCCAGCTGCCCCGTGCGTTAGCCCCAGTGGCCCCCCTTCCACTGCAGCTCCCTCCTCAGCCTCCCTGCCTCAGCCCATCCTCTCCAACCAAGGTAATCATGCACAGATCTTGCTCCTTGCCAGCTGTCCAGCTCTGCCTGGGTCCCAGGCTGGGCTGGGCTTGAGAGAGAAACGCTGGCACTTGCTTCCTATGGGGTTAGGCGCAGGAAAGGTGGTACCTTCTGCAGGCTGGCTCCATGGTAGCACGTGGCAGGGAGGTGCCCGGCCTGACTTCATTTGCTTAGTGAAGACCCCCCCATCCCCTGACATCTACATCCAGTCCCTGCAGGATACCGTAGGGGTATTGGATAGGGTCCCAAGGATACCCTTTGAGCAGGCTGAAGCTATCGGTTCATAAGGACCTGTTCCCCTGCAGGCAGTGTGGGCAGGTCAGCTCCTTGTCGGTGGGAAGCCAGGCTTTGTTACCTTAATGAGTTTGGAGCCCTTGATTTCCTAATAAGGGAGCTAACTTTTATCATTGTGTTACCTCTGTGGCTCAAAAAGTATGGCCTAGCCCCTAAACATTGCATTTTGGGGACCAAGATGAGGTGTCTGTCCCCCTGGACCCTTTCGTCTGCCCATTGTCTTAGCATTTTCAAAGGGCTTTCACCTCTGAACCCAGGCATCCTCGGAGCTGAGTGAGTGAAGCAGGTGCCACGGCGTGGCTGCCGGCCCGGCTGACGGAAGAGGGGTGGGTGTGCCGTCCCGAGTGGAGCTGAGGCTCTGGACACGCAGGAAAGAACGCCACCCGCCCAGGCTCCTGGAGACAGCAGAACTTGGTGTGAGGTCTTGGGAAACTAGTTTGGCCCTAAGTTTCAAGAGCCAGAAACACATTTCTACCCCTTGACCTGATGACCTCACTGGAGGGAGCTTCCCTAGAGGATAAGATACTGGGGAAGAGGGAATGCACCACCCCACTGGCAGCGCCGAGCTGTGACATGCACACCAAGGAAGGCAGGGAAAGGCAGCTGTTATACAGCCCTCCACAGCAGTCCTGTCAGGGACAGAAGACTGAATGGCAGAAGGAGAAACGACACTCTTATGTTGAGGCGAAAGCCCGGCGCAGAACCTGCTGAGATCATGCCTTCTGTGCAGAAGAGAAGTTGTGACACTGAGTGGTGGGCCAGGGGCCAACACATTGCCCATTGGCTTTTGTTCAAATCTTGACAGAGTTTTTTAATGGATTTTTTTATATAAAAGGGGGGAAGGGTTTTGAGTCTCTGTGAGGAAGTTTCCATGACCCTTCCATCAGCTTTGAAGTCAAACCCTTCACCTTCCCCAGGCCCTCACAGCACTGGTGACGCTACATAGATAGCATGTAACTATAGCCTTCTGGGGACAGGGTTACCAAGGTCTCAAGGTCAAGGATACAACCTGTTCTCAGCATTTGTTGAATCAGTGAGTGGTTATGTGCGTGGACAAGCGAGATGGCCAAGAGCAAGCAGGTCCTGGACGGGCAGGAGGAATGGGAGTCCCCTCCAGGCTGCCGCTGCCAGCAGCCCCTACCCTGTGGGAGTGCAGCCTCTGCAGCAGCCTGGGGCAGGCCTCACCCACCCCTTCCTCACTGCCCTTTCACCTCTGGGTGCTCTGTAGTCTGCCCCTTCCCAGTCACTGAACATTGAAGAGATGTTGTCCCAGGTTTTCACCTCTTGTAAATAAAACAACAGTGGACGTCTTCGTGTGCACATCTCTTTCCTTTGGGTGAGAAATGACAAAGGTCAAACCCTTGTCTGAGGACTCCTCCTCTCCCCTGTCCCATCTGCTGAGTGGCCCTTTCTGACCACTTGTTTGTACAGGCCATGGTCCAGGAAGGAAGCAGACAGGCTATCCCTGTCCACATTTCCTCATGCCCAAACAAGGCTGGTGGGGTGGGGAGTGGTTAGTGCCAAGAAAATATTGCATTTCCCCCGCCCCATGAATATGAAGGTACCCACACATATGTGTGTCTAACCGTGTGTTAGTGAAAGCTGGCCTGGGTGGACAGAGATTTCTCTGTGTGGGAGCATAGAGGAAAAAATACTTGTGAATAAACTGGGCACTCAAGGTCCACTTGAAAGGCCTGTTCAGAAAAGGCAAGCCTGCCAGAAGGGCACTATCCAGAAAAACACCAGGCCTCTGGTTGTCACCGGATCTTTTACCCAGCTGTAAGAGCCATGGAGGACTGTGACTGATAGGGACCAGTGTGCTGTATGCCAAGGTTGATTCTCCGGCTCAGTCTGGGGGCTGAGAGAAGGCTGTGTAGAGTGTTTAGAGCAGGGAGCTCTGAGTTCACGCTCCATCTTCCTGGCCGTGTGATCCCAAGCAACTTGTAACCTCTCTGAAGCTATTTGCTCAACTGTAAAGAGGATACACCCTTCTTCATCAATTCTAAGATGCACACATTCCCACCCTGTGACTTCTCTGAAATTGAGCTGCGTCTTTCAGTCAGCGGCATCCCCTAGTTGCTGTCAGCCACCTGGTATTCGTCATGGATTCGTGGGAAAACCCGTGGACACCCGCTATGACCAAGATGCACCACATCCACACATCTTAGATTTGATGAAATGTGGTAAATAATGAGAGGCACGCATGAGCTAATGCTGGGGAGGCGCTTAGCATTGCTTTTAGCTCAATAGGATTGATTGGTCAGTGCGGCTCCCCCTTCCTGCATCCTGAGTGGGGCCTTCGGGATGATGCCCCTGAGGAACATGGAGCCATTTAGGGAGCAGACTGTATGCCTGAGGAAGAATGGGATAGAGTAACGTGGGGATGTTTGCAAGTCTGCCACAGAGGTATCTGAGGTGAATCTTGAAGGATGGATTGGCTTAAGATATTTCAGTAAGAGGGCCTGGATTCCAGGGGGGACCAGCGACATAAGCAAAGCTCGGGTGCGTGGTGCATGGCTGTGTGCTTGTCCCCCTTCCTGCCTTGCAGCCTCTGCCGCTTAGCTTCATGGGGGTGTCTGGGCCGGGGCTGCCTGCCTACCCTTTGGGCAGAGGACCTGGGCTGCAGCCTAAGCTAAACAAGGGTGTCATGTGGGGCTCTCAGGATTCATTCATTTAACTGGGCTGTGGTGACTGTTTGGTGGCAAAGCTGGGCTATGGATGGAGGCAGGCCCAAGCTCCTCTAGACCAGCTAGCTAGTTTATAAAAAAAGTTAAAAAAAAGTTTTTCCCCTCAACGAGGTTGCAAATTATCTGGAATAAAGTAATAGGTCCCGGCAGACTCTTCATAAATAGCCTCAGTATGGTTTAAACACCCGGTGCATTTCAGGATTTGTGAGTAAGACTGCCACTGCCTGAGGAGTGGCCTGTGAGACAGCCTGTGGGTTCGAGCTCTGGCTGTGCTCCACAAGCCCTGAAGGAACAAGCTTGCAAGCCCTCGCCTGGTGAAGGGTCCCGTGGTTGGGATTTGTGAACCCTGTAGAGATACCATATCAGGGCATAGGGTTGCTTGTCCTTTCCTGGAGTAATGTTCCAACTTGTTTAAGACTGTTGAGAAATATATTGTCAAACTGCTATCCTGAGACGTGGGCCATCTTGTACCCCAGTGCCCACCTCTGGTTAGGCCAGGCCAGGCCACATGGTCTGACCTCTGCCATAGTAGGAAACAAAGTGGTCTCCTGTTTCAACTTGCCTTGGTTTGTGCACTAGAGAGGGCAAGCACTGTTTTCATGTGTCATATCTGTTGATCATTCTGGGGAATGTTTCTTCATGTTTTTTGCATTCTCTTACAGGGTTTCTTAACACTCCTTCCTCTTCCCCATTTTTGTAATCTGTCAGAAGAGCTCTTTATAGATTAAAGGTAACAAATATTCACCCAGGCATGGTGGCGCATGCCTTTAATCCCAGTATTCGGAAGGCAGAGGCAGGCGGATCTCTGTAAGTTAAAGCCCTGTCTGATCTACATAGCAAGTTCCAGGCCAGCTGAGACTACAGGGAGACCCTGTCTCAGAAAAAAGAAAAAACAAAACAAAACAAAAGCAAACAAATCTTTGTTTAATACTGCAAACACTGTTTTCTATATGCATTCATAGACTTTGCATCATCATAGTTTTAGCACATACCCCAGAAGTTTGGTCTTCCCAAGTCCCTTCCTGTGCCCGTCCGCTCAGGAAGCCTCTCCCTGTCCCTGAAGCAAAGAGTGGCTACAGGCTTGCTCCTGGGCGATCGAGGGTCCCAGCTTTGTCTTTTTTCTGTGACCCTTTGATGACTCGGGGGTCTGGCTGGCGCCTGGCCGTGCCAGTGTCCAAGACGCGGCCCCCGTTGAGCAGCTGCTCTTCCCGCCTCCTGCCCACCCCGTGTCTGCAGGAATCATGTTCGTGCAGGAGGAGGCTCTGGCCAGCAGCCTCTCTTCCACTGACAGTGCGCCTCCCGAGGACCGGCCCATTGCCCAGGACTGCTCTGATTCCCCGGAGTCCATCCCCACTGGACGGGTAATGTCCCCACTCTTTCCGGGGACCATTTCCTCAGCTGTGCTGCTGCTGCCTGGTGTGCTCCGTGGTGGGATGCAGCCTGGCTACAGCGGGATACGTGTTGCCTGGCTCCTGGGGGATATTCTGCATGGCATGCAATCTTTCTTTTGGATGTGTCTGTAGTTGATTATAAATTTTTATTTTTATTTTTATTTCTATTCTTGTATGTGTATGAATGTACTGTCTGCATGTACGTCTGTGCACCTGTGTCATGCAATGCCTCGGAGGTCAGAAGAGGGTGTCGGATTCCCCCTGGAACTGGAGCTAAAGACGGTTCTCAGCCACCATGTGGGTGCTGGGGATCGAACCCGGATCCTCTGAAAGAGCAGTCGGCACTCTTAACCGCTAGGCCATCTCTCCAGCCCCTGATTATAAAATTTTTTTAATAGATTTTTATTTTCTGTGTACAAGTGTTATACCTAAATGCTTGTAAGTGCACCATGAAGGCCAGAAGAAAGTATCAGATCTCCTGGAACTAGAGCTACAGACAGTTGTTAGCCTCCATGTGGGTGTTGGGATTCAAACCCAGGGTCTTCTGCAAGAATGGGCAGTGCTCTTAACCACTGAGCCATCCCTCCAGGCTCTTTGGTTAAGTGATTTTTTTTTGTTTGTTTTTTTTTTTGGTCTTTTCAAGACAGGGTCTCCCTGTAGCTCCCAGCTGGCCTGGAACTCGCTCTGTAGACCAGGCTGGCCTTGAACTCACAAAGATCCCCCTGCCTCTGCCTCCTGAGTGCTAGGATTAAAGGCGTGCGCCACCACACTCGACCTGGTTAAGTCTTGATAGACCAAGTAGTTAAGGGTTTTTATACAGCCTTCCACCCCATCGCCCTTGCATGGAACAGCATCACCGCCTCACTGGACTGTGAGGGGCAGGGGAGGCAGGCATTCTTTGGTCACACATGAGCTGACTGCCTCAGGGAAAGTGCCCCAGATACCTGGTGCCATGGGGCCACTCCGCCCCTTCCCATATGTCACCCTCATGGTCTGGGACTCTAGCCCCTCCTTTGAGGCTGCCATCCAGGCTTCTGGGGCCCATCTCTGTGTCCCCGGAAGAGAGGAAAAATGAGAGTATCTGATGCTATGGGTTTGGTGCCTGGGTCTCCCTGCAACATCCTTCTGCACAGCCAGGGTCACGGTGATATGATGCTGGGACAGTTGGCAGAGGCTTTCTCTCCTTTCTCCCCAGGATCACTGTGCCCTAGTCTCCAGTGTGCAGAAAGCATCTGGGAGCAAGGTCCTTGCCATGGGCACCTTTCATTATGTATGCTGCTGGCTGCTTAGGGCCGGAAGAAATTACTAGACAAGCTCCTGGACCTGTGGAGACACAAAGATCCCCCAGATGTTAGACCCCCATCAAGACAGGCTCTGTTCTGGGGTTAGACTAGAGGCTCAGGTCACACAGGCAGGTGGGAATACTTGGCAAGATAAGCAGATGAGTATGTCCCAGGTCCCAGAGCATACCGAATAGAATGTGCAGATGGTGAGGCCCGTTCCCAAGCGTCTGGGGGTCCATACCCAGTGAGTGCCAGAGAATGTCTGCAGAAGGTGGGGCTCACTCCTCTTCCTTTTCTGTCAGGTGGCATCGGATGATTTAAGAGATGTGCCAGGAGCAGTTGGTGGTGTAAGGTAAGGAGAAAGTGGAACCGGCATCCAAGCCAGCCATAGGCCTCACACACAGACTAAGCAACCAGTAGCTTTTGTTCAGGTTCGCCTGGTTGACATTATCTGACACCAGGATTGGCAGATCAAAGCTAATGTGGGCCACCTTCTGTTTTGCACTATCAGTGAGCTAAGACAGCTAAGAACAATCTGTTTTGTTTGTTTTTTTGTTAGTTTTGGGGGGGTTGTTGTTGGATAGGTGTTTTGTGCTGTGATTTGTTTTGTTTTGTTGAGGTGGGGTCTCACTCCGTAGCCCAGACTGTCCTGGTTCTCATTTCGTGGTTCCGGCTGGCCTCAAAGTCTAGGTGCTCCTTCCCCTCAGCCTCATGTCTGGATTAGCACCTGGTCCTTTACAAAAGCAAATTTCTTTTGTGTGTGTGTATGTGTGTGTGTGTGTGTGTGTGTTTTCAAGACAGGGTCTCCCTTAAAGTCCCAGTTGGCCTGGAGCTCATTCTGTAGACCAGGCTGGCCTTGAACTCACAGAGATCCTCCTGGCTCTGCCTCCCGAGTGCTAGGATTAAAGGCGTGTGCCACCATGCCTGGCTGAAAAGCAAATTTCTACCTTTTTTTTTTTTTTTTAATTATTTTCGTATGTGTATGAATGTACTGTCTGCATGCAGGTTTGTGCACCCGTGTTGTGCAATGCTGCGGAGGTCAGAAGAGGGTGTTGGATTCCCCTGGAACTGGAGGTAAAGACAGTTCTCAGCCACCATGTGGGTGCTGGGGATCGAACCCGGGTCCTCTGCAAGAGCAGTTAGCACTCTTAACCGCTAGGCCATTTCTCCAGCCCTCTAATTCTTGTGAATGGGAGGCTTATAGAAGCCCAGAAGAGCTGAATTTTAATTTTTTATTCTTTATGTGTATTGAGTGTTATGCCTGCATGTGTGTAAATGCACCCGTGTCATGCAGTGCCCACAGAGGACAAGAGGGCCTTGAATCCCCTGGAACTGGGCTGTTAGCCATATGGGTACTGGGATTTGAATCCCTGTCTTCTGCAAGAACAGCCAATGCTCTTTACCACTGAGCCGCTCTCCAGCTGGAATTTAATTTTTTTTTAATTTTTTTATTAATTTTATTTATTTCTGTATGTGCATGAATGTACTGTCTGCATGCAAGTCTGTGCACCCGTGTCGTGCAATGCCGCGGAGGTCAGAAGAGGGTGTCGGATTCCCCTGGAACTGGAGTTCTCCTGGAATTGGAGTTTCAGACGGTTCTCAGCCGCCATGTGGGTGCTGGGGATCGAACCTGGGTCCTCTGCAAGAGCGGTCGGCGCTCTTAACCGCTAGGCTATCTCTCCAGCCCTAATTTTTTTTTATTTATTGTTTCTTATGTGTATGAGTATACTGTCTGCATGCAGGTTGGTGCACTCGTGTCGTGCAATGCTGCAGAGGTTAGAAGAGGGTGTTGGATTCCCCTGGAACTGGAGTTAAAGACGGTTCTTAGCTGCCATGTGGGTGCTGGGAATCAAACCCGGGTCCTCTGCAAGAGCAGTCAGCGCTCTTAACCGCTGAGCCATCTATCCAGCCCCATCCAGCTGGAATTTAAATGTGAAGGTCCTGGAACTCGCCCAGGCTGATTTCCTGCCATACTAGGGGGAAAGGGAAGGAACTGAGTGCCCCTAAAAGTTGTTACCAACAGAGGGGTTCACACCCTAGAGCGCTTATTGCCTGTGACACCTGGCAGCATATGAATGACAGAGGTCCACATGATACTTTTGTTGTGAGACAGAGTGGTCTGGGTAGGGCTGTGTTAGATAGCTGTAGTCTGAGTGTGTAGCAGCCTGGCCTCAAACTGGCCTTCCTGATGCCAGCCATTTGAACAGGCTTAACTGTATGGGAGGTTCAGGAGATTCATGGGTTGGGATCAGGGTGCTTTAGCCGACTATGGGGTAGCATGTCCCTGTGTCTCTGACTCAGTCTCTTCCTGCACAGCCCAGAGCATGCAGAGCCAGAAGTGCAGGTGGTACCTGGCTCTGGCCAAATCATCTTCCTGCCCTTCACCTGCATTGGTTACACAGCCACCAACCAGGACTTCATCCAGCGCCTGAGCACGCTGATCCGCCAGGCCATTGAGCGGCAACTGCCTGCCTGGATTGAGGCTGCCAATCAGAGGGAGGAGGCCCAGGGTGAGCAGGGTGAGGAAGACGAGGAGGAAGAGGAGGAAGACGGTGCAGAGAACCGCTACTTTGAAATGGGACCTCCAGATGTGGAGGAAGAGGAAGGCAGTGGCCAGGGGGAAGAGGAGGAGGAGGAGGAGGAAGAGGAGGAAGAGGAGGAGGCCGAAGAGGAACGCCTGGCTCTAGAGTGGGCCTTGGGAGCAGATGAGGACTTCCTGCTGGAGCACATTCGCATCCTCAAGGTGCTGTGGTGCTTCCTGATCCACGTGCAAGCCAGCATCCGCCAGTTTGCTGCCTGCCTTGTCCTCACCGACTTTGGCATCGCCGTCTTTGAGATTCCACACCAGGAGTCTCGAGGCAGCAGCCAGCACATCCTCTCATCCCTGCGCTTTGTCTTCTGCTTCCCACATGGTGACCTCACGGAGTTTGGCTTCCTCATGCCAGAGCTGTGTCTAGTGCTCAAGGTGCGACACAGTGAGAATACGCTCTTCATCATCTCCGATGCCGCCAACCTGCACGAGTTCCATGCTGACCTGCGCTCCTGCTTTGCACCGCAGCACATGGCCATGTTGTGCAGCCCCATCCTCTACGGCAGCCACACCAGCCTACAAGAATTTCTGCGTCAGCTGCTCACCTTCTACAAGGTGGCTGGCGGCTGTGAGGAGCGCAGCCAGGGCTGCTTCCCTGTCTATCTGGTCTACAGTGACAAGCGCATGGTGCAGACCGCTGCCGGGGACTACTCTGGCAACATCGAATGGGCCAGCTGCACACTCTGCTCAGCGGTACGGCGCTCCTGCTGCGCACCCTCGGAGGCCGTCAAATCTGCTGCTATCCCCTACTGGCTGCTGCTCACTCCCCAGCATCTCAACGTCATCAAGGCCGACTTCAACCCCATGCCCAACCGTGGCACCCACAACTGCCGCAATCGCAATAGCTTCAAGCTCAGCCGTGTACCACTCTCCACAGTGCTGCTAGACCCCACTCGAAGCTGCACCCAGCCACGGGGTGCCTTCGCTGATGGCCATGTGCTCGAGCTGCTTGTTGGCTATCGCTTTGTCACTGCCATCTTCGTGCTGCCCCATGAGAAGTTCCACTTCCTGCGAATCTACAATCAGCTACGGGCCTCACTGCAGGACCTGAAGACTGTAGTTATTGCCAAGACTCCTGTGGCTGGCCAGAGACCCTCAGAGCCCATCGTGCATGGCCAGTCTGCCAAGGGCAAGGCCAGGTAAGACCAGTGCAGGCTCTTAGGGCCTGGGGCCTGGGGTTAGCACAGACGTGACTGCGTCCGTACTTTGTGCGACGCTCCCTGTCTTTTACCCTCCAGCTCCTCACCACCTCACTACCCTCAGCAGTGCCTTTAGCCCCTGCCTTGGTACTTGGTACTTGGTGCTCTGGATTTCCAGAGCCTTAAAAGCATCACAGATGGGGCTGGAGAGATGGCTCAGCGGTTAAGAACACCGACTGCTCTTGCAGAGGACCTGGGTTCAATTCCCAGTACCCACATGGCGGCTAAGAACCGTCTTTAACTCCAGTTCCAGAGGAACCCGACACCCTCTTCTGACCTCTGCAGCATTGCATGACACAGGTGCACAAACCTACATGCAGACAGTACATTCATACACATAAAAAATAATAAAAACCTGGGCGTGGTGGCGCACACCTTTAATCCTAGCACTTGGGAGGCAGAGGCAGGCATATCTCTGTGAGTCTGTGAGTTTAAGGCCAGCCTGGTCTACAGAGTGAGCTCCTGGCCAGCTGGGAGTAAAGGGAGACCCTGTCTCAAAAAACAAAACAAAACAAAACAAAACAAAAAAGGCAGCCCAGATAAGCTGTTCCATGCAAAATAGGTAGTCAGCCTGATTTTCCCACCTCAGTGCAGAGCTGTCACATTGGCTCTGGTTTTGCCACTTTCCTCTTAATGGGTCCAGGTGTCACCTCTGGGGTCAGCAGCCTCCCCCACCAGGGTCTCATGCAGCGTGTGCTAGGGACTCCTTCAGTTCCCACCCATTTCCGAAGCCAATGCCTAAGCCTATCCTCAGGAAGGACTGAGCCGTGTGTAATTAGGAGTTCCTCCCAAAGAACTTTCTGTGTTAAAAGGTCAGCATGTCTGAGCTTGGGAGTCATCTTTTCTTAGGCCCCTGTCTTCTGGGGAGACTGAGGCACTGAGAGTTGGCATCAGCATCCCATTCTCTCTCTCCCCCTCTCATCCCCCAGGGCTTGTCCCATGGAGCCTGGCTTCCCCTGGGTTCCCTTGTAGGTGCCTCTACCTGCTGTTCCTGGCTTTCCTCTCCTGGGAAAAAAAGCCCTGTTGTTACAGCTCATATTCTCCATCCTGGCAGACAGCAGAGACCCTGTCCTCTACCTCCAGCTCTCCTAGGCATCTCCTGGGTCTGCCCTCTTGTTCCAGTCATCTCCCAACTGATGAGCCAAAGGGCTTTCCACTCCCACAGGCTGAATCCAGTGCCTTTTTTTTTTTTTTTTTTTTTTGAGACAGGATCTCCCTGTAGCCCCAGCTGGCCTGGAGCTCACTCTGTAGACCAGGCTGGCCTTGAACTCACAGAGATCCACCTACCTCTGCCTCCCAAGTGCTGGGATTAAAGGTGTGTACCACCATGCCAGGCCCTCTTTTATACCTGTTCGGGAGGTGGCCCTATGTGTCTCTCTCCTCATCTCCCCTCGATATGTGACCCTTTGATGGTACGCACCTCATCTTTACTTCCCTGCCACCCTCAAGTCTGGCTGGTCCTTGGGACTGCTGAGGAAACCAGGCCCCCTGAAGATGCATTTCTGCCCCTGTGACAGCAGAGCAGCCCAGAGGCTTCATGGGGTATTTGGCCAAATCTAGAATCACCCACTGTCCTAGGGGTTGCAGCAGCTAGACTGGGTCTGATGGAGAGAAGAGGAATCTACAAAGGACCCACCCCTTCAGTAGGTGTGGCCCTATGGGCTGGCTGCTGGCTTCTGGCAATCTCCAGCTTCTATGAGCTTTAAGAATCTGAGCATTAGTTCGTCTCATTATAGGATTAGCTATGCACAGCCTTGCATGGTCATACACAATGATAGTTGGGTAGGGTAAGTGCCTGGGCCGTCTAAAGGCACCCCAAAGACAAATTGAGGGGCACTTTGAGTTTGGGTTCTCACCTCTGCTTGCATCCATACACCAGTTTCCAGCCCTTGGAGTGCCCTTCCTGATGCCTCTGCAGTGCTTTCAAAATAAGCTTTCAGTCCATGAGCCAAAACCTTTGTCACATGTGTGTGTCTGGCTCAGCCCTGAAGGTGGCCTGCTGTACCCCCATGTGCCCATCTCCTGCTCAAGAGAAATGGCCTGGGTACTTCCCCTGTTTGATCTTCCCATGAAGAACCCGATTAAAGTAAGTTACCCCCATGACTCAGGATGCCATGTGGTATATAGTTGGCCTTCACACTCTGAGACTGTATGTATCTCCATGGGGTCCACATGTTCATATAGCATTTCTTGGGTCATTGGGAAATGCAGTGATGTGCAGCAGCCTCAAAAGGTCCCGGCAGAAGCTCCTGCTCCGGTTCCGGTTCCAGTTCCAGTCCCGACTGCAGTCTTGCCAGCAGCCCCAGTGGAGGCCCCAGCCCCAGCCCCAGCTCCAGCTCCAGCCCCAGTAGAGGCTTCAGCTCCAGCTCCAGCTCCAGCCCCAGTGGAGGCCCCAGCTCCAGCTCCAGCCCCAGCTCCAGCTCCAGCTCCAGCCCCAGTGGAGGCCCCAGCTCCAGCTCCAGCCCCAGCTCCAGCTCCAGCTCCAGCCCCAGTGGAGGCCCCAGCTCCAGCTCCAGCCCCAGCTCCAGCTCCAGCTCCAGCCCCAGTGGAGGCCCCAGCTCCAGTTCCAGCTCCAGTAGAGGCTTTAGCTCCAGCTCCAGCTCCAGCCCCAGCTCCAGCTCCAGCCCCAGTGGAGGCCCCAGCTCCAGCCCCAGCTCCAGCTCCAGCCCCAGTAGAGGCTCCAGCTCCAGTTCCAGCTCCAGCGGAAACTCCAGTGGAAGCCCGAGCAGAGGCCCTGGCACAAGCTGAGTCCCCTGCCCAGTACCCAAGCGAGCACCTGATCCAGTCCACCACCGAGGAGAATCAGATCCCTTCTCACTTGCCGATCTGCCCATCACTCCGGCACATTGCCAGCCTTGAGGGGAGCGCCATCATCGACCTCTTCCACAGCAGCATTGCTGAGGTAGCAGCCCAGGTGCTGGTCTTGCTGGCTGGCACTTGTGTGGAGAGGTGTGGGCTCCACTGTGACACCAGTCAGTCCTGAGGGTAAGGCAGGACTTGCATGGGGTCAGCTTCGGGTCCCAGGTTTCTCTGACATCATGTGGTCCTCAGCTTCAACTGCTCACAGGTTTGAGGATCTGAGTCAGAAGGTCCCCACCCATGCCTCTAGCCAGTGTACCCTCTGTCTCCTATGTCGTCCGTCTCTAGTGGAGGCCCGTCCCCATGCCTGCCTTCCATATGTCACCTCCTCTCTGACCTGAGTTATGGACACACTGCTAAATGAGCTTTTTGCCTCTCCCCATCTGAAGCCACACGCGTGGCCCTGGAAGCGAGTCACTGTAGTAACGGGGCTGACAGCAGTGGGAGGGGAGTCTGCTCTCAAGTGTGGTCTAGGAGGAAGGTGTGCCCTGCCCCATCCACTCCCCCGCAGGCCCCACATAGTCCCTCTGTGTCCAGGTGGAAAACGAGGAGCTGAGGCACCTCCTATGGTCATCGGTGGTGTTCTACCATACCCCAGTGCTGGAAGTCACTGCCTGCGTACTGCTCTCCACCAAGGCTGTGTACTTCGTGCTGCACGACGGCCTCCGCCGCTACTTCTCCGAGCCACTACAGGGTAGGGAGCCCAGCCGGCAGGACTTTGGAGCAGGAGGTTGGGGCAGGTTGAGGGACAACTATAGCCTTGGACAGCAGCACCTCAGCTGCCTTAGTGCAGAGTACCTCATCTGAGGAAGGGATAATAGGCACTTCCCTCCTAGAGCTGTCAGGAGGACCTGGGGCGAATGTGCTATGTCAGGTCCAGTGAGTGCTTGGAAACTGGCTGTGACTAGCAGGGATTGGGCAGCCTCTACCTCTTGGGCCTCTGTGGGGGCTTCGCATCCACTGGCCTGGCCACTCCCTTGAACTAGATGAGGCTCAGACCCCCCACATTCAGTCTTCACACCCACTGGCCTGGTCACTCCCCTTGAACTAGATGAGGCCCAGACCCCCCACATTCAGTCTCATATGAGGCCTCTCACTTGTGCTGATGGTGAGGGCTGTTTCCTTGCCAGGCAGTTTGTTCCTGCTGGACATGCTGAACCTCAGCCCCTTTCTCTCCATCACAGATTTTTGGCATCAGAAAAACACTGACTATAACAATAGTCCTTTCCACATCTCTCAGTGCTTTGTGTTCAAGCTCAGTGACCTGCAGTCAGTCAACGTTGGCCTTTTCGACCAGTATTTCCGGCTGACGGGTAAGTGACCTGCTCTGCTTTGTCCCAGTTTGGGTGAAGGCCAGTGTTACCAGTGGGCTTCCACTCTGCACATCTGGGTGCATTATCATAGGCAGAGTTATCTCTGCTTACAAGCCAGCTACCCGAGAGGGAGGAAGCAGTTCAGGAACTGCTGAGATTGCAGGACTCCCACCGCAGGGCTCCCAGCAGGAGGCTGCTGTGGGGAGGGCCAGCCAGACGGGCAGAGTGGGACTGGGCTTAGGGCAGGATGTCTCTGACTCACACTTCCTGAAGAGAGAAAGCTAAGCTCTTTCCCTAAATGCCTCTGTCCCCTTCCAGAAAAATGTCCAGCCCTTCCTGCTTGAGATACGGCTACACCCCGAGCCCTTTGACGCCTCCCACATGAACCTTCTAGGCCCTGGCTTTCAGGGAGCAGAGACTTGTATGGGTAGAGGTTGGTGGCCTAGGACTTCATGACCCGTCCCTTGTTGTGCAGGCTCCTCCCCAACACAGGTGGTCACGTGCTTGACTAGAGACAGCTACCTGACACACTGCTTCCTCCAGCACCTCATGCTTGTGCTCTCCTCACTGGAGCGCACACCCTCACCTGAGCCTGTTGACAAGGATTTCTACTCGGAATTTGGCAACAAGAGCACAGGTACCCCATCCATCCAGGCTGCAGCACCTGAGTGGCTGTCCAGGTCCCAGAGCCCTTGCTGCCCCTGTCTGTAGCCTCTCTCCTCCCAGCTTAGCTGGCCAGGTGTGAGTGTGGGCCTCTTCCATGACAGGTTCCATCCCTGCGCCTCTCACCCTTCCAGCAGACACATCTCTCAGCCTTGGCTGCTGGTTTGGAGTGTCCTCACCTGCTTCTCATTCAGCCTCAGGGTGGCATGGGGCTCCTGGTACTTCTACCCCCCCCCCCCACACACACAGAAGGCAGCTCTAGGCTACAGCCCTGGTAGCATCTCTTTCTGCAGGGAAGATGGAGAACTACGAGCTGATCCATTCAAGTCGCGTCAAGTTCACCTACCCCAGCGAGGAGGAGGTTGGAGACCTGACCTACATTGTGGCACAGAAGATGGCTGACCCCGAGAAGGCCCGGGCCCTCAGCATCCTGCTGTATGTGCAGGCCTTCCAGGTGACCACACCCCCGCCCGGATGCAGTAGGGGCCCCCTGTGCCCCAAGACGCTCCTGCTCACCAATGCTGAGATTTTTCTCCTGGATGAGGACTATATCCACTATCCACTGCCCGAGTTTGCCAAAGAGCCACCACAGAGGGACAGGTACCGGCTAGACGATAGCCGCCGTGTTCGAGACTTGGACCGTGTGCTCCTGGGCTACCATCCGTACCCACAGGCCCTCACTCTGGTCTTCGATGATGTGCAGGGCCACGACCTCATGGGCAGTGTCACTTTGGACCACTTTGGGGAGGTGCCAAGTGACCTTGGCAGGGCCGGCCAGGGCCAGGAGGTTCAGTGGCAAGTGTTTGTCCCCAGTGCTGAGAGTCGCGAGAAGCTCATCTCGCTGTTGGCGCGCCAGTGGGAGGCCCTTTGTGGCCGGGAGCTGCCTGTGGAGCTCACCGGCTAGTGTGTGGCTAGTGTGTGCCGTAGTCCACCCTCACCACCTGCCGTGTGCAGCCAGCCTGGCCTGGATGCCAGCTCAGGACAGGGAAGCAGGCTTTCTGTGTTCTTTTTACTTGTTCTCTCCCTCCCTTTGATATCTTAATCTGTCCACACCTCCCACAGAGTATGTGAACCTGTGTAATTCCTAATGATGGGAAGGCTTGCACGGCCCCTCAGGGTGTCCTCGCGCCATCAGCTTCCTGTGTGTTGCCTGCCCCTAGAGGGGAGTGGCTGGGCACACCAGCATTGTGTCTGTGGAGCATGCGGCACTGTGGGTCTGATAACTGTGTCCTTTCCTGAAGCGTTGAGTCCATTCCACTGTTGCTGTTGCTGTTGTTGTGGCAATTTTGCTGCTACTTAGGAAGCTGGTAGCCGAATACACATTGGAAGCTCCCACCTTGTGGGCTTTTCCAAAATGGAGGCCTCCTCTGGTCCAGACAAGGGGAAGTCTCGTGGGGCGTTCCCAGGCCTTGGGACCAAGAGGGGCGGGGGCAGGGGACCTAGAGCTGCCAGCACCAACTGTGATACCTGTTGCCTATTTTCTCTATTCCAATAAAGCAGAGTTTGACACAGTCTGAGTGTTCTAGTTGTCTAAAGGGCTTCAACTCAGGGCACGGTGAGCATGGGAGAGACTGGGTGTCCTGGAGACAAGAGGGAAGGGAAGAGAATGGAAGACCTTTAGACAGCCGTGCTGGACTGTGATCAAACCAGGGCCTTTGGTAAAGAAGAAGAGTCCCTGTTGCTCCTGAGGGCACTGCCATAGCAGCCGCTGTCCTTCCTCAGCCTCACCTGAAGCTGCAGCACGTGACGAGGACGAGGCCGAGGCCTGGAGTCCAGGGTGTCTGATAGGTCTGGGGTCTAGGGCTCTCACCAAAATGGCCTATTAATGACAGGGGAGGTGGGCCCAAGTGCTAGACTAAGGTGGGAAGGGCCGGCTGCCTGTCTCTGCCTGTGCTCACGGTCAGAGATTCGGAGGTTACCTCAGAGGCCCTGCCAAGGTGTGAGCTGGGGTTTCTTGAAAAGCCGGTTCCTGTGCTCAGCCCTTCTACCTCTTTCCCACCACTGGGCATGGCCTTGGTCCCTACTCACCTCTCCTCTGGCCCAGCAGGGTGGCAGAGAGGAAAGTTGGGGTTTAGAGTAGCCAACAGGGCTCCAAGTTCTGGTCTTTAATTCTAACTTGGTGTCAACAGAGTTGGGATCCTGACCTGGAGCGTGCTGCTCTCAGAAGGGCTGGGAGCCGGCCACACTGGTGCACACCTTAAACCCCAGCACTGGGAAGGCAGAAGCAGGTGTGTCTCTCTAAGACTGAGGCCAGCCTGGTCTATGTAATGGTTCTAGACCACCTGGGGCTACAGGGGCTACACCTTTCTCAAAACCAAAATGGGGCCTGGAGAGAAGGCTCAGTGGTTAAGAGCACTGGCTGCTCTTGCAGCGGACGCAGGGTTTGATTTCTAGCACCCATATGGCAGCTAACAGCTGTTTATAACTCCACTTCCAGGGATATGGCCCCCTCTTCTGACCTTCCAGGGCATCGTGTGACATGAGTACACTTACGTACATGCAGGCAATACACTCATGCACATGAAATAAATAAAAATAAAATACTTTAGAAAAGAAAAAACAACACCAAAAGCCAGAAAGGCTATGGGAGCAGAGGGAAGAGGAAGAGGCCGAAGAGTTCCCTGGGGAAGGGTCTCTCACCCACAGTGCTCTCCAGTTGGACCTCAAAGGCCAGGCCAGCCCTTGTGCCAAGAGGGTGGGGCATGTCAAGGAGGAACTGGAAAGCATGAGGCAGGCCCTGAGTTCTACCCCTAGAACCACACATACAATAAAATATACACACATACGAAGGTAGGTTACACGCCTATAACCCTATTTCCCAAGAGGATGCTGTACAGGATTGTGAGGTCGCAGCCTGGGGCACATAGCAAGACCCTGTCTATGAAAATAAAAATGGAAAACAGGTCAGCCTTGTTGGCTCAGGTTTGTAATCTCCAGCATATGGGAGGCCAAGGCAGGAGAAAGAGTTTGAGGCCAACCTGAGCTATCTTGTGAGTTCTAGGCCAGCTTGTGCTACAGAGACCCTGTCTCTAAAAAGGGAGGAAGGGGGACTGGGTGTGGTGGTGAATGCCTTTAATCCCCCCCCAAAATTTTTAAAGTCCTCTTTACAGTAATGAACATGTCGTTTGTTTTGTTTTGTTTTGTTTTTTTGAGACAGTGTATCCTTATAGCCCCAGCTGGCCTGGAACTCACTCTGTAGACCAGGCTGGCCTTGAACTCACAGAGATCTGCCTGCCTCTGCCTCCCAAGTGCTAGGATTAAAGGCGTGCACCACCACGCCTGGCTTAAAGGCAGTTTTTTTAGCCACCATGTGGGTGCTGGGAATTGAAACCGGGTCCTCTGCAAGAGAAGCCGGCGCTCAACCACTGAGCCATCTCTCCAGCCTCATGAACACGTCTTAACCACCTTATACAACCCCAGTGGCTCCTGTTCTTTCATTATCAGATGATAATTCCATCTAAGGCACCTAAAGACTGTCCTATCAAAGGCAGGGATGGCTGGAGAAGTTGCTCAGTGGCTGTGTTCCTATTGCTCTTGCAGAGGACCTGGGTTCAGTACCCAGCACACACATCAGGCAGTTCACAACTATCTATAACTCCAGTTTGAGGGGATTGGACACCTTCTGGCCTCCATGGGCACTGCATATAAAATGGTGTAATATTTGTATGTAGCTTAAATACATCCTCCCCTATATTTGAAATAAACTCTACTTATGATACTTAATGCAATGCCCTATAAGTGCTATGTGAGTAGTTATACTATACTTTTTTTTGTTTTAGTTATATGTAGACCAGGCTGTCCTTGAACTCACAGAGATCTGCCTGCCCCTGACTCCCGAGTGCTGGGATTACAAGCATGAGCCACCACACCTGGCATAATGTTATTTTTTTTCAGAGCCAATTTTTCATTGAAGTTCTGTGCATTTGATAAAAAATTACAAATCAAATCTCAACCCGTGCCCCCTCCCTACCCCCCACCCCACCAGAGCTCATGCATTCTGCCAAACATGTTTTTCATCTTTTTTTTCAGTCTCTCTCAAAATTCTAGATGCAGAAGTTTACTGTTTCAAGCAGAAGTTCACCATTTCAGTCAGTTCTTTGATACATTATTATTTTTTTTTTGGTCTTTTTTTTTTTTTTTTTTTTTTTGNCTATGTAGACCAGGCTGGCCTTGAACTCACAGAGATCTGCCTGCCTCTACCTCCCGAGTGCTGGGATTAAAGATGCGCCACCACGCCTGGCTTTTTTTTTTTTTTTTTGTATGTGTATGAGTGTACTGTCTGCATGTAGGTTTGTGCGCACTCGTGTCGTGCAATACCACGGAGTTCAGAAGAGGCGTTGGAGTCTCCTGGAACTGGAGTTAAAGATGGTTCTCAGCCGGCAAGGGGTGCTGGGGATCAAACCCAGGTCCTCTGCAAGAGGAGTCGGCGCTCTTAACTGCTAAGCCATCTCTCCAGCCCTTTTTTGGTCTTTTTATGTTTTGGGTTTTTTTTTGTTTTGTTTTGTTTTTTGGGTCTTTTCAAGACAAGGTCTCCCTGTAGCCCCAGCTGTCCTGGAACACTCTCTGTAGACCAGGCTGGCCTTGAACTCAAAGATCTGCCTGCCTCTGCCTCCCAAGTGCTAGGATTAAAGGCGTGTGCCACCACACCCGGCCTATGAAATATTTTAACCCACGGTTGTTTGAATCTGTGGATGCCAAATTGTAGAAGTGAAGGGCCAAATATATTGAGTCAAATGGTTAGATTTGAAAAACTTTGAGTCCATTTACATGAAAACTAAACAATTAGAAGAAAATATAAATCTTTAAATATATATGTCTACACACGTACACACACAAAGAGTGAAAAAAAAAGCTTAAAAACTTAGAGCTGGCCAGGCGTGGTGGTGCATGCCTTTAATCCTAGCACTCGGGAGGCAGAGGTAGGCGGATCTTTGTGAGTTCAAAGTCAGCCTGGTCTACAGAGTGAGTTCCAGGACAGCTGGGGCTACAGGGAGACCCTGTCTCGAAAAGACAAAAAAAAAACCAACTTAGAGCTGATAAGATGGCTTAGTAGGTAACGATAATTGTTGCCGAACCTAACAGCCTGAATTCTATCTCTGGGATCACATGGTGGAGAGAACCAACTCTCACAAGTTGTCCTCTGACAACAAAAAAATAAAAAATATTTGCAGGAAAATGGCTGGAGCTAGAGGACATCATGCCGAGTGAAGTAACACAGTCCCAGAAAAACAAACAACGAATGGTATCCCTCATCTGTGGATGCTAGTTCCAATTACCCAATTGTAAGTATTTCCTGTGCTTGGCCTCTTGAGCTTTTGTCCAAAGCAGTTGGGAGTGATGCATATTGGAAACAGCAACAACAACAACAACAGAAAGGACTGCATCAAAGAACTGACTGAAACAGTGAACTTCTGCTCAAAACAGTCAACTTCCCCATGGAGAATATTGAGAAAGACTGAGAAAGAGATGAATAGCATGTTTGGCAGAATGCATGAGCTCTGGAGGGGTGGGGGGATGAGGTGGGGAACACGGGCCTAGATTTGATAAAAAATATATGTATAAATAAATTAATTAAAATAAAAAATAAAAAGTCTGGCGAGATGGCTTAGTGGTCAGGAGCACTCACTGCTCTGTGGAAGACTCAGGTTCCGTTCCCAGCACCCACATGGCAGCCAACACCAATCCACAACTCCAATTCCAGCACATCTGATGCCCTCTTCTGGTCTCCATGGGCATTGCACACACAATGGTGCACCTACATGCATGCAAAACACTCATATGCATAAAAATAAAATATTTTTTACAATTTAAATAGGAAAAATAAGGCCAGATATAGTGTCACATACCTGTAATCCAGCACTTGGGAGGAAGAGGCAGGAGGAGCTCTGTGAATTCCAGACCAGCCTGGCCTAATAATAAGCTGTAGGCCAGCAAGACTTATGTAATGAGACCTCTCTAGAAAAAGCCTTGGGGCTAGTTTAAAGCATGCTTACCAATAAAATTGGCTTTGAAAAAAAAAATGATGTTCTATCCAAAAAGAAAAAAAGAATGCTTACTGCCAGGTTTAGTGGCACACGCCTTTAATCCCAGCACTCAGGAGGCAGAAGCAGGTGGACCTCTGTGACTTCAAGGCCAGCCTGTTCTACATAGTGAGTTCCAGCAGGGCTGCAGGGAGACCCTGTCTCAAAAAAGAGCAACAACAAAAAGAATGCTTACTGCAAGCCAGTTGTGGTGGCACATACCTTTAGTCCCAGCATTCAGAGGCAGAGGCAGGTGGATCTCTGTGACATACACATAAATAAAAATATAAATCATTTTAAAAATCTTAATAAACTCGGGCTAGAGAGATGGCTCAGCAGTTAAGAGCACTGGCTGCTTTTGCAGAAGACCCAGGTTTGAATCCCACCACCCATATGGCAGCTAATAACCATCTGTAACTCCAATTCCAGGGAATCCAGCACCCTCTTCTGTCCTCTGTGGGCACTGTATGACACAGGCACGCTTATGCACATTTAGGCATAAAGTCTATTAACAAACTGACTCTTTGAGAAGCCCTCACGTAGGCTCTTGAGTATGCTTTGATTCTTGAACTCTTTTTTTTTTGGTCTTTTTGAGACAGGATCTCTCTGTAGCCTCAGCTGTCTTGGAACTCACTCTGTAGACCAGGTTGGCCTTGAACTCACAGAGATCCTCCTGCCTCTGCCTCCTGAGTGCTGGGATTAAAGGTGTGCGCCACCATGCTGAGAAAACTCTATTTTTAGAAAAATATTTTATGCTCCAGCCCAGCTGCAACTACAGGGAAACCCTGTCTCCAAAATACCGCCCCCCAAAATTTTTTCTTTTTTTGCCAGGCATGGTGGTGCTCGCTTTTAATCCCAGCACTCAGGAGGCAGAGGCAGGTGGATCTCTGTGAGTTCAAGGCCAGCCTGGTCTACAGAGCAAGTTCCAGGCCATCTGGGGATACAGGGAGACCCTGTCTCAAAAAGACCAAAAAAAACTTTTATGTATGAATGTGTTGCCTGCACGGATGTAAATGCACCTGTGTCATGCAATGCTGAGATCAGAAGAGAGTGTACAGATTCCTCTGGAACTGGAGTTACAGTTGGTTGTTAGCTACCATGTGGGTGCTGGGAATCCAACTCTGTCTCATCTGCAAGAGCAGCCAGTGCTCCTCACCTCCCAGCCATCTCTCCAGCACCTTTCTTTGTATTTTTTCTTTGTATTTTTTAAAATTTTATTTATTTCTGTAAGTGTATGAATGTACTGTCTGCATGCAGGTGTGTGCACCCGTGTCGTGCAATGCCGCAGAGGTCAGAAGAGGGTGTCGGATTCCCCTGGAACTGGAGTTCTCCTGGAATTGGAGTTTCAGACGGTTCTTGGCCACCATGTGGGTGCTGGGGATCGAACCCGGGTCCTCTGTAAGTCTTAACCACTAGGCAATCTCTCCAGCCCCTCTTTGTATTTTTAATAAAACTCCAACTCTGCTCCACACTGGCCATGTCTAAAATTCTTTTCTGCTTTGAAGCCACGTATCCTGGATTTGCCTGAGTCCAGGTCCCTAAAAATTCCAAAGAACTCTCTAGACTGCTGAGGGTGGCGGTGTGGAAATGTGCCTCTATCCCCCATCACCACTGACATCTGAGCAGAGTGGGAGACATCACAGAAGCCTACAACAGACATGAAGGGGTTGTAGACAGTGGTACCTGTGTGTGGCTGCACAGTGCCAGTGTGTTCAGGAGGTCACGAGTGGTACCGACTAGGAGTCAGCCAGGAGAGGGGAGGAGAATCTCCCAGACTAGCACGGCCCTAGGTCACCCGCACTTCACCTAGTGTTGAAGGGAAGGCTGAAGCAGGGGCAGAGGCAGATGGTCCAGAAGTAGCTGGTCCCGGTTCTGCCAGCCCAGCACTGGGTCTGCTTTACCTCTCAGAGAACAGAACCCCAGAGCCTAGGAAAGAAAAGCTACTTGTTGTTCATTTGCATTTGAATTTCTTTCAGAACCTCCGATATACCCTAGGCAGGTGGCCCATGGTGGTTTGGGGCTTCCAGATTGTGATACCAAAAGGGGTGACCTGGGCCAGGAAGCTCTGATTTGGACCCAGGTCATCCATGCGGGGGTCAGCGGCCAGCGCCTTCCCTTCCGCCTGCAGATGGCTGATAGGCAGGAGGAAATCCTGGTGCGTTCCTGTGGGGGTGAGCTGAGCTGACGGACAGCTTTTAAAGCCACTGCCCGCCCATCTCACTCTCTCCATGCTGGGCCTCTTGGAGCTTATTCTCCAGCTGCCTGATACCACACAATTCCTGTTTCTTCAAAACTGCTTTGGACTGTGTGCCCGCCAGCCATGGCCGACCCCCGGGTCCTCTTGCTCTGCCTGCTGGCCTTCTGCCTGGAGGGCTCCAGCTTCATCAAGGGACAGAAGGTAAGTCTGAGCTAGTTTCTGGGGTCACAGTATCTGAGCTCTGTCCATGCATAGCTGCTACATGGCTGGGTTGGGGAATATTGGAGCAGCTAGCTGGTACCTGCCTGACTTCAGCACAGCCCCAGGTAGTCAGGCTGTTGTGTTCTGTAGCTGGTCACCTGGGGTGCAAGGCTACTTTCTAACTGCCTGGCTGACTAGCCATGTGCTGTGGGTGGCCTCCTGGGGATTCCCTAGCCTGTGAGTGAGGTGGGACAGAGCCAGTCCCATCCTCCTAGGCTCCCTGCCCAGACTAAATCCTAGTCTACGGTGGTCCTCACCTGAGGATTGGAATTGTGATCACTGCCCATCCCTCCGGGACCCAAAAGCTAAGAGGCTCAATGGAACATGTGTACATGTGTGCCTGTGACCAGCTCCAAGCCTGGCTGGAGGGAGAGTTGCTCACTTTCTGTGGAAAAACAGCAGTCAACAATACTCTCCAGTTTCTGAGCTGCCCCTGACCATCCCTGGGCATGACACCCTTGAGTCCTACGACCTCTGGACAGCACATCCTGCTGTCCTGTTAGGAATCCAAAGTCCAAGGGGAAACAGCTACAGGCCATTCCCACCCGAGCCATGCTCCAGACCACAGCCTACGATTCCCCACACAGCATGCGATTCCCCACACAGCATGCGATTTCCCACACAGCATGCGATTCCCCCACAGCATGCTGAACAGACAGGAGTGGTCGCCGCTCCGCTCCCCGGGCCAGCACTGCCTTCCCTAGCTACACCTAGCCCCATTGCAGGGATGTTCTGTTGCCCGGGATTTGGGAAGAGCCTCCCTCCCTGAGTGCAGGCAGTATGGGGCCTGCAGCCAGTCAAGGGGGCTTCCCCATGCAGCCAAGCTCCTCTGCTCGGGACCAACTGCCGTGGCTCGTGCAGCACTAATGGCAGACTGGGGTCCAGAGAGGGGACTTCCTGCCAGGCTGTCATGAGACTGCCTGTCTTAAATTTTTTTTTATTAATTTTTATTTATTTCTGTATGTGTATGAATGTACTGTCTGCATGCAAGTCTGTGCACCCGTGTCGTGCAACGCCGCGGAGGTCAGAAGAGAATCTCGGATTCCCCTGGAACTGGAGTCAAAGATGGTCTTAGCCACCATGTGGGTGCTGAGGATCGAACCCGGGTCCTCTGTAAGAGCGGTCGGCGCTCCCAACCGCTAGGCCATCTCTCCAGCCCCAAGACTGCCTGTCTTATGCTCCCTGTGGGCCCACAAAGAGGTAGTGTCACAGCCAGGACAGGGCTGGGACAGGCAGATGGGAGGCTGAGGAGAGTGTGTTGGGGAAGAACTGAAAGCCGCTCAGGTCAGAGCTGTTCTGGACAGGAGTTCCATGGGCCTGGCCACCCGTGTTCTGGACAATGGGTAGAGAGGTCAATGAGAAACCTCAGCTTAGAGAGTTTTCCTTGTCCGAGTCCTGTAGTTCTGAACACCTGTAGGTCTATAGCTCTGGGGCTGGGTTCCAGCCACCCTGGGCCAGGAAGAGGTTCCTAGGGGCTTTGTGGTAGGAACAGAGCTATGCTGTCTTATTTCCCCCTCGAAGTCACTGACCCTGTGTGAAGTGAAATACAAACTGCAAGTGCTAGGAGAGGAGGCTCTGAGGGGCACAGGCGACAAAGGCAGCAGCAGGACTTGGCACAGGAAGGTTTGGCAGCAGCCACAGACGGCTTACCATGGGTCCTTCCAGCAGCCTTCTGCCCAGCACCTCTCCATGCTGACACTATCCTAGGGTCTGTAGCCAGGACACAAAGGGAGAGACATTGGTGAGCACCCAGCCCCGTCCCCTCGGGCTCTGATTGGGGGAGCAGGGAGCAGCTCTCTTGAGGGTTAGGCTCCGGGCTCCCTGCAAGCCTGCTCCCGGGCTTTCTTTCACCTCCTCACTGTTGAATGGTTCCTCTCCTCCACGCCCCGGCAGCTCTTTTGTGGGAAGCAGACATCTGAACTAGGAACCCTGGCTCTGACAGGTCCTGAGGTGCCCCAGGAAGGAGGGAATCTGATTCAGCACTCTGCAGCCTCGCCCCACCCAGCTGCGTCACCAGCAGGCCTGTGGGATCTGTCTGGTATCACTGCTAGGCAGATGCAGGCCTGCGTGCCCCTCTAGGGCGTGGTCCCAGAGAGGATTGATCTGGCAGTTGGCTTATCTATCCATAACCACTTCACACGTTAACAAAGCTCCAGCTTCCTCCTGGCCCCCCTCACCGTGAGTGACAGCAGTGCTCCCCTACCTGCCTTGAGCCTTACTCAGGCCTGGTCAACCATCCTAGGGGCCAGACCAGACTGGTAGCTGGTACTGCCGTCTCTACTTGCCTGGGCAGGTGGTTCTGAGGGGAGCCCACTGCCAACCAAGCCTATGCCCTGAGCCTACAGCTACTTGGCATCTGAGTTACCTAATTTCCTAGGTACTCCCTGGCTTAGCAAAGACGAGCTTCAGGATGAGGAATGAGACCATGCCATCTAGAACCACAGCTGGCCCGACCAGAGGCTGCAACTTCCCTCTTTGTAGACCACAGAGGCATGAGCAGAAAAGACCAAATCACAGTGTCAGAAAGGCCCTGGGCTCCTTGTGCTTCCAGAAGACGCTGCTTCTTCTTTTCTCTGTCTTTGGGAAGACGCTCATCTGTGGCTCACTTTAGGGAAGGGGTGTTCTGGTGCATTCCTTTTGGAGCACTGTGTATTCAGCATTTTTCATGTTGAGAACACTGTCTCCTCCAGGCCATCCCAACACCAAAATGTCCTCTTCTGTGCTCCCTGTCTCTTACAACCGTGAGCTGAGCGTCTGCCCCGCAGGACACAACTCGCCCCTCGCGGTGGCCCCAGTGGGGGATTTCTGCAAGCTGTCAGGCCAGTGAACGGACTGCAGGGTGGAGGCAGGCCGGACGCCGTCGCCCCTCCCACTGCCCACCACATGCTGACCCCTTTCTCTGCTTCACCCCACTGCCCTCCCCCACCCAAGCCACCTTCGGTTGACGCTGTCTTTCCCCTGTTCCCATTCTGTTCCCCATACACCAGCCATGTGCCCCTTTAAAGCCCCAGTTGAAGCCAACTGTGACAGACCGCACCTAGAATCCAGAAGCCTACCACGTGTGCACCCAGCAGCCTCTGCCCAGCGCCGCCTCTGGGCTGAGCGCTATCCCAGGTAGAGGTAGGAGGAGCAGGAATTCAAGGCCAGCCTGGGGCTGCATGAGGCACACGGTATACACAGGTACAAAAGCTTTAAGACAAAACAGAACATGAACTGAGGCCTGAGGTTGCCTCCAGCTCTGCCGCGCCCAGGCTCCGCAGACTGTTAGTTAGCCTGGCCACCCCCTCCTCCGACCCTCGCTCAGGCTACTCCGCACATCGCATGGTGTCATCCACTCTTTCTTCCCCTGGCCTTTGCTTCAGCTGCTCCCTCAGCCAGAGCACTGGCCAACTCTCGACTCTCATGCAACCTTCAGGCCCAACTCACTTGGGTAGTTCTTTGTTGTTGTCTTCTTTCAATTCTTTTTTTTTTCACATTAAAAAAAATTTTTTTTATTAAGTTTATTTATTTCTGTATGTGTATGAATGTACTGTCTGCATGCAGGTTTGTGCACCCGTGTCGTGCAATGCCGCGGAGGTCAGAAGAGGGTGTCGGATTCCCCTGGAACTGGAGTTCTCCTGGAATTGGAGTTACAGATGGTTCTCGGCCACCATGTGGGTGCTGGGGAACGAACCCGGGTCCTCTGTAAGAGCGGTCGGTGCTCTTAACTGCTAGGCCATCTCTCCAGCCCTTTCAGTTCTCTTTTTAAAAATGTGTATGTGTGTTGGGGCTGGAGAGTTGGCCCAGCGGTTAAGAGCACCGACCACTCTTACAGAGGACCCGGGTTCGATCCCCAGCACCCACATGGCAGCTAAGACCACCTTAACTCCAGTTCCAGGGGAATCCAACGCCCTCTTCTTACCTCCACAGCATTGCACGACACCGGTGCACCGACCTACATGCAGATGGTACACTCATACACATAAAATGAAAAAAGTTTAAAAAAAATGTGTATGTGTGTGTATGTTTGTGTCTGTATGTGTATTTCTCTGTGTGTACGTGTGTGTACATGTGTGTACATGTGTGCATGTGTATGTGTGTGCGTGTATGTGTGTGTATGTGTGTATGTGTCTGTATGTATATGTCTCTCTCTGTGTGTATGTGTGTGCGTATGTGCATGTGTATGTGTGTATATGTGCGTATGTGTGTGCGTATGTGTGTCTGTATGTGTATGTCTGTGTGTGTGTATGTGTGTGTATGTGTGTGTATGTGTCTGTATGTGTATCTGTGTATGTATGTGTGTGCATGTGTATATGTGTATATGTGTGTATGTGTATGTGTGTATATGTGTGTATCTGTATGTCTGTGTGTGAATGTGTGTGTGCATGTGTTTATGTGTGTATGTGTATATATGTATGTGTATGTGTATGTCTGTGTATGTATGTGTGTGCGTGTGTGTATGTATATGTCTGTGTCTGTATGTGTGTCTGTGTATGTGTGTCTGTTTGTATGTGTATGTATGTGTGTGCATGTGTGTATGTGTGTGTATGTATATGTCTGTATGTGTATGTATGTGTGTGCATGTGTACATGTGTCTGTATGTATGTGTATATGTGTGTATGTGTATGTGTGTATGTATGTATGTGTATGTGTATATGTGTATGTGTATGTGTATATGTGTGTATGTATGTGTGTATGTATGTGTGTGTATGTGTATGTGTGTGTCTGTATGTCTGTGTATGTCTGTGTGTATGTGTATGTGTGTGTCTGTATGTCTGTGTATGTCTGTGTGTATGTGTGTGTATGTGTATGTGTGTGTCTGTATGTCTGTGTATGTCTGTGTGTATGTGTATGTGTGTGTCTGTATGTCTGTGTATGTCTGTGTGTATGTGTGTGTATGTGTATGTGTGTGTCTGTATGTCTGTGTATGTGTATGTGTGTGTCTGTATGTCTGTGTATGTCTGTGTGTATGTGTGTGCATGTTTGTATGTGTGTATATGTGTATGTGTGTATGTGTGTATGTGTGTGCGTGTGTGTATGTGTGTAGATCTGTGTGTATATGTATGTGTATATGTGTGTATGTGTATATGTGTGTATGTGTATGTATGTGTGTATGTCTGTATGTCTATGTGTGTATGTGTGTGTATGTGTGTATGCATGTGTGTATGTATATGTGTGTGTATGTATGTATGTGTATATGTGTGTGTTTGTGTGTGTATTTGTATGTGTATGTGTGTGTGTATGTGTGTGTGTGTATTTTGCCTGCATGGATTTACGTGCACCCATGAGTTTAATACCTGCAGAGATCAGAAGGCATCAAATCCCCTGGAACTGGGCCTGCGAATGGTTGTCAGATGCCAAGTGGGTGCTAGAAACTGAACTCAGGTCCTCTACAAGAGTAGCCAGTGCTCTTACCCTCTGAGCCACCTGTCTAGCCCATCATCTCTGGGGTAGTTTTGTTTTGTTTTGTTTTGTTTTGTTTTGGTCTTTTCGAGACAGGGTCTCCCTGTAGCCCCAGCTGTCCTGGAACTCACTCTGTAGACCAGGCTGACCTTGAACTCACAAAGATCCGCCTGCCTCTCTGCCTCCCGAGTGCTAGGACTAAAGGCATGCTCCAACACGCCTAGCTTCTGGGGTAGTTTTAATTGACAATTTGCTACAACCTAAAATCACCTGGGAAAGGAGTTTCAGTGAGGCACTACCTAGATCAGGTTGGCTTAAGAATCAAGACCGTCTTGATTCTTAATTGGTAGGAGAAGATTCAGCCTATTGTGGGCAGCACCATTCCCTAGGCAGGGGCTCCCTTGGAGAGCAAGTTGAACACTAAGAACACGTGTTTATTTCTGTCTGTTCTCAGTTGTGGATGTGACGTCACTAGCTATTTTAAGTTCCTGCCACCTTGATGTCCCTGCTATGATAGCTTGCCGTAACCTGAAATTATGAGCTAAAATAAACCTTTCCTTCCTTAAGTTGCTTTTGGTCAGTAGTATATTTTATCTATTGTAGCGACAGAAATAAGACACCCAGGTCCTCTCTGTCCCCTCAGCTGCCTGCACTGCCCGTCATCGCCTGGACCCTGTGTCCCTGTCTTTAGGTGGGGCCTTGGGCTAGGACAAGAACCAGAGATTTTTGACCTGTAGCTGCCCAGTTCAAGCACAGCAGACCAGACCCTTCTGCTCAGGGCATGATTGATGCTTGACTGGAAATTTGTGCCCCGCCCTAGTGTTAGGGATTGAGAATGAAGTCACCGTGTTCTCGCAAAGGGTGTGAGGATCCAGGGTGCAGGCCTGTGCCACTTTGGGCAAGGGCCACCTGGACTTCACTTGAGATGGAAATGATTCTCTTGTAGGAACCTGTGGCCACAGGGACAGGATATACCATTAAGAACTTCTGACAGGGAGGTTTCTCAGGGCCGTTCCTAGCCTTGCTCATTCCCACGGAACAGATGGGAAACTGAGGCCTTGCTCAGTCAGCATGGAGTCAGGACCAGAGTGGGGTCCAGGCTCCTCACTGTATGCCCTGCTTGTGACCCAGGCTCCTCACTGTGCCCTGCCTGTGACCCAGGCTCCTCACTGTGTGCCCTGCCTGTGACCCAGGTGCGCTCTAAACGCTGCGACGTGAAGACCAAGTTTATCACTCATAATCCCTGCACCCCGTGTGCAGCCATCAAGAAGCGGGCGTGTCCCTCTGGCTGGCTTCGTTATTTCCCAGAAAAGATATTCCGGGACTGTCGGTATGTGCCCTACCCCCACCTTGCCCACTTCCTGGAGGGTAGCAGGGGATCCAGAGGAACCCTAGGCTTCCAGAGGACTGGGGAAGGGGGACTTGTTTATCCACACACCTGTTGTGCCCTACAGAGCAGTGGGCACAGTTGGGGCAAGGGAAGAGGGTATTTACTGGGCACCTACTGTGTACCAGCCTCTGTGCTCATCTTTGAGCAAGTGGAGAGAAGTGGGAAAAGATGACTGGAATTCAGTGTGAGGCTGGAGGGAGGGCCCGCAGCTGCCCTACCCCACATGTCCCCCTGTTCCCAGCTATGAGGTGCGGCTGGGAGGCTCTTTGGTGTCCTTAAGTGGCTGCAACCAGGAGTGCTGGAAGGACGTGGTACAGAAAGCCTGCTGCCCAGGCTACTGGGGATCCCAGTGCTATGGTATGGAAGGGAGCACCTTGTCCCCTCACCCTGCTCCAGCCACCAGTGCCTCATCTGGGAAGCTGCCTGCACCCCCCTCAACCTGTGTGCCTAGTGACCATTCACCCAGCACCTCTGGGGCATGGGCCCCCAGCCCTGGCTCTCCTGGGGGGTTGGGCTCAGAGCTGAGGTAAGGAGAGTGTTCTGGGGATAGAGCTTAGTTCTTGGGATCCACAGAGTGCCCTGGAGGTGCGGAAACCCCTTGCAATGGCCGTGGGACCTGCCTGGATGGCATGTCTGGAAATGGGACCTGTGTGTGCCAGGTAAGGTAAGGGTTGGGCTGGGTTGGGGTGGGAGCTTGGAGGAACCCCACTGACCTAGTGCATTCACAGGAAAACTTCAGTGGTTCAGCCTGCCAGGAGTGCAGAGACCCCCAGAGATTTGGGCCTGACTGCCAGTCAGGTGAGCTGGCAGTGCCTCCCGACAGGGCCGGCCCTACCTGCCTCTGTGCACCCCTCCCAGCCCCTCAGCCTTGCCTTCCTCTCAGACACTGCTGCTGGCCTTGCTTGCTTCCTTTTGCTCCCAGGCTTTTGCACATGCTGGTCTCAGAAGCCTCCTCCAAGAAGTCCTCCAAGATGCCTCCCGGGCCCACCACCCCCACTTGCTACCCACCCTCTCTGGGCTTCCTCCTCTCACTGTGTCCTACTCACAGCACTGGGCTGTTAAGGTTGTTCTTGTCAGAGCTACATTATAAAGAAAGAAACAAATGGGCCAGGCGTGGTGGTAATCCTAGCACTTGGGAGGCAGAGGCAGGCAGATCTCTGTGAGTTCAAGGCCAGCCTGGTCTACAGAGTCAGTTCCAGGACAGCTGGGGCCACAGGGAGACCCTGACTCAAAAAGACAAAAAAGAAAGAAAGAAAGAAAGAAAGAAAGAAAGAAAGAAAGAAAGAAAGAAAGAAAGAAAGAAGGAAGGAAGGAAGGAAGGAAGAAAGAGAGAGAGAGAAAGAAAGAAAGAAAGAAAGAAAGAAAGAAAGAAAGAAAGAAAGAGAAAGAAAGAAAGAAAGAAAGAAAGAAAGAAAGAAAGAAAGAAAGAAAGAAAGAAAGAAAAAGAAAGAAAAAGAAAGAGCAGGAACTCAATGTCCCTGTATGGTGAGGCTGGGGTCCCAATTGTCCTCGTTTGTCCGTCTCAGTGTGTAGCTGTGTGAACGGCGTGTGCAGCCATGGGCCACTGGGAGATGGAAGCTGCCTGTGCTTTGCTGGCTATACTGGTCCCCGCTGTGACCAAGGTGAGTAATGCTGCCTAGGACAGCAGGCTGTCTGTGTCCAGAGCAGGGAAGGTCAACTGGATGAAGACAGGGTCCAAGCAGGGCGTCTGCCTACAGCTGCAGCCCACCAGGGGAGAGGGGTGTCACCTGAGACATTCACTATCTGGAGGCTCAGAGAGGGGAGGCACCTGCTTGGAGTCACACAGCAAGCAGAGCAGAGTGCCTTGTGCTGCTCCCAAGCCCAGGCCTTCAGCCTTCACTGTGCCCTCTCCTCTGCTCAGAGCTCCAGGTCTGCCAGGCCCAGAGATGCCCCAAGAACTCCCAGTGCTCCGCAGAGGCACCCACTTGCAAGTGCCTGCCTGGCTACACCCAGCAGGGCAAGGTTTGTCTAGGTAAGCCTGAGATCTGGAGGCAGAGGGCTCCGCCGTGAAGAGCAGAGGGGGTGGGAGGGAAGCCTGTGGTCCCAGTACAGGCAGCCCAGCCACCTATATAGAGAAAGACCTGTTCCCAAGAGGAGCCAAGAGCCTGCCTTCTGGGCCTGGGCCACCCTTGACAAAGTCCTGGAGGTGAGAAGGCCCCGGGGCTCAGCTCACCCAGGCTCTCTCCCCGGCAGCTCCTGACCCCTGCCAGCCATCTCCTTGCTCCCCACTGGCTCGGTGTTCAGTGAGTCCCGAGGGACAGGCTCAGTGTCACTGCCCTGAGGACCACCATGGTGACGGGAAGGTGTGTCTACCCCAGGACCCATGCACTACCAACTTTGGTGGCTGCCCCAGCAACTCCACCTTGTGTCTGTACCAGAAGCCAGGCAAGGTGAGCTGGAATCTGCCCCACAGGTGTCCTGTTTGTAAGAAGTGAGGAGGATGCCAACCCTGTTTGGGGGGGGGCGAGCAGCAGGGCTGTGTGAGACAGGTGGATGCCAGTGCTTTTTCTGAATTCTCATGGATGAATGTGCCATCTCCTCCTGCCCCTGCCATTTGGCCAGGCTGTCTGCTCATGTCTGCCAGGCCTGCTCAGCATTAATGGCAATGTCTCTGCCGGCTGCTTTGCCCTCTGCCTGCCTCATTCTTGTGACAAGTCAGCCACCTGTCAGGAGACCCCTGATGGGAAGACCAGGTGGGCACAGGGGCCTGAGGGCAGGGGCACAGAACTGGGGGTGGGGTGGCTGGGCAGTGCATCATCCTGTGTATCTTCTTCCTGTAGGGAGGCTCGGGGAGGACGGGAAAAGTCCCGTTCCCTCCCTAACCAGATCCTCCTTGGTCCCCAGCTGTGTGTGCAAGGATGGCGAGGTGGGGGATGGACGCGCTTGCTATGGACACTTGCTCCACGAGGTGCAGCGAGCCACCCAGATAGGCCTGACCCCCCTGAAGCTGAGAATGGCCATTGCCATGTTTGGTGTGTGCCCCCTTGGCCTGCCCTCGACGCTGCCCTTGAGAGCTGCGCAGCTGGGAGGGATGGAGACCCAGCCTCTGCACAAACTCCTGTTTCCTTGTTCAAGAGCTCTAAAAGCAAGATGAGCTGGGTGTGGCCAGGAAGAGGTGGAAGCTGGTGCCAGTCGTAATGCCCTGTCCCCACACAGGCACTGAGCCCCATCTCCCCCCCCCCGTTTCCCCATTTCCATCCTGACGCTCCCTCCACCCCACAGGGCAAGGCTGTCAGCAGATTCTTACCACTCCAGGCCCGTTCACTGTGCTGGTACCATCTATCTCTTCTACCTCCTCTGCCCTCTCCAGGACCATGAATGTGAGCCCCTCCCACCTGAGAGCAGGGCGTGGCTTCCCCATCCTTGACGCTGCTGCCCTTGGGACAGTCTTTCTGCTTTTTTTTTTTTTTTTTAATTTTTAATTTATTTCCATATGTGTATGAATGTATTGTCTGCATGCAAGTCTCAAGTCTGTGCACCCGTGGCGTGCAATGCCGCGGAGGTCAGAAGAGGGCGTCGGACCCCTGGAACTGGAGTTCTCCTGGAATGGAGTTTCAGACGGCTCTCGGCCGCCATGTGGGTGCTGGGGATCGAACCCGGGTCCTCTGAAGAGCAGTCGGCGCTCTAAGCCTACGCTAGGCGCCATCGCTCCAGCCCCCGGGACAGTCTTTCATTCAGAATCTGGGAACAGTGGCCTAGGGGGCCTTTTGCTCCGTCTATGACTCAGACAGGGGAGGCACAAAAAGGGCTCTGCTAGGGCTTACCCAGCCCCTGTGCCTGTGTGTATCTGCAGGTGACACTGGCCCAACAGCTCTGCAGACAACATATCATCGCAGGGCAGCACATCCTGGAGAATGTGGGGCCCTTAAATACACACAGGTGGTGGACACTGGCCGGCCAAGAGATTACTGTCACTTCCAACCGCTTGGTATGAGAGGAACCTCAGCCTGGGGGCCGGGCGGGGAAACAGGAAGGAACCTTAGGACAGAGGGCTTGCATGTGGGATATGGCCCTGTGTCTGTCTCATTAGGTATATACCTACAAGTACAAAGACCAACCCCAGCAGACATTCACCATTCAGAGAACCAATTACGTAGCAGCCAATGGGGTCTTCCATGTGGTCACTGCACTGCGCTGGCAGCCCCCAGCAGAACTCCCAGGGGACCCCAAGGTGAGGCAGCACCCTCCTCTTTCCACCCTGTGGTGTTGGATGAGGCTGTTCTGGCTTGTGGACGCCAAGCTCTACCTTCCCGGGCTGAAGCGCCCTCACCCTGCCCCGCAGCCCTCACACCCTCCCTTCCTGCAGAAAACTGTTGGCCAGATCCTTGCTTCCACTGAGGCCTTCAGCCGATTTGAAACCATCCTGGAGGTAAGCTCCAGCTCTGGCCAGGGGATCCCAGCCAGTTTTCCTTCCAGACCAGAACAGCTCTTTGCTCCAGAATCTACCAAATCCCTTCCTAAAGCTCACCCACTATGATCCTGAGGCCCTGGGGAACATGGGCCCATTGCCTGCAGGAACTCTCTGCTGGCTGGGGGTAGCAGAGACCAGGTAGAGCTCTTGGGCAGGGAGTCACCTAAGCCTGCACCCCTCCCCCCACCACAGAACTGTGGTCTGCCCTCCATTCTGGACGGTCCTGGGCCCTTCACAGTCTTTGCCCCAAGCAACGAGGCCGTGGACAGCCTGCGAGATGGCCGTCTGATCTACCTCTTCACAGCAGTGAGCGTCATAGGAATCTGGGGCTGAGGGTAGATGTGGCCAGGGTGCCACCCTTCCCCATCAGCCTCCAGGAACCAACTTCCTTTCCCTTCAGGGCCTTTCCAAATTGCAGGAGCTGGTACGGTACCACATCTACAGCCACGGCCAGGTGAGAGGGCTTCCTGCTTCCTGGTGTTCCCTGCTGCTGGGACTCCTGCAGAGTTGGATCTTCCTGGGTCCCTTTCTTTCTCTTTCTCCTCACTTCTCCATTTCTGGGGATGCAGAGAGTCACTGTTTATCACCTGGAAAAGGTGCCCAACCTAAAATTACTGTCTTGGTTGCAGCTGACAGTTGAGAAACTCATCTCCAAGAGACGAGTCCCTACCATGGCCAACCAAGTCCTGGCTGTGAACATCTCTGAGGAGGTGAGATTGAGGAGTGGCTGAACAGCACAAGAGCTAGTGATGGCTGGTCATCAGCCGGCCTCATTCATGCCTGCTGGTGTGCTCCAAGCCCCATGGTGGGTAGGACATGCCACTAAGCCCCCCAGTCAGCACCTAGGGAAGCGGGGGGGGGGGGCGGGGAGGACTCCTAGGATGCAGAGTAAAGCTACAGCAGACAGAGACAGTACTGCAAGGGCCCTGGGCCGGGGTGGCATCTGGGGTCTGTGCTTCAGGGGCGCATCCTGCTGGGACCTGAGGCCATCCCTGTGTGGAGAACGGATGTGCTAGCCACCAACGGCGTGATCCACATGCTGGAGGGTATCCTGCTTCCCCCAACCATCCTGCCCATCCTACCCAAGCACTGTGATGAGGAGCAGTACAAGATCGTGCTGGTGAGCCCTATGCTGAACCCAGACCTCACCCTGTACTCAGGACCCCTCACTCCTGCATGTGGTAGGTGACTATGTCCCAAAACAGGCACCATGTTCTGTTGCTGTAATAAAATACCTTAGACTGGGTTATTTACTGAAGAGATTTATTTTGGCTCACAGCTCGGAAAGTCTCAGCACAGTGCAGCAGCAGCTCTGCTGAGGGCCTAGGTGGGCATAGGTGAAGAGACAGGGGACAGAAGAGGGTCCTAGGCTGGCTCCATCAGACCTTGCCATGGTGATAAATAGCCCACTCACAGGGGACCCCCTCAGTCCCTCCATGAGGGTAGCCTTGCATCCCTAAGTGGGCCTCCAACAGGTCCCAGCTCCCTGCCATGCCTCCCCAGCCTCTCTGTGGTCGGCTTTTCCTCAGCCCTTAGCTCTCTGCTCAGAGTCACTTCCTTGGGTCTGTTGAATGTCTTCGATGATGCCTAACGCTCTTCCTTCTCCCTCGGCCCTGCCCTGACATATCTAGGGGTCCTGTGTGGACTGCCATGCCTTGAATACCAGTACTTGCCCCCCCAATAGTGTGAAGCTGGTAAGCATCCCTACCCCAGCCCTCGGGGCTTCCTCTTGTCACCCACCCCAATCCTACGTAGACTGTAGTGTTGACAAGGGCCTGGGAGGGTAGACCACACTTGGAGACTCAGCACTTCCTAGCCCCACTAAGGGGGAACATTGGACTAGGCTGTTGGGTAAAGGGGTCAGGGCCAGGCCCTGCACCCCCTCTTCTGACTGGTCTTGCATGGCATGCTCTAGGACATCTTCCCCAAGGAGTGTGTCTACACTCACGATCCGGAGGGGCTGAATGTGCTGAAGAAGGGGTGTGCCCACCACTGCAACCAGACCATCACCGTGAGCCTGGGTGGTGGGCGTGTGCTCCTGGGCACTGCTCATCGACGGTTCCAAGTTTTCATCTTTCATTTTGGTTTGGTTGGGATGGGGATTTTTAGGTGCATTTCTGAAATAGAAACCCAGGGCCTCCCATATGGTTAGCAAGCACTACTCTCCTAGCCCTGTGCCACATCCTAATGGTAGAAGAGGTGGCATTGAGGGTCTGGGCCCATTCCCATACTCTAGCAATGGGGCCAAAAACAAGCACCCTGGGTAGGGGTTGGCGTGCCCAGAGGTGCCAGGAATGTACTGTCTCTTCCAGCAACGTGGCTGCTGCAAAGGATTTTTCGGGCCTGACTGCACGCAGTGTCCCGGGGGCTTCTCCAACCCCTGCTATGGCAAAGGCAACGTGAGTCCTGACCCCTCTAGGCTGAGGCAGGTGGGCACCTTCTCCAGCTGGAGGTGGGCATCAGAACTAGGCCTGCTTTCTCTCGTCTCAACCTCCCCATCTTCTTTTTTTCCTTTTAATTTTATGTGTATGTGAGTATACTGTCTGCATGCGGGTTAGTGCACCAGTGTCATGCAATGCCGCAGAGGTCAGAAGAGGGTGGTCGGATTCCCCTTGGACTGAAGTCAAAGACGGTTCTTAGCCGCCATGTGGGTGCTGGGAATCGAACCCGGGTCCTCTGCAAAGCAGTTGGCACTCTTAACCACTCAGCCATCTCTCCAGCCCCTTTATTTATCATTTTTATTTTATGTGTATATAAGTGCACCTGTGTCATACATGGTCATGGAGGTCAGAAGAGGGATCAAGATCCCCTGGAACTGGGGTGATAGATGGTTGCTAGCCCCCATATGAGTGATTGGAATCTAAGCTGGGTTTCTGCAAGAGCAGTCAGTATTCTAACCCTGAGCCATCTCTCCAGCCCCTACATGTTTTCTGGAAGTACCCGGCAGTATCCTTCTTCAGTACTGTGCCTTTGGCACTTTGTGATATCAGTGCTAGTTTAGCACCCACTGTGGAAGAACACAGGACTTAATGTGTTCCTGGGTTACATATGAACCCTCCGCAGCCAGGTGCCTTTCAGTGGCTGCTCTGGAGGCACCATCGGCTTCAGGGGTCCCTTCCAGGGTGAGGTCTCAGGAGCTCAGAGGCAGCCAGGAAGAGAAGTGCTGGGAAAGGGGGNCAGGAGGCAGGGGCAAGCCAGCGGGGGAACCGAGGAGAAGAGCAAGGGACCGCACGAGGAAGGAAGCAGGGAAAGGCCACAAGAAAGGGGAGGAGGAAAGGGAGCACAATGAAAGAGGAAGCAGAGGAAAGCGAAGAAGGAAAGCAAAGAAGGACAACCACAAAGAGGCGGGGAAGGGCAGAGGCAAAAAGAAAGGGGGAAACGGGCGGGAAAGCGAGCCAAGAGAGAAAAAAGAGAGAAAGGGGGAAAGGCCGGTCGGAAAGTCGGGGAAAGAGGAAAAGTGCAGACCACACAGAGAAGCGAGCCGCGGAAGGACAGCCGAGCACACAGGCGAGGAACGACAAAAAGAGAGCCGACAGAGGAGGAGAACTACGAGGGTAAGGGCAGAGGGGAAAAAAAAACAACAACAGAAACACACACCAACACGACGAGGCCGACAGCGGAGGAAGAAGGCAAAAAAAGCGCCGCAGGAGGGGACAAACCGATGGAGCGGAGCATGGCACGGGACGCGGCAAAGGGCCGAGAGGAGGGGGGGCGGGAGAAGAAGAGGGGGGGACAACGGCCAGAAGAAAAGGGCCAAAAAAAAAAAACAAGCAGGCAAAGAAAGGAGAGGGACGGGCCGAGAGGCGCGCCCAGCAGCAAACGGGCTGTGCGCAACAGCAAGGGAAGGAAAGCGACGAAGAACGAAAGCGGGAGGACAAGAAAAAAGAAAGCAGAGAAAAAAACCAAAAAAGGGGAAAAAAGGAGGACAAACAGACAAGGACAGGGACAGGGACAGAAAAGGGCGGGCGGGAGGGGGAAGGCAGGAAACACAAGAGAGAGGGGAGGGAGGGCCCAAAACGGAGAACCGGGCAGGAGGGGCGGGGGCACAAAAGAAACAAAGGGAAGCGAACGGGAAAAAGAGAACGCAGAGGGCGCAGCAGGCCGCAAGACGGGAGACAAAGACCGCCAGAGGGACAAAAAGGAGAGGAAGAGAGAGGGCAGAGCAGAGAGAGAAGAGAAGGGAGACAGAGAGAGAACAGAGGGAGAGAGAGAGCAAAAAGCCAAAACGGGCCACGCAAACGGGGCGGAAACAAAAAACAAAGAAGACGAAAGCCATTGCCCGCGCAAACAAGGGAAGAAACAAGCAAAGGGACAACAACGAGCAAGCCGAAGAGGCCGGGCGCTAGGGGGGCGGCGCAGGGCAAAAAGACTGGAGTGGGCGAGGGGGCCGAGGGCCCGGGGGGGGGGGGGGGGGGGGGGGGGGGGGGGGGGGGGGGGGGGGGGGGGGGGGGGGGGGGGGGGGGGGGGGGGGGGGGGGGGGGGGGGGGGGGGGGGGGGGGGGGGGGGGGGGGGGGGGGGCGGGGAGGACTCCTAGGATGCAGAGTAAAGCTACAGCAGACAGAGACAGTACTGCAAGGGCCCTGGGCCGGGGTGGCATCTGGGGTCTGTGCTTCAGGGGCGCATCCTGCTGGGACCTGAGGCCATCCCTGTGTGGAGAACGGATGTGCTAGCCACCAACGGCGTGATCCACATGCTGGAGGGTATCCTGCTTCCCCCAACCATCCTGCCCATCCTACCCAAGCACTGTGATGAGGAGCAGTACAAGATCGTGCTGGTGAGCCCTATGCTGAACCCAGACCTCACCCTGTACTCAGGACCCCTCACTCCTGCATGTGGTAGGTGACTATGTCCCAAAACAGGCACCATGTTCTGTTGCTGTAATAAAATACCTTAGACTGGGTTATTTACTGAACGAGATTTATTTTGGCTCACAGCTCGGAAAGTCTCAGCACAGTGCAGCAGCAGCTCTGCTGAGGGCCTAGGTGGGCATAGGTGAAGAGACAGGGGACAGAAGAGGGTCCTAGGCTGGCTCCATCAGACCTTGCCATGGTGATAAATAGCCCACTCACAGGGGACCCCCTCAGTCCCTCCATGAGGGTAGCCTTGCATCCCTAAGTGGGCCTCCAACAGGTCCCAGCTCCCTGCCATGCCTCCCCAGCCTCTCTGTGGTCGGCTTTTCCTCAGCCCTTAGCTCTCTGCTCAGAGTCACTTCCTTGGGTCTGTTGAATGTCTTCGATGATGCCTAACGCTCTTCCTTCTCCCTCGGCCCTGCCCTGACATATCTAGGGGTCCTGTGTGGACTGCCATGCCTTGAATACCAGTACTTGCCCCCCCAATAGTGTGAAGCTGGTAAGCATCCCTACCCCAGCCCTCGGGGCTTCCTCTTGTCACCCACCCCAATCCTACGTAGACTGTAGTGTTGACAAGGGCCTGGGAGGGTAGACCACACTTGGAGACTCAGCACTTCCTAGCCCCACTAAGGGGGAACATTGGACTAGGCTGTTGGGTAAAGGGGTCAGGGCCAGGCCCTGCACCCCCTCTTCTGACTGGTCTTGCATGGCATGCTCTAGGACATCTTCCCCAAGGAGTGTGTCTACACTCACGATCCGGAGGGGCTGAATGTGCTGAAGAAGGGGTGTGCCCACCACTGCAACCAGACCATCACCGTGAGCCTGGGTGGTGGGCGTGTGCTCCTGGGCACTGCTCATCGACGGTTCCCAAGTTTTTCATCTTTCATTTTGGTTTGGTTGGGATGGGGATTTTTAGTGGCATTTCTGGAAATAGAACCCAGGGCCTCCCATATGGTTAGCAAGCACTACTCTCCTAGCCCTGTGCCACATCCTAATGGTAGAAGAGGTGGCATTGAGGGTCTGGGCCCATTCCCATACTCTAGCAATGGGGCCAAAAACAAGCACCCTGGGTAGGGGTTGGCGTGCCCAGAGGTGCCAGGAATGTACTGTCTCTTCCAGCAACGTGGCTGCTGCAAAGGATTTTTCGGGCCTGACTGCACGCAGTGTCCCGGGGGCTTCTCCAACCCCTGCTATGGCAAAGGCAACGTGAGTCCTGACCCCTCTAGGCTGAGGCAGGTGGGCACCTTCTCCAGCTGGAGGTGGGCATCAGAACTAGGCCTGCTTTCTCTCGTCTCAACCTCCCCACTTCTTTTTTTCTTTTAATTTTATGTGTATGAGTATACTGTCTGCATGCGGGTTAGTGCACCAGTGTCATGCAATGCCGCAGAGGTCAGAAGAGGGTGTCGGATTCCCCTTGAACTGAAGTCAAAGACGGTTCTTAGCCGCCATGTGGGTGCTGGGAATCGAACCCGGGTCCTCTGCAAGAGCAGTTGGCACTCTTAACCACTCAGCCATCTCTCCAGCCCCTTTATTTATCATTTTTATTTTATGTGTATATAAGTGCACCTGTGTCATACAATGGTCATGGAGGTCAGAAGAGGGCATCAGATCCCCTGGAACTGGGGTGATAGATGGTTGCTAGCCCCCATATAGGTGATTGGAATCTAAGCTGGGTCTTCTGCAAGAGCAGTCAGTATTCTTAACCACTGAGCCATCTCTCCAGCCCCTACATGTTTTCTGGAAGTACCCGGCAGTATCCTTCTTCAGTACTGTGCCTTTGGCACTTTGTGATATCAGTGCTAGTTTAGCACCCACTGTGGAAGAACACAGGACTTAATGTGTTCCTGGGTTACATATGAACCCTCCGCAGCCAGGTGCCTTTCAGTGGCTGCTCTGGAGGCACCATCGGCTTCAGGGGTCCCTTCCAGGGTGAGGTCTCAGGAGCTCAGAGGCAGCCAGGAAGAGAAGTGCTGGGAAAGGGGGTGTGGTGACCCTTTCTGTGGTTGATGCTGTTTTCTGCCACTTCCCAGTGCAGCGACGGGGCCCAGGGCAACGGGGCTTGCCTTTGCTTCCCAGGCTACAAGGGCATTGCCTGCCATATCTGCTCCAACCCAAAAAAGCATGGAGAACAGTGCCAGGAGGGTGAGTGGTCGGGGCCCTGGCCGCCTCCTTGGGAAAAAGTTGCTTTAGAAAGGGGGCTGGGCTCCCAGGAAGGGGAACAGGGCCTGAAAAGGAACGATGCAGGCCGGAAGTAGTAGAGCTAGAGTAGGAACAGATGGATGCTGTCTTCTTCACCCATGCCAGGAACTTCTCTTCCTGCGTTTTAATCTAAAGCTAGTGGGATTTAGGCAGGACACATTGGAGACTTCCTGTTGATAGTATTGGGGCAGAACAGCTGGAATGGGGGCCCCCTTTACATGTTACATGTTATATGTTACATGTTATATGCCTTCTCATTGAGTCTTGAATGAATGACCTCTGACGGGGAAACCTGAAGTCAAGTCTGTTACAGCTCCCAGCCCCCACCCTCACTTAGCAAAATCAATCCCTGCTCTTAACCAGCCCTGCTTCCTGCCTCAGTTTCTCTGCTCTCATCTCCTCTCTACAGACTGTGGCTGTGTCCATGGCCTTTGTGACAATCGTCCAGGCAGTGGGGGTGTGTGCCAGCGTGGCACCTGTGCTCCTGGCTTTCAAGGCCGCTTCTGCAACGAGTCCACAGCAGACTGCGGAGCCTCAGGGCTGGCCCGGCTCTGTCACCAGCATGCTCGCTGTGTCAGCCAGGAGGGTGTGGCCAGGTGAGGACTGGCCTTCTCCATACCCTGCACGCAACCACACGTCAATCTGTTCAGTTCCAGCCTCGTCCAGAGGCTCAACTGGGCCTCTCCTTCCCGTCCCAGGTGTGTCTGCCTTGACGGCTTTGAAGGTGACGGCTTCTCCTGCACAGGCATCAATCCCTGCTCTCACCCAGACCGTGGCCACTGCTCAGAGAACGTTGGTTCCCCCTTACCCTTTCCCTGAAGTTCTGACTCAGAGATGGGATGGGGCTTCGTGGCTTCTGCCTGTGGCCCTGTGCCCCCAAGACACTTGTTCATGACCCACACAGGCCGAGTGTATCCCTGGGAACCTGGGCACCTACCAGTGCATTTGCCACGAAGGCTGGAGTGGAGATGGCCGCATCTGCATGGCCATTGATGAGTGTGGGCTGGACACTCGAGGTGGCTGCCATGCTGATGCTCTCTGCAGCTACGTGGGTCCTGGGCAGGTGAGGGACAGAAGGGTGGCATTTGTCCATTCCAAGCTCAAGCTCAGGGTCTAGACCCACAGATGCAAATGAGGCTTCTGCTTCCTGGGACTTGTCCATTCCTGCCCTCACTGGGTCCACATGTGTAGTCAAGTTCCTTCTGTAGGGGTCTCCATCCTAGACTGGGGAAACAGGACACTGAACAAGGCAGGGCCTGCCTGTGGAGGTCCTGTGGGGGTCCTGTGGGGGTCCTGTGGGGGTCCTGTGGGGGTCCTGTGGAGGTCCTGTGGGGGTGGACTCCCCACATCTGTAAATGCACAGAACACTGAATTCTCACATGGATGTTGTAGGATCTTAGAACCCAGAGCCTCCATGTAAAGCATTTTGGGGCTAGTGAACACAAGTACCGACAAGTATTTAAGAATATCTAATGTAGGGCTGGAGAAATGGCCTAGCAGTTAAGAGCACCGACTGCTCTTGCAGAGGACCTGGGTTTGATCCCCAGCACCCACATGGCGGCTAAGAACCGTCTGTAACTCCAGTTCCAGGGGAATCCGACGCCCTCTTCTGACCTCCACGGCATTGCACGACACGGGTGCACAGACCTACATGCAGACAGTATATTCATACACATAAAAAAATAAATTAATTAATTAGAAATATATATTAAAAAAGACTAATGTAGCATCGGGAGGATAGGCATGCTGGCTCAGAGTCAGTCTCCCACAGTCCTGGCCTGTGCAGGCATCCATGGGTCTCAGTGCCCTCCCATTTTTTTTTTTTTTTTTGGTCTTTTCGAGACAGGGTCTCCCTGTAGCCCCAACTGTCCTGGAACTCANAGCTGTCCTGGAACTCGCTCTGTAGACTAGGCTGGCCTTGAACTCACAAAGATCCACCTGCCTCTGCCTCCTGAGTGCTAGGATTAAAGGCGTGTGCCACCACGCCCGGCAGTAGTAGTATTTTAAGTCAAGTATCAAATCCAAATGGTCTCCGAGACTGGCTCTAAACCTCTACTATTTATCTTTGTCTTCAGCTGTGAAAAAATGTAAGACTTTCTCAAATTTACGACACCTAACTACTAGGTTTCCCTCCCTTATTTCCAATATCCAGGTTTAACGTTGTGTTTCCTCCAGCATGTTGTTAGCCACCTGGGATCACAGCACTGAGGAGACTTTGGCTGGAAGATCTGTTCAAGGCTCAATAGACTAATTGTGAGGGGGAAAGAAAGGGAAAGGGAGAGGAAGCAGGAGGGGAGAGAAAGGGAGGGGAGAGGAGAGGGGAGGGGAGGGGAGGGGAGGGGAGGGAAAGGGGTGAGAGCCCAGAACTGAGGTTTTTGGATGAGTAGGTCTGGATGTCCTAAAATTGAGATCTGGTGGGAGGTCTTGTTTGTCATTCATGTGCGGTGTGGATAGACCAAAAGGTGGACAGTCACTAGGGCAAGAGCAGAGCAGCTCGCTGCGGGGCCGTGGAGGAAATGGACGGCCACTTGCCCTGCCTGGGGTTGGCCTTGGCTCACACCTGCCCACCTGCCACAGCCGCTGACTTCAATGGTCCTGACAGGGCTGGGTACAGGGTGGTGTAGAGTCTCCATGGAAGCTTCCAGAAAATACCGTGCCCACTCAGCCTTACCCTGAAAGCTCTCCTCTTTGGGATTCTGGTCTTCAGCATGGAGCACAGCTCCCTGAGGGCAAGGTGGCAGAAGCTCCTTTCGGGGTGTGGACTGGCCTCCTGGAGAGTAGAGGGAGGTGTGGTGCCTGAGAGATGAGGCTCTCTGTTCCCTGACTTCTCCAGAGCCGATGCACCTGCAAGCTGGGCTTCGCTGGGGATGGCTACGAATGCAGCCCCATTGACCCCTGCCGGGTCGGCAACGGTGGCTGCCATAGCATGGTAAGAGTATGTGGGGGCTCTGACCCCTGGAGAGGCTCCCTAGAGAGGGCTTGCTGTAGCTGCCTCTGGATATGTGTGTGTCCTGTCAGCACTTGTATCTTTCTAAGCCATGTCACTGCCCTTCAACCCATTACAGGATAAAGCCTTTGTGCTTTTTTATTAAGCCCATGGGCCTTACAGGAGCCAGCCCCAACTCCTGTCCAGCCCATCTCTCTGTTCTAACCCACCCCATCCCTTGTCCTTCTGGGCCCTCCAAGTTCCTTGCTGTCCCTTGACCTCCCTTTGTCCCCAAACCACAGCATCTCTGCCTCCCCCACCCCTTTGTCATGATTGGGTGGGATGGTTCTTCTGTCGAATGTTCCGTGGTCTTGGGAAGCAAGGCGAGGCCCACTGCAGGGGCTCTGTGAACACAGACAGGGTGGCTGCACAGGCAGGGAGCAGGCAGGGATGACAGGGGAAGAGGAAGCTGGAGGACAATAGCTGCCATCCAGCTTGCCCTTTGGGTGTTCAATAAAGGTCATTGTTTCTTTTATTTTTTGTCCTCTACCCTCACCAGGCCACCTGCCAGACGGTTGGGGGAGGTCAGCGGGTCTGCACATGTCCCCCTCGTTTTGGGGGTGATGGCCTCAGTTGCTATGGAGACATCTTCCGGGTAAGTGGTACACACATTTGCTCCATTCCCTGCTCCTGTGGGCAGGCAGGTGTCTGGGAGTTTGAATTTGTCCTTAGGTCTATGACCTCAGCTTTGTCTTATCCCTTAGGAACTGGAGGCAAATGCCCACTTCTCTGCCTTCTTCCAGTGGTTCAAGGTATGACAGGGTAGAATGCTGGGCTGGGCTCACATGTCTGCAGTCTTCCTGGGTACAGGGACGCCACCTCTGTCACCTGCCCCACTGTGTGCAGAGTGCAGCCGTCACCCTTCCGGCCGACAGCCGGGTCACAGTCCTGGTGCCCTCGGAATCTGCCATCCGTAGGCTGAGCCCCAAGGACCAGGCCTTCTGGTTGCAGCCAAAGATGCTTCCAAGCCTGGTCAGGTGGGACAAATGGCATAGGAGGGAGGATTCTGGGTGGGATCTAGTTCCGTCCCACTTAGGGGAGGGAACACCAGGTTCTCTGCTTGCTATATGTCCACCAAAGTGGGGGAGCCCAGGGGTCTCTGTAGGTCACACCAACCTGGTCCAATGCCTCCCAACTGTGTCCCTCAGGGCCCATTTCCTCCAGGGTGCCTTCTCAGAGGAGGAGCTGGCCAAGCTGAGTGGGCAGGAAGTAGCCACACTGAACCCCACCGCACACTGGGAGATTCACAACATCAGTGGGGTATGAGGTGAATTCTAAGCATATATGGGAGCTGGAGTGATCGCCCAGGCCCCTCTTGACCTAGGGTCCTAAGGAATAAGATTGGGGTCACTTGGCCTTGCCCAGCCTGGTTTAGAGGTTGTGCCTAGAGTGTGTTATTGGGCTGGCAGTGGTCTTGTTAAGATAAGGGCTGTCTGTGCCTGAACCCGCACATCCATCCCTCTCACGTGGCGAGGATGATGATGTGATGTGATGCTGGTGAGGGTGCAGGCAGCCATTCGGCGAACCTCTCTCACACACATCAACGCCCGCCTGGGCTGAGCTCCGCCTGATGCTTTCCAGAGAGTCTGGGTGCAGAATGCCAGCGTGGACATAGCTGACCTCCTTGCTACCAATGGTGTTCTACATATTCTCAGCCAGGTGTGGCAGAAGGAGGGGGTTCAGGGGACCTCCTGGGCTAGCCCAGAGACAATGACAGACTAACAGCCCTGCCTATTCCATGCCAGGTCTTGCTACCTGCACCAGGGGATGACCAGGTTGGGCTGGGGTTGCTGCAGCAACTAGATGGGGTGCCCTCATTCCGCCTCTTCCGGGAACAGCTGCAGGTAAGGAAGGCTCATGCAAGGGGGTCGCCTGCTCAGTGGTCTGCAGGAGGCTGGCAGGCTACCTGCATCGGAGCTGAGGACTGGCCTGCTCAGCCCTGTACCTTGCCCCCTTTCCTTCGTTCCTAGCATCACAAATTGGTGACCCAGATTGAGGCTGCCAAGTCCTACACCATCTTTGTGCCCACAAATCACTCTCTGGAGGCTCAGGCAAACAGCAGCAGCCTGGTGAGGGCATGGGGATAGAGTGAACCTCCCACACTAGGGCAAAGGGACACAGTGAGGATCGTATGAGCCCCATGGCACCCGAGAGTCCTGCAGGCCCTGACTTCCCCTTCCTGGCAGGACCTTGACACAGTGCGACATCATGTGATCCTCGGGGAGGCGCTGTCCGTGGAGGACCTACGGAAAGGGGGGCACCGCAATTCCCTTCTAGGCCCCGCCCACTGGCTGGTCTTCTACAATCACAGTGGCCAGGTTAGAGGGGCAGGGAACAGGAGACCTTCCTCAGAGACTCTGCTCTTAAAACTTGCATTTGTGGAACTGGAGATGGCCTAGCGGTTAAGAGCGCCGACTGCTCTTTCGAGGACCCGGGTTTGATCCCCAGCACCCACATGGCGGCCGAGAACCGTCTGAAACTCCAATTCCAGGAGAACTCCAGTTCCAGGGGAATCCGATGCCCTCTTCTGACCTCCGCAGCATTGCACGACACGGGTGCACAAATCTGCATGCAGACAGTACATTCATACACATACAGAAATAAATAAAAAAAAAAAACTTGCATTTGTGGGAGCTGGAGAGATGGCTCAGTGGTTAAAAGTACTAGCTGCTTGGGGCTGGAGAGATGGCCTAGCGGTTAAGAGCACCAACTGCTCTTGCAGAGGACCCAGGTTCGATCCCCAGCACCCACACGGCAGCTGAGAACAGTCTGTAACTCCAATTTGAGGAGAACTCCAGTTCCAGGGGAATCTGATACCCTCTTCTGACCTCTGCGGCATTGCACGACATGGGTGCACAAACCTACATGCAGACAGTACACTAAATAAATTAAATAAATAAATAAATAAATAAATAAATAAATAAAATAAAGTACTAGCTGTTCTTGGAGAGGACCCAGGTTTGATTCCCAGCATTCACATGGTGGCTAACAACCATCTGTAATTCCAGTTCCAGGGGAATCCAATACCTCCTTCTGACCTCTGTTGGGCATTGCACAACACAGGTGCACTTACATACATGCAGGCAATACACTCGTACACATAAAATAAAAATAATAGTTTGAGCTTGGCATGGTGGCGCATGCCTTTAATCCTAGGACTTGGGAGGCAGAGGCAGGCGGATCTTTGTGAGTTAAGGCCAGCCTGGTCTACAGAGTGAGTTCCAGGACAGGTGGGGCTACAGAGAGACCCTGTCTCGAAAAGACCAAAAAAAAAAAAAAAATAAATAAATAATAATAATAGTTTGAAAAAGACTTCCATTTGAAGCTTCCTGTCTAGGAGACTTCCAGCCTGTGCTCTGGGGAGACTGCCCCCATCCTTGGAGCTACCCCTGGCCCTGGAGTGTATCCTAGTTCTGTTGCCTCCTAGAGTAAGGGTGGTTGTGGGTACGAGGAGATTCAGCTTGCTCTCCTTCCTAGCCTGAGGTAAACCACGTGCCTCTGGAGGGTCCATTGCTGGAGGCCCCTGGCTGCTCTCTATTCGGCCTATCCGGGGTCCTGACAGTGGGTTCCAGCCGCTGCCTGCACAGCCATGCAGAGGCCCTTCGGGTAAGACTCTGGGGCCACAGGGGACAGGAGGGTATTAAGAATAGCAAATGCTGGTTGGCCTAAGTGGCAGGGAGCACTTGGCCAGTGTTGCCCTGGAGAAGGATGGTGAGTTTGGGGGCTTCCAGCAGTGAGCTAACTAATGCCCTGCCCTTCTTCCTCAGGAGAAATGCATAAACTGTACTCGAAAATTCCGCTGTACTCAGGGATTCCAGCTGCAGGTAAGGCTGGGCCAGCATAGTTCTGTACGTCCTTCACTGCCCTCACTGAGCCCCCAGGGGCAGCCTGCTGGGAACTGGCCTGGTATGGGCAGCTGAAGCCCCCAGTTGAGGCTGAGGCCAAGCCCAGGCCTGTTCAGAAGAGCCTCACCCAGACTTGCAGCCCTCAGCCTGGTTCCTTGGCTGTGCTCCCATTGATTAAGCCCACCTCTCCTGGCCCTGCCCCTCCTTTCCACTCACAGCTGCAGCCCAGGTCTCCCCACGCAGGTCTCCCTATGCACTGCTTCGGTCCTGCCCCGTCCACAGACGCCCTTCCTACCCATCTCCATTTCTAGGACACACCCAGGAAGAGCTGTGTCTACAGATCCGGCTTTTCCTTCTCTCGGGGCTGTTCCTACACGTGCGCCAAGAAGATCCAGGTTTGCTCTGAAGTCCTCCACCCGAGGCTTTGGCTGTGGAGGAGGAGGGGAAGCAGGGCCCCCGGGGGAGCCCAGACTGGACTGAGAGCAGAGGTGTGCTGAGCCGCTGGCAAAGACAACACAATGAGGGACCTGAGGAATGTCCCAAGTCAGGGCTGGGGTTGGGCCTGTGCCTCACCCCTGGGGGTAGGAATGGGGAACAGGACAAGGTCTCAGCTCGGAACTGGTACCTCAGCTACGCCCCAGTGGGAGTGACCAGCCAGGCTCCCTGTCCTGCCTCAGGGTAATGTGCTCACAGCTCTCCCTGCTGAGCCTGTCTCTCCAGTCTTGTGAGGGGCGGGTGTGTGTGTGTGTGTGTGTGTGTGTGTGTGGTGTGGTGTGTGTGGTGTGTGTGTGTGTGGTGTGTCGTGTGTGTGTGGTGTGTGTGTGTGTGGTGTGGTGTGTGTGGTGTGTGTGTGTGTGGTGTGTCATGTGTGTGTGGGGTGTGTGTGTGTGTGGTGTGGTGTGTGTGGTGTGTGTGTGTGTGGTGTGTCGTGTGTGTGTGGTGTGTGTGTGTGTGGTGTGGTGTGTGTGGTGTGTGTGTGTGTGGTGTGTCATGTGTGTGTGGTGTGTGTGTGTGTGTGGTGTGGTGTGTGTGGTGTGTGTGTGTGTGGTGTGTCATGTGTGTGTGGTGTGTGTGTGTGTGTGGTGTGGTGTGTGTGGTGTGTGTGTGTGTGTGTGGTGTGTCGTGTGTGTGGTGTGTGTGTGGTGTGTGCTGTGTGTGTGCTGTGGGTGTGTGGGGTGTGTGGGGTGTGTGTGTGTGTGTGTGTGTGTGTGTGTGTGGCTGTAGAAAGCATCCTCCATTCTCTCTGGTAGTTCTGGTCTACCTCCCTGGGCCTGTGCTTCCAAGTTGCTCTGTTCTATGGCTTTGTGCTTCTGTGGTACTAATTCTCCCTGGCCACCGACATCCACCTCAGCCTTTGCTGGGCCTCTTGCCTTCCTTCCCCATTCCCTGCCCCTACAGGTGCCTGACTGCTGCCCCGGCTTCTTTGGGATACTATGTGAGCCGTGCCCAGGGGGTGTAGGCGGTGTGTGCTCAGGCCACGGGCAGTGCCAGGACAGGTTCCTGGGCACGGGGGAGTGCCGCTGCCAGGAGGGGTTCCATGGGACAGCCTGTGAAATGTGTGAGCTGGGCCGCTATGGGCCCACGTGCTCTGGAGGTAAGGTCTGCAAAAGGGAAGGATGGTTGCCTTTTGAGGAGGAGAACAGGCGGGCACAGCAGCAGGTGCAGCAGGCGGCACTAGTTCTTCCTCACCCCACTTCCAGTATGTGATTGTGCCCATGGGCTGTGCCAGGAGGGGCTGCAAGGTGACGGAAGCTGCGTCTGTAACGTGGGCTGGCAGGGTCTCCGCTGCGACCAGAGTGAGTGGATCCCAGGGGGGTAGGAGCAGGTGGCAGAGGGGGAGGCAGTTTTGTTCTAAGTGACCAGAACCTTCTGCCTACCCCTCAGAAATTATTGACCTTCAATGTTCCAAGAAGTGCGACCCCAATGCCAAGTAAGTGAGCCCAACCTGAGGTGGTGGGGGGAACTGTGTGCAGAGCTGGGTGGGCACGGGCTCAGCCATCGCCATCCCTTCAAGCTGCATACAGGACTCGACTGGAACCCCTGCCTGCACCTGTGCTGCGGGATACTCTGGCAATGGCAGTTACTGCTCAGGTCAGCTACATGGATGTCCTGGGGTCACTCTGAAATGCCAGGGCTTGCTGGCCCATCTTGGGGCTAACTAGCCCTTCCCTCTGAACTCTTCCTTTCTCTGCTGCTCTACTCCGGCCTTCTCTTCATGACCCTACCCCGTCCCTAGAGGTGGACCCCTGCGCCTCTGGCCACGGGGGCTGCTCGCTCCATGCCAACTGCACCAAGGTGGCGCCCGGGCAGCGGACGTGCACTTGCCAGGATGGCTACACCGGCGACGGGGAGCTGTGCGAGGGTGAGGCTGGGACTCCCAACCTGGATGTGCATGAGGCCAAGCACCCTGGTTTTCGTGGTCTGAGGCAGGCTAGGAAGGACTGAGGGCACATGTGGTATGGAGACGGGGGGGCCCAGAGGGGAGATGGGCATTGAGATGTAGAGGTGGACAGATGAATGGAGGGGCCAGCAGGGTTTCCCTTCATCTCAACGTCTCTTCTAGAAATTAACAGATGTCTCGTCCACAATGGGGGCTGCCATGACCGTGCTGAATGTATCCCTACCGGCCCACAGCAGGTAAGCGCAGCAGGGCGGGTGCTGGAGCTGCTTCAACCCTAAGGGTGGGGCCTTTATCCAGGCCTGGCCTGGCACGGGGTGACCCTTTCATTTAAGGCTCCCTATTGCCCCATTCATCAATATTTGGGACAGGTTTCCTGCAGTTGCCGTGAGGGCTACAGTGGCGATGGCATCCGGACCTGTGAGCCGCTGGACCCCTGCTCCCAGGTCAGGCCCTCACGCCACTGTAGAAGTGACAGGAAGCATCCCTCTTTACCCCAGGATAGTCCCAGAGGGCACCCCTTCCCCAAGCTCAAATCTTGCTCAAAATCAGAAGTCGAGCCCTGAGAGCTGGACAGAGGCTCTGCCCCCTCGTCCCCGAGCCAGGGCGGCGGAGGACACTGAACGCTACCCCCCCCCCACATTCTCTTCTCCTGTCTCTCAGAACAACGGAGGCTGCAGTCCTTACGCTGTGTGCAAAAGCACAGGGGATGGCCAGAGGACATGCACGTGTGACACAGCCCATACCGTGGGAGACGGCTTCATGTGCCGTGCTCGAGTTGACCTGGTAATGATTCCCAAGTGTGACCCTGACCTGACCTTGGCTATGTCACATGGCTCTGAACTGAAATCTTGGCCAAGATCCAGATTTGACCCCAGTCCTTGACATAATCTTGAATGTGACCCCTGACGCATCCTGGGCTTAACCTCATCTATGACACAGACCTAACCCTGACCCCAGCTCAGACCCGCCCTGGCTTTCCTTTCCTCATCTCTGCCTTGGCCAGACCTTGGGCTGCAGGTGCTAGGACAGGCACCAGCCCCTGAATGGGGGCCACCCCAAATCTGAGCTGATCCTCGCCCCCCAGGAGCTCCTGCGGGACAAGTATGCCGCATTCTTCAGCCTCCACCTCCTGGTGAGTAGCCAGCCGAGGCCTCCGTGGCTTGCTGGGAGGCTCCTGCTGTCTCTGGGCCTCTATACGTCTATCTGGTTGCTGGGGGGTGGGGTTGCTGCTCTGGAGCTCAGAGTTCAAGTCTTTCCCAGAAGCTCTGTGGAAACTCCACGTGTGATCAGGCCGTCCCCTTCTGCTCTAACTCCACGTGTGATCCAGGCCGTCCCCTTCTGCTCAAACTCCACGTGTGATCCAGGCCGTCCCCTTCTGCTGTAACTCCACGTGTGATCCAGGCCGTCCCCTTCTGCTCTAACTCCACGTGTGATCAGGCCGTCCCCTTCTGCTCTAACTCCACGTGTGATCCAGGCCATCCCCTTCTGCTCTAACTCCACGTGTGATCAGGCCGTCCCCTTCTGCTCTAACTCCACGTGTGATCCAGGCCGTCCCCTTCTGCTCTAACTCCACGTGTGATCCAGGCCGTCCCCTTCTGCTCTAACTCCACGTGTGATCCAGGCCGTCCCCTTCTGCTCTAACTCCACGTGTGATCCAGGCCGTCCCCTTCTGCTCTAACTCCACGTGTGATCCAGGCCGTCCCCTTCTGCTCTAACTCCACGTGTGATCCAGGCCGTCCCCTTCTGCTCTAACTCCACGTGTGATCCAGGCCGTCCCCTTCTGCTCTAACTCCACGTGTGATCCAGGCCGTCCCCTTCTGCTCTAACTCCACGTGTGATCCAGGCCGTCCCCTTCTGCTCTAACTCCACGTGTGATCCAGGCCGTCCCCTTCTGCTCTAACTCCACGTGTGATCCAGGCCGTCCCCTTCTGCTCTAACTCCACGTGTGATCCAGGCCGTCCCCTTCTGCTCTAACTCCACGTGTGATCCAGGCCGTCCCCTTCTGCTCTAACTCCACGTGTGATCCAGGCCGTCCCCTTCTGCTCTAACTCCACGTGTGATCCAGGCCGTCCCCTTCTGCTCTAACTCCACGTGTGATCCAGGCCGTCCCCTTCTGCTCTAACTCCACGTGTGATCCAGGCCGTCCCCTTCTGCTCAAACTCCACGTGTGATCCAGGCCGTCCCCTTCTGCTCTAACTCCACGTGTGATCCAGGCCGTCCCCTTCTGCTCAAGCTGCTTCCCCTTCTCTAGGAATACAAGGAGCTCAAGGGCAGCGGGCCTTTCACCATCTTCGTGCCACATGCAGATCTAATGCGCAACCTGTCACAGGTATGCACCCCTGGGAGCAGGCTGGAGAGGATGAGCACTGTGGTGTCGGTCACTGTATGGACAAGGGGGACAATCATGGCTCCCACTCTCCTCGTGACTCTGCGCTAGGATGAGCTGGCTAGGATTCGCGCCCATCGCCAGCTGGTGTTTCGCTACCATGTGGTCGGCTGTCGGCAGCTAGGGAGCCAGGAGCTGCTGGAGCAGGGCTACGCCACTGCCCTGTCTGGGCACACTCTGCGCTTCAGTGAGAGGGAGGTGAGCCCACTCACATCATGGCTTCCACCAGCTGTAGGGTCCTCCCCCAGGCCAGGACTCAGTGTCCAGACTCTAGTTCCCCTCACACCTGTCCCTGTCCCTGTGCCTGTCCTCCACTCCTTTCTTTTCTTTCTTTCTTTTTTTTTTTTTTTTTTTTTTTTTTTT